>VWZL01002873.1:1012175-1149075 GCA_013396915.1 Stercorarius parasiticus
TTTTGTGTGTGTATGGTTGGACTCGATGATCTCAAAGGCCCTTTCCAACCATGAAGATTCTATGATTCAGTTTGGAACTGGCTAGTCTCAATTAAACCAATTTTGGTTTCTGCCTGTAAAGTGAACAAGTTTGCTAAGATGAAATCAAAGAAGAATTAACATGGAGCATCCAGAAGAAATTTCCATCCATAACATACCTCTTTCATTCTCTGTGTCAGCCTCATTAAGGAAGCTTCAATGAAATCTTTTCAAAAAACACACAGCACAAAAACAATGAAGTGATTGCAGTTTGTAAGGAAGTGGGATGCAATTAGCATATGAACATCAAAATTTTTCTGCAGTCTCCATTAGCTACGTGTTGTCTATATCTCTTTAAGATTCCTACTTTTTTTTTGCAATTCTGTTCCAATTCCAACCCCTCAATTAAAGTCCAAGGTTCAAATAACCAACAGCAGGAAAACTGTTCAAGTGAGTATTCCCAAGCAGCACAAATTCATACTGGATTATACATGAGAGTTACTGGCCACCACTTCAGTGTCAAAGACAGATGCGCTTTTCATGGGTCCAGGTTCAAAATGATCCTCCTCTTTCTGTCTCAGGTCAGACTTCAAACTTCACAGCCACAATTTATGTGAGGACAAATCACTAGTATTGAGCACTTATAACTACAGCGCTCTGGTGAAAGGGACAGAATATGAACGTCACATAGACATACGAATGGATCGCTGGTAATGCAATCTTAGTCATGAGGACAACCTTAGCTCATGGTATACTCTCTTCTTCATGCATTTACGGTTTCCAAAGCAATATTATTCTCAAGTTCCTGCTGATGTACCACATCAGCAGGTTATAAGAGAGCTGTTCTGAAGATACAAAGAACTGGGGCCCTGTGATTTAGCACTATTGAAACTGGTGCTCAGAAACCCCGAAGCACTGGGTGCAGTTCAAGTAACAGCTAGAACAGGGAGAGGAGAATAAACATGTCACTATAGAGCCCTAGAAATACTGTCAACAAGAACAGACCCATAGTTCAACACAGGGTTGAGAAATAGCTATTTCTACTGAAACCTATTAAAGACAACAGCTCAACACGGTTTTGATTTTCCTGCCCTGGGACAGGTGACCTTCTGATGCAGTGTGACCGATACAATGCTCCTCCCCTGGGAGCAGGCTCTGAGGCTGCGTGATGGGGGGTTGCACACAACCTGGTCATACAGCCCCGACGGCAGCCCTGTGCCTGCTTTGAGAAAGAGCGGCTGGGCTCAGGCCAAAGCAGCTCAAAAGTGTAATTATTCTGTAGCCTGTTATTTATCAGCTCATTAAATAATCAATAGTTACCTTGTGAGAAGGCTTCCTGCTTCCTCCATATATCTCATTCTGCATGATCTTTGGTACCCTAAAGCAGAGGAGGACACTTCTTTTAGTCTAATTTGGCACATAAACCAGCGTGCCCCCACGCGACCCTGATGTTTTAACTCCAGGCACACCAGATGGAAGGATACTGACTGCTATGCTGAGAAGTTAATAAACATTTCCCTCCAGACACCTGAGTTAATTTCTCTTTTCTCTACAAATTAAGAACAGTTCTTCTGCCCTGTCCACCACCTTCCTTGGTCAATCCACTGTCTCACTTCGATCCTCTCAGGTCAGGATTAAACACAGCTCCTTAGTGCAGCTGGGAACCCGCTCCACCTCCTGCACACGTCAGTGCCACCAGTGCCCAGGACACCCTTTCCCATGCCCGTACTTTACGCAGCACCTGGACAACCCCTATCTTGACAGTCCATGTGTCCCAACACTAGCAAGACCTGCCAACTTTTCATTTTAATGCCAATAACCGCTTACTTCAGGCAAAGGAAATAATCCCTTGCAGCCATCCAGGAAGTTTAGCTTTAGTTTCAGCTATGAAGTTTTAACACTGAAAGAAACAACTCCATTAGTTAGCACCAGCAGCTAACTAATACAATTCTTATAAAGATGAAGTGAATAGAGTTTCTCCCATTCTCTAAAGCCTGCAAAGACAATCTACCTTAATGAAGAGGCACTGGAAAGCAATTCAAAGCCCACACAGCCCTGAAGTGGCAGAGCTCCGCAAGCGAGTTTCAGCCTGGGTGTGCTGCCATCTGAGCTCAGACTATTCCTGCTCTCAGCACTCCCTCGTCTCCCACTTTCCAACCCTTGCCGTTTCCTCTGGCTCTCTTCTGCTCCACAGTACATTGCTAAAGCATCGGGGTGTGTGAATCTTTTGCCTTTACAGCTATTTCATGAAGGGGTTCCCCTCTTCCCCAAGTCATAGCCATAGGGAAAGTCATTTCTGCCTTAGCTCCGATAGATGTTTGAGAGAAGGCTAATAAATATTTATAGGCCTAAATGCTCAGAGGTGCAAACAATCAAGTCTTTTGCAAATGTCACAGAACATGGAAGAGTCTATGCAGATCCCTGAACACCCAACAGTGTGGGCAGATCCTGCTTTTGCTAACAAAAAGAAAGAACATTAACTGCACTGACTTTCATAGGCTCCAGGAAAGCATCTTGCACAGACCAAGCTCCCACTCTAAACATCAAAGCAATAGTCTCTCACTGGCCTTTTGGCCTATTCAGCTACCACTTATTTATAACAGAGCAGCTCCAAAAGAATATGAACAATTCCAGGACCCCACTGTGCACTGCACGCACATATCAGGCACGTCTCTGTCCCAGCTGGCTTACGAAAAGGGTGGCATGGCTCCATTCTGCTGACAAGGCAGGTGACAGAGCCTTGTACCCGTTTTGAGTCTCAATCCCACTATTTCACATATACTCTCACATGTAAACACGTTTGATGACACACCAACTACCACATCTTTTGCTGAAGTTTTGGCTACTGAAATATTGTTCTGTATCTCCAGTCATGCATTACACTGTGCAATCCATGCATGCTCAAAAGCACTTTCTACCTCTGCAGAAAATACTATGGAGCCAAGAGGTATTGCTTCTGCCATCTATCACAGAATTGAAACAGCACAGCCCCAAAATTGCAGAAAAATGCAGGGTGTGGCATTTACTTTATTTGAACTTGTCATTTGGAGAATAGAGGTCTCAAGCCTAATATGGAAAATCATAGACGCTGCAAACGACAATGGTGATTGTAAAAACATAAGAAAAAAAAGACAGAGAAATTGCAGTTATTCAGTGAACAAGCAAAAAAGAAAAATCTGTGACCTGGCAAGTGACCTCTTTCATGCTATTGTGTTCTTTGAGAGCTTCAAGTGTTTGTGCTACGCCTTAAATAGTTACTAGATTCAGAGTCCACTTTGCACTGAAAAAATACAATCATTTCTTGTTTTGTGCATTAATGGAAAGGGGAGAAATCAATCTGATCAGCTTTTGGAAGGAATTTTTAATGCAACATACAATAATGTGCTGTCACTGCGTGAAGACAAGCCATAAATAACATATGAAAAGTAAACAAAATCCTTTCCCCACTTGTTTGCATCTTAGGCCATGTGCAGAACCATCGTTGACATTAAGAGATTCATTGTTTCCAATCTGCATGTCCTGGGGCTTTTGAAATGGTGGACTTCCAAATTACTGGCAATTAATTGCACTATTTGTATTCCTGGTAGATCTAGAGCAAGATTTAGTTACTGCGTTTTTAAGTGAAGAGAACAAGTGTTGCAGCGTCTTCTGGTCCCCCCCCCGTCTAACTTATGCATGCCATTTATTTTAATTATTTAAACACACTTGAAGTGCACGCTAAACAACATACTTCTCAATAAATGACATAAGTGCTCAGAAACTGCTTACGGTGTTGCCCTCCCCTGCCAAATGGCGCTGTCCTGACCGCGATCCAAGAAGCCCTACTAGTAAAATATAATTTAAGCAGGTATATTAAGGTTTTTTTTTTTCCATGGATTTCCAGGAGCCGTCCCCAGTGACAGAACGGGTTGGGGCAGAAGAACGATGAGAGTGCCATCCACATGAAACGGGGTTGCCTCAATTCCTTATGCTAAGTGTTAAGTCGATAAACAGCTCATGACTACAAACAACTACATGACATTGGATCCACGTGTGTGCCGCAGAGCTGGCACCAGTCCCTGCCAGGCCCCTGTGGCACAGCCACACCTGGCCTGCTCGGAAGGCAGCACCCTAGGATCTGGCCAGAAAGGTGCAGATGGAGACCTGTTGTCCATCCACAGGTATGGGACATTCCCACGCTGTACTGGGCTCTATTGCTTTGTACACAAATGCTAAGTGACCTCCATAGGAACCAGTAAGTGCTACCCAGGAAAGAGTTGGCATCCTGGAACCAGATCATCAGCCAGATATGCCATCCTCCCTCTTGATCAGTGCTAATACTTAGAGGCCAGAGTTCCTTATGCAATTCCCATGTTCCAGAGTGTAGGCCCCATGCTAAAGATGAGCATCCCCTGGAGCAGTCTGACCCAGTGGCACTGGAGACACAGAACGTGCCCCCTTTCTCCCTTTTTGGAGGCAAAAGTGGTGACAGACACAGGGATGAATCTGACATTTGGACCATGGTCCAGAGCTCAATGAAGTCCAACAAAGAGTTCCTGTTGCACTGAGTAGGAGTTGGGTAGAGCCCAGACAACATAGTCCCAAAAGCCATAATCCTCCATAAAACCAGACAGAAACATTCAGAATTCAGCTGTGGTTACCACCCTCCCCAAAGCGCAGAATATACCAGAGAAGTTCCTTGTGAGAACACCCAACAAGCACTGCACTCCCTACCTTTGGCACAGTATTACGGCCACTGGAAGACCAGGAGTCCTTGCTGTTGTATTTGTGGTGTCGCTGCTTTTGTGAGGCTTCTTCTGCTGTTCTTTCTAAGCTCACTTTTTGGAAGAAAGCCAGCACTATTTGCTTCTTGGGCAGAGAATATGGAATTACCGTAAATTATATTGAAAAATTAGATTCATTCACTGCTGTGATAATTGATCTCCCAATCTGTCTCGGAGAGTTAGCAGCTGGTATGAAAATAAAATGCAATTTAAGTTTTTATTTATTTAAAAAACCCCACTTTAATCCAAGCGTGGCAACAAATAAGGGGAAGAGGAGAGAGCAAGTTTCTTATTTGCCAGTCCTAATATTAAATACTGATGATAAGAAAACAAAGCAGGAGATGATTGTACAGGCATTTGAGAAATTCACAGTACATTGGCGTTAAGCACCATATGCACTGCAGGTGGGTTTTATATCCTTGTAAATAATTATGTGCAATTGTACCTCAGCCCTACAAAAAAGGATTATGGACAAGGACTTGCATGGAGTAGAGGCTCTCTATTGGGCTGTCACTCTGTTCGAAGAGCTGGTATTGACATCGCCAAATGGATATTCTACAAGTGACTCCAGGAATTCAGCTCCTCTATAAAAGTCTCTATAACTGGGCCCATCAAATTCACTGGCAAGTTTTGACTGTGTTCAGTTCAGGCCCCCCTCCAAAAAAAATAATCAGACCCAAAACCTAGCATTCATGGCTGTTGCTGTCATTAAGCCTCTTCTATGTCAGTCTGTGCTTAGACCACATCACACATTACAGATGGAGATGGGATTTGACTTTTACATTGAGATTAGCTGAAAGGAAATGCGTTTTTATCTGCTGGGAGCAAAAGGAAAGAAGTCCATAATTCACAGTAACCCAATAACTTACAAAGTGATCAGCCAAACAGTGTTTTCAGGTGGTTGAAAAATCTTATGCTGTCATCAGTAATAAAATAAGAATGATAATCCTCTTCCCTGCCTAAAGTGGACCATCAGGAACGATGGAATGGACATGATGTCATTAGAAACCCAAGATAATGGTGTAAGGTTGATGGGAAGATCCTGGCTGGAGCCAGCTCAGTCTGGCAGCCCCATTTGAAAGCAACAGATAAACACAATAAGCCCTTAATAGTTGTCATCCCTTGAACAAGCAATATGGCGCATCTTTTGCGTTATTTTCCTCTGTCCCTCATGGAGATGAACAGCAGTGAAGTTTGGAAGAATCTGGCGCTTAAAGGAAGGTTTGAGAAAGACACAGCTCTCCACTCAGAACATCAGTGGAGAAAACAAGGCCTGACCCTGACATTCAGTTCAGTAAGTTAGACTGAAATGACTTCACCAGTAATTCACGACTATCGGAGGAGTATAATTCATCCCTGTTGCACTAGAGGCTTTGATACACTGAAATTATTAGCTGGAGTGGCCATCTCTTCTAATTACAACTGTAAATAATATCATAGAACTAGAAAAGAGCCCAGAGACCCCCAATTTACCAGTAGCGTCATTAAAATTACACCTTTCTAACAGCACAATTAGGGTTAAATTAGTCTCACAATTCAAAATAATTTTTTTTTTCACCTGTTTCAGTGCTGAGGCATTTACAGAGTTATCAGTGGGGTAGAGCAACAAGAGGCCTTCACATACCTTATTACATATCCACAAGCACCCAGGCAAGCCAAGTGTATTTTTCTATTCTCTACTAATCCTCATCTCCAGAAGCTAAATCTTACTTGCACGACCATCCCTTTCTGGCTACAGTATTGTTACCGTAGTTCAGAAGGTTAAGATCATTTTTATTATTATTCCTACTATTTCTGATTTGCATGCTAATAGTATCTAGGAGTTCAAATCTCAATTAGGAACCCACACAGCCAAGAGATACACAATTCATTCTCAGGTTGTAAATGTGTTAATGTACTTAGACTCACAATGAAGAGCAACTCATCACATGACAACATGTTTTATTCTTATTAATTTTGTGTCATTGAAAGGCTTCGTAGCAGTGGGTTAAGTTAATGCACATTACTTGATAGGTTGACTGCTTTTTATTGTTATGGATTTTACATTTCAATCCCACAGAGATGCCCAGAGTCTTTTTCTTTTATAAAAATAAAATAAAATTTGTAATTGTTGGTCCAGCAACACCTCTCCAACAGGCTTTTCTTCACCACTACTTTGGATGGAACAAGCCCTGCAAAACTGCTGCGAAAACACTGAATTAATCGAGCCAGTCCTGAGCAAGAGCAGCAGTGAGTGGGCTAAACCAGGGAATTATTTACTGCCTGAACAATCTCATTTCACTTGAAATCACGTCATCATAATCTCACACCCTAAGTTCTTATCTTAAAGTTCCCAGATCTGCTCTGCACCTTCTCTGCAACTTTGGAAAAACCCCTTTGTGCCTCCAGAGCTGAGTTTTCTCTTTATCCGCAAGGGCTTCTCAGAGCGTAAGGCTGGGACTGCCAGTGCAGGGGGGGCCATGAGCACAGGACATTAAGAGCAATAAGCTCTTAACAGCAGAAACTACAGATACTAAAAGTAAAGGGGAGTTCTGCCTGGGTAAGGACAGAGCAAACTGATCATCTTGTTCTGCTTATTTATGAGGTTTTATTAATGGTGTCAACAGGTTATTCTGACATGATTTCAGTGCTCGTGTACAATGACACCTGCCACCTAAGCTGCATCTGACATGCATGAGGTTTTCTTTTCTCCCTTATTGTACTCGAGGTGGCTGCGACAACGACCTGAAGGTAATTATCCAGCAAGGTCACTGCACCATGGAGTGCGGGAGAAAAGTCATTTCTCACTCCACTGTTGCTATAAGGCCACAAGGTTAAAGAATTGATGAAAAGCCTCTGTGAGCTGTTTTCCCCTTTTCCTTTCCTGACCCTCATACATTTGTGAATTCCAGACCCTGCCCACAAGCTGGATAGCATTTGGATGATGCTTATTACATCTTGGGGAGGTAATAAATTGGCAGCATAATACAAGATACATCAGCATGACCACAGCTGATGGTCATACAACAGCTATGAAGAAGGGAGAAATGGTGTAAGAAAGCTCCGAAAATTTATATGTAACAGCCACTAAGCAAAGAAACCAGGCTTCAGGTGAAATCATACTGCAATTTATCTCTAACTAGCACAAGGAGGCTCCAATACTGCAAAACATTTTAGTACCACCTTAACCGTACACAACTGCTGCTTCCAAAGGCATTGGACTGAGTCCCGTCCCTGGGACAAGGGGCTCCATGTGTCCCCTCCCACCGAGCATCTCTGAAGCACTTTAGAAATGCTGATAAACAGCACACCTCAAGCTAAGCAAACAGTAGGGACAGCTGCAGCACAGACATTTCATAACAACAGCCCCTCCAAGGTTTCTGGCTGGATTTTGGCACGCGACGTACTGTGAGCAAAGAAAACGATCCAGGTATTGGTGCACTCACCCAGACCCTTCTGATCATTAGCTCTGCAAGGACTCCGCATTATTAAGCGGAATTCAAAGAAGGTTTTTTAATCATTACTTATTACTATGGTAACACCAGGCAGTCAGACAGGATTATGCAAGGTCCTACACATGGGTGAGGGAGAGACATCTCCTGTCACTGAGCGCCTCGGAGCTGAACAGGTAAGTCAGGGCAACAGAAAGAAAAAGCTAGCCCAGGTTTTTCCCCACTAATTAGCAACTCAACAATTAATATTGCAGAAGAACCTAGATGCCCAAATCTTTCAGTGCACCCCTGGGCTTGGTGCTGTACAGAACACATGGGAGGAAGGTGACTTTGATAAAGAATTTGGATTGCAAATAAACCACATAGCAAAGAAGTTGAAAATAATTTATTTAAGGTACAGGTAAGTAGCACAAGCTACCACAACCGAAGCAAGATGTGTAAGCATGCAGAACATTAGTGGTCCCACAGTAACCACTCACACTTAAGATCTCATCTTGCAATAAATGGGAAGTTTCTCATTCCTGAAATGAAAGAGAAGGAAGTTACTACCCCAAACCACACATCACACCAGCTGATGTCACCAATTTCCCCGCAGGGACCTTGGGCAGGATACTCTCCCTGGGGGGCACAGCAGTGTCAGCACAGGAGTCATTCTACTACTGTTACTTCTGGACTTTATTTTACCCCAGAGCCTCCAGGCAGCACTTGTTGCATAATGGAGGTGGGGGGAAAGGGGGTATAAAAATCCTTTTATGTCATTAGAAGAAAACAGATAATTACTCAGCAGGTAAAGCAGAACATATAGGAAAGGGCTGTTCTCATCATCACTCCTTGAAGCATCTTGTCTATATCATTAGGAAATGATGTATTTGTGCCAGGCTAATTCATATGGATTGTAATTTCAGGACATAAATTACCCCGTCATGTGTACTCAGTACAGAAGAACCGCAGCAGAGGTGCTACATGTTTAAATAAAGTTTGTTAATGAGCTTTTTTTTCTCTCCAGCCCCCTGCCCCCTTTTCTCCATCGGCTGGGAGCAGGGTGGGGAGGAAAAGGGAAGACCACACTGTTGGAAGCACACCCCGTCAGCAGGGGAGATGGCCTGGGTACAGACAATTTCCAAAGTGGGAAGCACAGGGCTCGGAGGTGGAACACACAGCTGAGAATTGCTCATTTTCAAGACACCTGTAAAAGTGTGAGGGCTCCAACACTGGAGCCCCTTTGTCAAATTTGGCCACAATCATTCACAGGTTTCAAAGCAATTGGGAATGCCGCAGAGCTGCTCCTACAAACACACTCTGCCTTTGGACAAGCCTCCTCTGTTACATAGTCATAATGAGCCCATAAGCCTCATTAATTTCCACATGTCATACTGACCCACAAACCAGAGCCAAAGGGTTCTGAGCAACATGTGAACCCATCCCACCACAATGGAAGGCTCTGACAACAGAAGAGTGTTTGATATAGGCATTCCTTTATTACCCCTGTTATTTATGAGTCTACATTTTTTTACTGGGTTGCATACTAAGCAGTTGCCAAGTGCAGATATAGATAGATATTTATTACAGAAAGCTATGTCCTAAAACATTCCAGGTTACCTCTTGGAACTTATTCATAGGTTCTCTCATAGGCAGACTAGTTTAATGATGCAAGAAATATGTATGTAAAAAGCTGTATGCATTCTGCTTTCCTGGTGATAGAGATATTATGGTCCATCAGGTAAGTAAATTAATTTATTGTATATGGAGGAGGAGGAGAGAAGCAAAGGAGAATTCTCCTTGTGAAACTCAGTATCCAAGCACCAAGCTCCTCTTTACTTATCTTCAACCCTTGTACAGCTTCCAAGAGTTTTCTAGAGTACCCAAAACATGTACACCAAGTGTTTAGAAGGCTCTGGGAAGGATGGGACAGCATCCCTCCTCCCCCAAGTTTGAATGGTCAAATGGGTTTTCTTCCTTGCATACCTGCTACCCACCCCAATGTAATTAAATGCAGGGACTTCTCCACCCTAAGACAACAACAAATGTTGCATTTCTCCCTTCTGCTTCACCATCAGAACACATGCTTTCCCCTCATGCTCTAAACACACAGGGATTATCTCTACCTGCCTTCAATCTTTATTCTGGAGATGGTTCACTTCCTTCAACTATTTCTCACAATCATCTTGCAAAATACATTTGGATGCTAAGAAGCCTTATCAAACAGCTTTGTCAGAAGCAGTGCTCGAACAGCCCCAAGCCAAAAAACATCTGTGGATTGTAGTCTAAATCATAGATGACATGAAGACTAAGAAGGTGGGTCTGCACTTTCCCTTGCCCTGGATGTCATCTCCTAGGTTCCTCTCAGACTACCCACGTGGGCATTCCTGCGGTCAGCATCACCCATTCTTAAACCAGAGTAGTAGCATCAGCATAAGTAAAAGAATCCTCTGGAAGAACATCAGAAGCCCTTTACCATTGGTATGATAATACCTAACAAAGCCTTGTTCAGAGCAGAAGAATAGCATGAAGAAGGGGTAATGCTGCATTTCAGGTATCCCATTCACCACTGCAAGAGTCATGACCAGAGAAATTGTCTTCACTGATATCTTTGGAACAAGATACAATTCCCAAGAAGCACAAAGAGGGAGAAGAGCAGCAACTTTTAGACAAACCCGGAGTTGTGACTGCATCGCCTTTGGCATTTCTTAGACCTATTCTCACTCTGTTCAGGCATCACGACTTTGAGCAGGGAGTGTAAAAGTGACATAATCTGTGGCTTTGCATAATAAAAAAACCACCAACAACCACCATTTATTTGAGCAGCGGGGGAGGCAATCTCTTTAAGAAACCAGATAATCCAGAAGCTAGGGCTAACAAGTTATTGACTTTCCTACAGTTCTTCCAGTACTGGGTGATGGCTTCCGGTAATCACTTTGCTTCCATATTTACAGAGTCCAGCTGTGTCTCTTCGAAGAGCTCATTTATGGCAGCTTGCGATAATGTGATATTTTAGCAATGTCAGCTTTTGCGCAAGATATAAAAATCCTCCGATTTATTGCCCCTTGCTCCCAGTGCACACAAAAAAAGGGAAAGAAACCCATAAAAGTCTCTCATTCGCATTTAGGCGAACATGACTCCTCTTTCCTGTCCTCCCCACATTTGTATAGAGTTCCCTGCCAAGCACGGAGGAACCACACGCCCTTTCTGCTCTGTTAGAACCTTTTAGCTTTGGTAATGGTCTGCCAGGATGTGCAGATGAAGTACAGCTGCAGCAGGCAGGATGCTAGCCTAAGAGCTGTGAAATGTTATTTCTGCTCCAGTCTCTGACACCAACCTGCTCTTTGTCCTGGTCAAGTCACATAATTATATTTACGGTTCTGAGCACAGCTGGTCAGATCTACATGGCACTAAGTGACACAACTGCAGCTGGAGTTGATGTACCACAGACGCTTTAAATCAGCTAGCTTGAGCACAGCTAGCAGCTTAGTGTTTGGAAGTGCTGGTTCTAAGATTTACCTGGGTGATATTCAGGGTAATTATCCAAGCTGCACTCCATGTTAGCAGAGCAACTGTTAGCAGATGAGATTCAAGCAGCAGTCACCTCTAATTGTACTGCAGACTGCAAGTTCTTTGGGACCTGAAGTCTCTCTTATGCTGTTTCCAAAGCACCTGGCATAACGACCTGCTGATCCAAGGAGGGCTTCCAGGCAAATAGCTGATACTAATTAAAAAGATGAGCAAGCCAGACCTTTAGCTCTATAAATCAACATTCCTTGCTACTACCATCCAGTCAATGAACACCAGCTGAGTACCTGTTCCTTACTGTGGCTAGTGACGCTTCTAACACCAGACAGACCTGCTCACAGGTAACCCAAAAAACCATGCACTCACTGCATCAGTTAAAACAAGTTTTGTTAACACGGCTAGTGGAGAACAGGCTGAGCAGTCTTTGGGCTAGTGGCACAGTAGTGGCACTTGGAAGCACCTGTGTGACTTGGGAAAGTCAGGAAAGTCACCAAAGTAGTTTAGAGACCATGTGTCCCTGAAAGACAGCAGAGCATCTGCCCTGCTAACGTAGGCACATTTGTCTCCACCCAGTAAGTCCGGTGTCTTTCTGCCTTTGGTGCAGCTGACTTAGGAAAACAGGAAGACTTGTACACCAGTGCTTTTGGTAAATCCTGCCTAAATAATCAAAACTGGGGCCTTTTGCCCTTAAAAGCTCAGCTCAACATTTTCTAGAGGAGTGAAGAAAGTTTCTTGATACAATGGCAGTAGGAAAAGGGGGGGCAGGGAAGATTTTCTGGAGCTGGGAAGGGAAGGAGAAAAGANTTTGAGTGCTAAACTAAAACACTGCAGGGACTCCAGAGGGATCAGATCCTGTCAAAGGTTCATATTTCACAGCTGATCTTTCAAAGGTTAGGGCAGTGCATTTGCTAGGAGATTGAATGATAACTTTCTCCTTCAGACTAAAATAACAGAGCTGAACATATTTTCATTCAAACAAGAGGAGAATTTATAAGATAAAGGGTAAGTGGATGTATGCATTGGAGGAGAAGCAGAATACAAAGTCCACAGAACACGACTACAAGGATCACAGAAGATATTCTGTGCCCCAGAGAGTATGTGCTCAGGAGCTAGGCATTGTTTAACCTACTGGGATGAAGGGATGCAAGAAGCTACATCAGGGAAAGCTGTATCTGGTTATGAGACACACTAACTACCCTCCAGTTCGGGGCGTAAGCAAGACAAGCTGGAGGAGGAAGAGCTGATCTACCAAAGACCTCAAATCACTCCATCCCAGCGAGAACAGCAGGGGAGAAATCAATAACCCGAGCAAGAAACTGTAATAACAACTGACATTTATACAGCATCAGATACCCAGGTGTCCCCAAACACTTGACAGATATTACAAGCCAAACTGATTTACAAGCAGGGGATCTGGCTCCTTGCAGAACATCGATTCTCACACCAAAGCAAAAGAACTCCTGTGGATTTTGTGGCAACCTTCTCCCATCACTCCATTTCAGGGGCGAGCGTCCGGATGCTCTGACCTTCCACATTTCGCACAATTTAACACAGAAATTCCCTCTACCCTGGACAAGGCATCTCACATTCAGGGGAGGCAAATGTTTGTTTTGTACAGCTGGACAGAAAGCAACTGACCATTGTGAGGACAGACTCATAAGCATCTTCACGGTGCTCTGCTCTCCTTGTAATCTCCTCAGCCCTTCACATCAGGAGTCCAAGTTACACATCACTCTGCTCTATATTAGATAGGAAACTATTTCAAGCAGCCCCTAGCCATGAATTTGCTTTTGGCATAAATGCTCAGCAGAGCTAACAGTGACATTTTGAACAGGGTGTTTTCTTGTCTTTGCCTTAGCCTTGTGTTTCTTTTATGGAGATGAAAAATGAAAAGTGGGAGAGGACCAGTCTGCACAAAAACCCACTGTCTTGTAGCTAACACATACAAGCACAGGTCCGATGGCACTGACAACTCCAGGATCCCAGATGCCTGTTAGGCTTGAGGCACTCAGGCTTATTACAGCCTCTGCAAGTTCAGGTGACACTGCCTGCGGCAGGTGATGACATGCCTGTGTTGGAGTCCAAACAGGTCCAGCAATAACAAGGAAGCGCTAGAAACCTTTGTAACATTGAAATGTCTGAAGAGCGAGACAGAATCAGGCTCAACATCAAGAGGAAAGGGCTGCTAAGGGCACACAGACTCCTTTACATCTCACCTCCTCAAGGGTCAATTCATCCACTTCAGAGCAGAAGGGTATTACTGGAGCTCGCAGAAGGCAGAGCCACTGTGCCAGGTGCTGCACTTCACACACAGTAAGAGACTCTCTTACCCAACGGATGGAGTGCCAAGCCTCTAAGACATTCCATCACTCCCTTCTCTTCCCCTCACACTGCAGGCACTGCTTTAGAGAGGGACTTCAATTTAATACCTAACATGCAAACACTACATTTCCACCTTTCCTTCACATCTTTGAGCTGATACAACTGTTCAGTTCTAATAACAATGTAAACATATAGGGATTTTTTTATTATTATTAATAAAAAATTCCTTGAATTTTTCATGTGTTTTTCAACTTGTGTTTTCCTCCTCAGGGCATCCTGCCCGTACCGCACAACGAGCGTAGGAGGAAGCAAACGGAGCCAGCGCAATGAGCTAGCTGGGCTGCGAATACCAGCAGAATTGCCCTCTGCACTCAGAAGCAGCACAACTGCCTCACACAACACAGAGCCTGAGGAAAACCAGGGATGTCTGCAGCTTCTCACTATTTTCCTTTCCCTGAATGCATACTCTTTTTGATCCCCCCAAGTTTATCTTCCTCTCTGACCCTTACTCATTGCACAGTTGTAGCTTAAGTTAGCACGAGAACACTGATTTCAGCTGGTGCCAGCTGTGGAATCAGTCCTTTAACAATCACCTGTCAACTTCCTTCTGCAGAGGCAACTGCTCCTTCTACAGATTGCTGATTTTCAAATTAAATATGCAAGAAAGGTGGGAAGTTCTGTGTGGGGAGACCGAAAGAAAAGCAAAACCAACAGACATCCAAACTTTCTAAAGGGCTCCCTGAATTCCCACTTCACATTTCTCCCTCGCAACATCAATGCTGATGATCATCTCTGCCACTCTGGGATGTGTGACAATTCCTCTGCTATTTCAATAAGCCCTGGGAGAAGAGCGGAGGATGGATTTGCATGCAACCGCTGCAAAGTTTTTCAGCTCACTACTGCTTGCAAATCGCAAAAAAGAAGCTCAGCGGGAGGTTGTTGAGACTGAGATGACAGAAAACACTCCTCCTTTCAGGCAACAGATATGCTTGCAGGCCTTGGGTAGTTTCAAATGAAGAGAAGAACTGTTCTAAAATCTTCAGTAATTTTTCTTTCAGAATCAGTGTCAATCCATTGAAGTCATCAGTTTGGGTTTCCAAATGCAACTAGGAATTTGCAGTAAACCAAGACACTGGGAATAACCTCGAGGAAACCGGAATAGGAAAATCCTATTGAATATCATCTACCCAGGGCTTTGCACCCAGCCCCTACAAAGTCTGAAGGCTATCAGAGTGAAACTTTCTCAGCTAAACCTGCTGCTGTTTTTCTGATGACTGCTAATGTTCTTGCTATATTTGAGCTCCTTGGGTATAAACAAACCTGGATTAAGTTTTCTAGTATCATAAACAAATAATTGTAGGAGGAACTTAAAAGTCTCACTGGTGTTTGTTCAGCACTGTAAAGGTGACTTTGTCAGGCCTAACAAGCATAATTAGTTCCACTGAGAAGCTTTTCAGTTTTACATCAGAACACTAGAGCTTGGTTTAATACTCATCAAGATATTGTTTCCCAACTGGATCTTTCAGCTGCACAGGCTGGGTGACTCAACAGGCTTGTCCCAGTTTGCCAGTCACACAGAAGCAGCCCCGAAACCCGAGAAGCCCACACAGAACAATTTTTGCCAGGTCCCAGCATCTAGAGCGGGGTTGGGGTGAGGGCGTGTGCTCTCATCATATTAAGAGCTCTGACCACAAGAGACAGCATGAAGAAAAGGCAGAGTGGAACCTGGTGAAGAGCTTCATAAAGGAGCTTCAATGGCAAGCATTGTGCAGTCATGTCCCAGGTGTTAACTTCATACAGCATTAACGGCAGGAGTCAGGGCTGGGGTGGTGGCAATGACTGTAGGCACTCTCCATCTGCTCCAGACAGCCTGAATTTTGCCTTTTTAAGTTCGCTCCTCAGTAACATGGTCTCTCAATAGCTACTTGAGACCAAGGGAGACCTGCTATCACTCACACTCCCCAACACCCTGGCAGTCAACACTGCCAGTCTGAGAGGATTTACTAGGAACACACCAGTCCCCAAATCCCACTTGTTAAAGTTTATTGTTGTGACAAATCTCTTGTGCAAAGGTAAGTTGTTGTAGCAACAGTTTGTCAAGCTTTTAACTTCACAAGTGTTATGCTCTCCTACCCCCAGACCTGTCGTCTCCCATAATGGAGCTGCTTAGCGAGATGTCAGAGGCAAGCACCCTCTGCCAAGGTTATCAGCAGAGCTCCAATAATGCACCAACAGTGCCATAATAGGCAGTGTTCAGGCACTTAAAAGCAGTCGGCACAAAGATACTATGAACTAAATAATCCACACAAATATCCTAGGAACATAACATATCCAGATGAGGGGGTGTTCCTGTGAAGCCTAGTTAGTACCAGTTACTCATGCTAAAAGGGCAAAGCTACACACCTTCCCATCCACTTCATTCATCTTGCCATGCAAAAAAGACATTAGAAACATCTTACCTTTAGTGCACCTGCTTTGTCCCCATGCACCGAGCTTGGAGTATTATAGAGACATTGCACCAAGCATTGATGAATCCGAAGCACTCAAATATTTTCAAGGCTCAAAGCATTTTCAAGGTTTCAATAGAGAGTTTAATAGCCCCGAGTAATGTTAAAAGCCAAGGCTGCTGTGTGGACTGCAGGAACCACAGCAATTCTTAACATTCTGAAGTGCTACTGCCAAGACTGCTGTTTTAACAGCACAAGTGACCTTGTCACAGCACATACCCTTTCATCTCATGTTGATGGAGCCAGTGGAAGACAAAAGAGATGCATCAATTGCTGAACATGTGCTCCAACAATCCTTTCTCCGAAGTTTTTCTACTTAGCACACAGTAAGAAACCCATTCATACAGACTGAGGTCCTTTCCAGGTAGTAACATTAAAATGACGACCTATTCTAAAAAGGCTCGAGCAAGATCTAAATTTAGATTCAAACCTGGGCTTCTCCAATCACTTCAGGCACTTTAGTGCCAGTTCTACCTTGCCCTCACATTATTTTTACATCTGAGAGGTAGCTCCTCTGCAGTATTTCCTGACTTATACTCAGTGAAAGGTTCAGATTTAAGACATTAGTTTTATGGCCTCTAGAAACACATTACTACATTGCTGAGTTAAAAACATCCAGCATTAAAACCACAATCCCAGTCAAAAGTGTGCATACAAGGCAGTATTTTTGGGCTCTTTGTAAACCCACTTTCCTATACCTTATATCTCAGTTTCTTTACCTTGATAAAAGCCGTAAGATAGCAGAGCATTTATTAGAACTCAGAATTCCACCATTTCAGTCCATTCTCCCCCAGCTTTTCTTATGCAATGTATAGTTCAGCATCAATCCACAAAGGTAAAGCAGATAGCATTGCCTTATCCTTCAACATACCTGGCTCCTCTAACTTCAACAGCTGTCCTCGCTTAAAAAGAGCGGCAAATTTCTTATGGAGTCTGTCTCCATCCTCTTTTGTAGAGGAATGACTCCAGAGTTCTCAACCACAGATAAGCTGCTTCATTACTTTCACAAGAAACAGGTGATTTTCACACTATGACCTGGTCCTGCTTCTCACAGCATCTTAGTTCAGCACGAGCACCTTGGGATAATTACAAACAGGGAATGACAGTAAAGGCAGACAAATAATCTAAACACAAGGTCGAAGAGACTTTTGCTATAGACCTTGCTGATAACAGAGTAATACTATCCTGCTTTGCTAGTAATTCACACCATAGGAGGTTTTAGACCAAGAAAAAAGCTAATGCCAAGTGTCCTAATACTGCGAACTGTTTAGGAAATGTAATCATGCTAAACCTAGAAGTCCAGGAAGCATGAGATTCACCTAACATAAGTATTTTTCTGAACACAGTATGCGTTTTCAATCTGGCTTCTGATGTTCCAGCTCCTTGCCTTGTACAGTGCATGACAAACCCCTGCTTAGTCCCCTTGGCAGAGAAGGTAAAGAGCCCAGTGAAGACTGAACTAGCAGAAAACTATCCTATGGTCCTTCCTAAAGCTTTAGCCTTGCTATCATTTCTCTGTGAAATCACACTAGAAAAAAAAAATCCCCATTCCACAGTTCTTAGCAACTTACTGTGTGTTCAACCAACTTCTAATCAGAGTATCATACAGCTTGCAGCCAAACACCTTAAAATAGTTTAAGCTTTTTATAGCTCTGCTGTTACCACTGTCAACCAAATTTATAACGTCAAACAACTAAACCAGGTCATCCTGACAAGAACTATTTTCCATGAAACTACATGGACTGTCATTCACTATATTCAACACATGGAAGGTACAAAGTCTCGGTCCTGTTTTAGAGAGAAGAAAGCTGAGCACAGTCATTAAGCAATGCAGAATAATGTTTCCCAGGAAAGTGTTAGCAGATCTCAAAATTGAATCTTGGTTCTGTTCTGCCCTGCTTAGTGCTTTAGCAGCAACATCTCTGGCCTTCCAATGCACTCCTCTCTATTTATATTTCAAAGCAATCATGTTTAAGACCATAGGTATGGCAAAAGACCAGTCTTTGCTTTCTTGTGTGTTGTAATAATAATGTAAGGTACACATACATGATACAGTGTAATGTAATAATAATGTATATGTACATGATATAGTGAAATAGTAGCTCTGTAGTAGCTCTACTGTAGCTGTGAGCCAGACAGTATTTACCCATTACTGACTTTATTCTACACCAGTCTGCAAGTCAAAATTCCCCAGCACAAAAGCAGACACAAGTGTGTTCAATACCAAACACAAAAAAAACCTCAGAAATGGTTACGTGCAAAACACCTCCCACAAAGTTTGATACTGCTACAGTGCCAACGGGAGCAGCCCACTGTGTAAAGCACAGGGAAATTAGAGCTGTCTAGTTACAAAAACCTATTTAAACTCCCATCCATCTTAATACTAAGCTCTTTAAGGTAGGAAATTTTATTTGCTATGGAGCTATGTAACATATTCAGACAGTATAGATGTTTAGTGCTGCTTAAAGCCATCAAGAGATGAACAGAGGACTTAAGCAGGTCTCCCTCCCAGAGGTTTCTATTTAGGAATGGTCAAATTAACTCAGGTGGTGAAGGCCAGCAGAACCTTGCTGTACAGCTGGTAACTACCCATCTTAACCAGAGCTTCTACATGAAGAAAGCGCCAGTGCCTCCCACACACTTGTTATGGATGTGCCAAGTTTGCATCACATCTGCGTGTGCACACACATCCAGAGCACAACGCGTTCCCTGCACACAGTACCCGGCTGTAGCACTGACATAAATCTCGCAGCTGCTGGGCCCAAGCTCGTAGGAAAAAGCAAGACATTCTCGTGAGCAGGAGAACCAGTGAGGCCTGGACCCACATCTCATAGCTAATTGTGAAGGCCGACTGCTGCTTTTGCCCATGGCTGGGATGTCCACGAGGTGTCTCTCCTACTAGGGATCCCCCCAAAAGGGCGAGTGCCATGTCAGGGGATGCAGATGCTCTCTTCTGCCACTCCTGTTTCCAAGGCCCCATTAGCAAGAAGATTCTCTTTGGTACTTCTAATTTTCAAAGGAATTTCACCAGAAGTAGCCATACAAGCACACAGGCACCTTTTGTTTAACAAGCATATTTATACCTCATTCAGCTGTATCCTCAAAATGGCATGTTTTCCCTGCACAAGAGCCAGAACTAGGGCCTTAACACAGACTCTAACTTAATCTCTTTTCTTCCTTTTCCTTCTTCCTATTTTTTAATCTTTTCTAGCTCCACACTAGATTTCTTTCCTGCAAACACCCAATTTAGATTGCATCAGGAGAAGCTAACAAGAAGTGCTTCACTGTCTTGTCAGCAGATTACAGAAAGCCTTCTCATTCAAGTTTATCCAGTTGGAAACGCAAGTAATTGATGTGAACTTGAAAAATATATGATTTGGAAGAGGGGGGTGGGGGAAGCTTCTCACCAGCATTGCTGTTCCACCCAGCTTGTACCTCAGTCAATCACACAGGGCTGGTTAATCGGTAGCTCTATTATCACCTTCCTTTCCTGCATTTACTTGGGGCACAAAAGCCACCAGGAGGGGAGTTGAAATGAGAACAAAGCGTAAACATGCATGTGCTGCAGCTTCTTGTCTGTCACTGCTATCTGAAAATGAAGCTGCAACGAAGGGAAAACAAAATATTCAATTAGGACAGTGGATGGTCACTCTGCCGGCCTGAGCATGGGTGCTCTCTGGGGAGGGGAGGCCTGAAATGAGGTACACATTCCCCCTCCCTAGTTCACAGCCTCCTCCTCTGACAGCCAGATCTTCATTTTGAAAGGCAGGAGCAGAAGGGAAGATAAATGTGAGAGGGGCACCTCTGTTCAGGAGTGGTAACTCCTAAGGAGCGCTGAGATGCCCTACTACATGTTGATCCTCGGAGCTTGGAGCATGAAAAATGTCTAAGCAAAGGCATCCAGCCTGTAGCTGCATCGCAAGCATCTATTACCCTACAGTCAGGAGACGGCAGCAAGAAATCACAGCACAGACATTGGCAGCACAGGGGTCTTGACATTCCCTCCAGATCTCCCAGCTCAAAATCTGATTCTGAGTCGTAGTAAATAGGAGCCCATTTGCTTAAAACATACAAATGCCTGAATATGTGGGTTAACATTCTGACATTTCCTTCATGCAGTCTTCCTCCAGCTTATTAAAAACTGAATTACCCTGCGCAATTGCCATTTCTTGTACGAGAAAAACAACCTATATACAGCCCTGCTCAATTATGCAGTGTTACAGAAGTGTAAAGCAAATCATTCCAAAATATAATTTGAAGCTATTATTATTTATATTGTGGCAGAGACCCCAGGTGAGCTCAGAGTCCGAACGTAACAGGTGTTGTACATATTTTATTTCAATTAAATACTGTAATAGGGAGACCAGCCCAAGGCTAGAGGGAGCCAAATTAGGAAATTGCCTGAAAAATACAAATGAAATATATCACAGATTCACATAGGTGAGGTTCACTGGAACTTGGCTGGCTGGTCCTCTGGACTGCTCTCTCTATTATTAAGGAACGAGGTAATCTGTCCTCACCAGAGAAAAACCCTCTCAAAGTGACATTTTCTCTTGTCATCATGGCCAGCCATGACTTTTACCGAAGGGGAAGAACAAATCCTGGAGTTCTACCACCAACATCTCAGATGAACCCTCGCAGGTTTGTCTGAGACTGCGTAGAAGAGCTGAGAACTGAATCCAGGAAACTGCTCTTCAACTAGAATAACGTACAACTTGTCTGCGACAGCAACGTGACAGGTCACATGAGGCCATCCATAGAAAGTCTTTGACAAGGTCTTTTGCAAGGTAGATTTTTAATTTTGGAAAGAAAAAACTAGAAGCTCTCTGCTACCTGGCCAATGCAACTACTGGACATCACTTTCTAAAGGCAGCTCACTTAAAAGCCCAAAAAACTAGTCTCTCAAGACATGTAAATAATTGCTTTTCCTCCTCAGCTCTGCATTACAGAGCCCCACATCAAATTAGATAAGTAAAACACAGTTTAAACTCCACACCCACACTGACAATAAAGCTGAGATACTTTGCCTTGGGATCGAGCCGCTCAGGATGGGAAGCTGTATCTGCAAAAGATGACATTGATTTGGGGAGAAATATATTGGGAACAGTGGAAACATGACACTATAATATCCACCTCTCCTTTTCTTTTAATTTAAAAGAGAAAACACAACCTTTTCCTTAGATTGTCCCCCTGCCTCCAAAGATGAGGCAAGTTCAACCCAATTTTATAGAATCCCAGTGAATATTTCAAAGATGAGTGTTTCCATAAGCTAATTGGTGCCCATTATCATGGAATTAAAAGGCAAATGGATTGAAGGCAATTGAGCCTCACCACTGTCATTATTATCTTTTCCCCAAAGACATCTCAGATTTTTAACTCCTTTGACCCTTAAACAGGTTGCCTGCTGTCCTGACACATTTTCATCACAGAAAAAGACCTGAAAGAAAGGTCCAAAGAACTGCAAAGGGCAGAGGGGACGGCAGCTAGAAAGGCAGCACCTGTGATGAATGGTTCCAGGGATACACTTGGAGCGTGCTCCCACCTGCCCCGAGCCTCCATCCCTTGCCTTCCCCCAGTGTTGTGACCCAGTACATAGGCCCCTTGAGCCCACAGCCTCGGTCTACCCGTGCTGGCTACACACTCACAGCTGCTTTCTGGCTGTTTCCTTGCCAAATCCCACACCTCGATTGCTGTTTGCTTCCCATCCAACGCACTGGATGCTGAATGGACCAGCATCTCTGCTACCGGGAAACCATGACTGGCTGAACGCTGCTGCCTAAGTAGGACAGATATAATCAGTTGATGCAGACTGTAAGAACTTCACCTTGCAATAATCTCCAAAAGATAACCGAAGGACTTCTGGCTTTTTTTAAGTTTAAAAACTAAAAAGACTGACACAAGCGTCAGATGAAAGATAAAGTCTGCCCTTTCCTTTTGTCACAGCTATTCCACCTATCCAGAGTCACTAGGATTCTTCCTTCAAGTTCTCCTCCTGCACCCCTCTCAGATTTGTTTTTGCCTTTTTTCTGTGGCTGGCTTCTCACTCCAAGCAAAACCAAAGCCACCCAGGATACCAGCACTGAAGAGCAGCTTGCTTATTTAACAGCCCAAGTGTGGATTGGCACCTCTTACAAACACTGTCAAAGAGAACAATTGGTTACTCATCTGTAAAGTTCCAAAGGAAGCCTCCTTGACTGAAATGTAACTTTTCCCCCTTTACCTTCCACGGAGGAATTAAAAAAAAAAACCTGAACCAACTCCTGCAGACACCTTCCCATTTATTGTCACCTCCTCTAGCAGCGTGCACTGGGGACTGCTGTGAATAATTGTGTGAATCAGGAACGATTTCCTACCTTTGCTACCCAGACTCAGGCATTGGCCGCTGCACAAGAGACTAAATGGGCCTGTTGGTCTGCTCTGGTATTGGCATCTCCTTGGGGAAGGCTGTCAGTGCTAATAAGAGTCCATAATGAGCATCAAGGTCTTTGAAGCAGGCTTGACTAGTGATCGCAAGGAATGCCAGTCATCCTGAGCTCAGATTTAACTCCCTCCCACACATGGCTTTTGTTAGCTTGCTGTTTACAGCTTAAAGTTATTGACATCATAAATGTTGAATCACGAGGCTGAAATTAAAAGAAAGGATTCCTGCTTTGCTTGTGGCTCCCTCCTTTGTTGCACACCTCTCTCTCCCCCCTGCTTTGGTTGTGTACCTCATTCAGCTTATGTGACACGTTTAAGTCTCAGAGGGATGAAAGCTATGGCAACAGGAGTTGTGCATCTAATCCCTGATGCACAGTGCTAAAAACGTACCATGCAGCATCACATTTCCTATTCACAAGATTGTTCACATTTTCATTCATGTCAAACTCGGGAGAGAAGTTACAAAAATTCTGTATAAGGGAAAAATCTTAGGGCAGCAGGTCCCACATGGGGTCAGGGCACTTGGTTTATAACCCTGAAGCAGGTTCACAGGGGCAGGTGGAAATGGGGCTCATAGCTGGAAGCAGGATATCAGCCTAGAAGCATAACGAGAAATGGTATAGCCAGTAGAAGTGTCAGGGAATTGATAGAGACTTGCTTATATCGCATTTTTGCTCTAGGTCACTACTTCCACTTATGTACAGAGGTTGATAATTCATTATCACACACTTAGACAACACTCCTTAAGTTTTGATTTGCTTCAGCTGCGCTCACACACTAGCCACCACCTGAACCTGCACCCCCAGCTCACAGTGTCACAAGCAGCTACAACTAGGACTGAGACATCCTCACTCCACAGTTAAGATACAACTGCTCCTCCATGGGCCAGACCCCAGAGATGGCCACAAGCCCCAGCTCAGTGCCTCACCGCTACCACCACCAGGAACAGGGCAGAAACTCCACAGAACATTTGTGTTTTTTGGAGAACCCCTCAGCTCTCTTTCCACTTGGAAAGAAATAAGCGGTGTGGACCCACCCGTGCTGTCTTTGCTAACCAGGACATCTCCACCTTCTCTAGGGGAGCGGTCGCTTTGTGCGAGTGGCCAGCAGTAGGCCACCAAGGTACAACAAGGCGCCAGGTACACCAAGAAGACCAAGAACACCAAAAGCAGCCAGCTGGGGGCATGACAACAGGAACCTGCTCTTACCAGGCCCTGGACAGTCCTGTCCAGCAAAAACTATGAATTAGATAAGCATTTAGAAATATCTGAACATTACACACACACAAAAAAAAGAAAAAAAAAGCAAAAAAGCAGGGAACCAAACCTTGAGTGTACTCTCCATTCAGCTCTGCACAGAGAATTAATATGTGATTCACAGCTTACCATCTGTGGGCTGAAAACCAGCTGCTTATGAATGAACATTTTTGCAACCTAAAGGAAGTGCAACAAGGCCCACTCTAAGCTTCTACAGATGCACCACAACTGGTACCAGGAGACAGTATGAAAAGGGGCACATAGACCTACCCTGTACTTGCCCAAAGGGACTTCTGGCTTCTTCCTGGGGAGGTCCAGCCACTCCAGACACTGCTACCTACAGAGAGGCAGGAACATGGAGCCCCTGAAATGCCCTGCCCCTTCCTCCACCCTCCCTCCACAGCCATAGATAAAGGCTTTGGTGCAAACTAGAGAATGGCAGACTGGTGTGGCCTAAATTAAATTTGGGTGGGACTGAAGTGTAATCCTTTAGTAATTAGGGACAGATTTGAGTAGAGGGCAAATCTCTCTTGAATGGAAGTGCAATCCTTTTGTTGGAAAAACCAGATCAAGAGAAACCAGGTAATAAACAAATAAATGACAGAATTACAGCTTTTTTTTTTCTTTAAAGAAAGAAATAAACATTGATGTGCTGTAACAGAGCTGGCACACAGCAGGAGGCCTCCCTGGAGCGAACCCTCCCCACAGCCCCNAGGTATGTTTTATGCTCAGTTTTTAATTTGGGAGGTTCCCCCCCCCTCCCGGAGGGGGTGCTGATCCACTGTGCAAGCTGCTGGTAGCTCATAGGAACCATGTTCCACCGCAGTCTCTGCTGCGAGCAGCCAGGCCCCTCGTGTCTTATTTGAGGCTGCTGCATGTTGTGGGGAGCTTAGCGGTAATTCATGTATGCGGTGTGTTTTCCTTGGAAGAACAGTAAGTTGATGATGAAAATTGTCCCTGTCGCCTCAAGCTTCTCAGTCAAATCTCTAAGCCTGGCGTGTGCTCGTGGTGCGGGGATGAATATGGAGCCGCGGGTGATGCCTGAGGAGCGCCTGTGCTGCTGGGTTTGCTGAGCAGGTACCTCTGTACCAGGCACAGATCCCTGGTAGCTCTGTCGGCTCTGCTCGGAGGCACTTCTCTTCCCCGCAGTTCTTGAACGGCATCCAGGGATGCTTCGCCGGAGCAGATTACCGGTTGTTAGTCTGTGTGTGCCATGGCACCCTCTCCAAACATGCACCCCAAGTGTTAATAAGCAAAGTAAACAGTACAAGCCTCCACGCGGAGCTGCTGCAACTCTTAATAACCAAAACCTTTCTGAGTTAACGTTTGCCATCAAAACAATCTGCTAACTGCAGTTCATATTCTTCCCCCCCATATAACTGATGAACCAGTGATGCTGTTATTTACTTACAGCTAATATTCCAGTGATATTCGTTACTTAGTTTAACTTGACAAATGCTGTATCTTTTTATTTACAGTGTGAGCCTTTCCTGAGCCTTTTCTTACCCTACAGGGCAAATGGCTGTCTGTTGGGTGTAAAGTGGCTGTAGCTCACAAAAAGTTAATGCTGTTGAGGAAAACCAATAGGCTTGCTCTATCTGTTGGGGGGGGGGGGACGACGACAAAGACAGGCCTAAAAATCCCCTGTATGCACAATGGGGTCATTGCAGTTTTATCGAAGACATCTTTTCTGCGCCCTGAATGAGAAGTACAATCATTTCACCATTAAAATTAGTGAGAGGCGTGAGTATTGGTGCGGGCTCAAAATCAATGCTGAGCAAACACAATGCACAGAACAAATCTTTTAGCTGTGTGAAGCGCGCCCTGGCAGCCCAAGGGGCACAGGACAGAAGTGACCATGCAGGTATTATTGGGTAATAAACTTCAAATTGGGATTGGATTTGAAACAACTGCCCAGTTTTCTGCATTAAGATGTTGCTTGTCTGAATTCCAGTTTAGATTGGAGAACTGGAAGAGAAGGAAAGTTCTTCCACTTTAAATAAAGCCAGCAGTGCAGTTTGGCTTACTCTGGTGGTGGAGACCTGGGGGGAAAGGTGTGAGCATCTGAAAGTATCCCTGATGAGCATTTCAGTTTGCATAGAAACATGCAAATAAGATTGTTTTTGAAGCCATATGGAGAATCTCACTTTGTACAAGCTGCATCTTAACATCTGCTAGTTACCTCTTATGGCTAAAATCATAGGTTACCAGCTTTATATTTCTTCAGTATGTTTTGAAATCTTGCTGTTCTGTATATAGATGGTGTGCATCTGTTTTTATTCCAGGAGTGCCTGTGGTACGCTGGATGTAGGTTTACAAGTATATTTCAAAAGAACTGATGTAATGTACAAATATGTTCCAATAAAGATTATAATGGCATCTTTGAAGAACGCTTGAACATTTAATTCATTTGCAAAGAGACATCAGACTTGGGGGAGGTGTAGGCACTCATGCACGTTTCAGAGGTACTTAAAATAAGGACAGTATGGTTAAGGTGAGTGATGAGGGACAAGGCTTTTGTCCTGAAGTGGTCCCTGTTACAAAGCTGACTTGGACTGCGGAGCAGTCCCTTGCAGGAGCAGCTTGTCCTTGCTTGGCCCTTAGTCTTTGGGACAGGAGAACTAAATTTTACTTAAGCTACTGATAAGCTTTGGGCTAGCTCTGTACTGTCATTGTACTTGTGTCAGGATTTGTCTGAGTAGGGAAAGAGATTCTTGTGAGTATTGCAAAGCAAGGTACTCTAGACTGTGTATTTGAAAACAGCTCTGGGCTCTCTCAGAAGAGCTGGGAAATGGTTTGGTTAGTTTACCTGTGCAGTGTACCCAAAAATGCACAATGCATTTCCCTCTGACGGCAGAGAAGCGCTGTTTGTAATTCAGACTGTAGTATGTTTGACAGCTTGCGTACGTTGCGAAGCACCTCTCCTAAATTTTCAGGTGATGAGGCTGTGCTGAGCAAAATGGGCTGGCTTCCTTTACAAAGTCTGTTTGAACCTTTTGTTGGATGAAATCTATCCTTGTGACTGAGATATTTGTAGCTCCACAGGCCTGGCAGGTCTGCATCTGTAGGAAACAAAAGTGCTAAATACACAGAAGCATCTCTTCTTCCTGGTACATGTTGGTCCTGGGAGAATCCATCCCAGGAAACTTCATTAATCAAGAGAACCCCCAAACAGTCTGAAGATTACTTTAATGGAATAGTTATAGCTAATGAAACAAGACACATCCAACCCAGAAAATATGAACTAAATCCAGACATGGGAATTAACTCAGAGTATATGAGGTAACTTAATTATTTACCTAATTCTGTGCTTTGGATGTACCTGGGGGCTCTCACTGTTTTCCCCATAAGCAAAGAGCAGCTTTGAGTCTGCATAGCATTTACTTTAGATTGAGTGAAACAAGAATAAATATAGCAACAGAAGTAAAATCTTTATTAGAGAGCAGGTGTGCTGATCTCCTCTTTAACATGCCACATTAATTTGGCCTGCAGCAATTGCAGCTGCCCCCACTGAAGTGAAGAACCTTGAAAATATAAAGGTGCAAGAGCAAGAAGATAATCTCTATGGAGGTATTTCCCATCAGTATTTCTTAGTGTGCTGTGGTGATTTAGATGCAGTTTTCATTTTAAAGGGGTTGCCAAGCAGTTGTACTCAGGCTACTTCAAAGCAATACTCAGAAAAGAAAGCTTCTTTCTTCTCATGTCCCGGAGGAGGTAGGGGAGAGGCTGTTCAGGCAGTGAACAGAGTCTACAGCTGAACGTCTCCTCATGCGTCTGCAGCTGCCAGCACTGCTGTGATACTCCCAACATAGAACAAAAATCATCATGTATCTGAGCAAATCAAGCTTGGGAAACCTCAGTCCACCCATAACCTGTATTGTAGGGCAGTCCCATTTCTTGACTCTTAACAAGGACATTGTCCAACACTGTAGTCCCTGGTTCTGGTTTTCAGAAGGTGTAAATCAGTAGAAAACTTAAGTGCTATTGTGAGGGACTGGTTGTGCTTGCAGGAAAAAGAGGGTGATAGAGGATAGTCTCTTCTCTTCTGTTAGTAACCAAAACTACTGGTCAAAATCTTGTTGAAACCTAATAACACAGATCACTTATTTTATTAAGGTATTTTAAGAAACCCTTTCCTGTTCCAAAATGATTTATTTAAGCTAAAATTTTGAACTAGGAAGAGGTGTTGGGTTGGTTTTTTTGGCTTTGCTCTTCCTGACCATGTCTATGATCTAAACTGTCCAGTGAAAAAGGCACCTTTATATCTCTGATTCATGTTATTCCTTGCATTCTAGCTCTTTGGGATAGAGTTTGTTTCCTAAAGAGCATTGTTCTGGATAAACATGCAGAAGGGCTTTTGGCTCTTTTGTTGTGAGGAATAATTAGAGCAGTAATATGCCATGGGAAGGAGTTTCTTTGAAAGTGCAAGAGGAAGAAGAAGCATTCTTGCTCAAGCAGCAAGGGGAGTATCAGAAAAGGGGTGAGCTTTCTTTACAGGGTCCTGAGCAAAGGTGGTATGAGCAGTGAAAAGTTCAGCAACGATAGACTTGTTAAAAGTTGCCCTTGACTGCTTAAAGGCATAATTTTAATTTAAATGTAATAAAAACCTAAAAGGGAAAATTAAGATGCGGAAAGCAGTTAAAAAGCCTGTCTGAAGACATCTGCAAAATGGTTTTATTCCAAGCAAATACAAGAAAACTGTTTGGATTTTTTTATTGTCAAACAATAATAGTGCCTCCATTTATACAATGCCTTTTACAACCAAATCTTTTTCATAGATTACTTCCAAAACAACAGAGAAGTTGATTTATTTTTAAACTCTGTCCTCATAACCCTTTTTTTTTTTTCCCAGCGCCGTTGCATCTATTCATCGTGGCAGTGAGCTATTACGAGCTGAGCACAAGGTTGTGTAGTAAGTGGGGTCCTGTTTGGCTGGGTCAGAAGGAAGCAGAGTCTCCACTTCTGCACATCGGCCTGTTTCCCTTTGTGCTGAGCCCAGTGGCAACGCTCTGACATGAAACCATTTACTCTTGTGGGGCCCAGTGCGACACAAGTTAGATTAAGGGTGAGGGAGGCGTGTTCTGCTCAGGGTACCCTTTACCTCAACTGGTGTGTTTTTTGTTTTTTTTCTCTAGGCAGTCCCTTTTCCAGCTGTTCAGTAGTCTTTTTCCCAGTCCACGTTATGTCCAGACGCCAATAGATGTGCTCTCTGTGTTCACAGCTCTCTTTTGCAGTCATTTTAGCATAGACAGATCCTTATGAGGTCTGTGGATTCCATTTCACTTGACTTCCCTAACAGGCCTGAAAATTAAGCAATCTGCTTGCTTCTCTTTCAGTGGAGACAAAAATAGAGGTGTCTGTTTCTCATAGTATCCCCTCTAAAATCCCACAGCTCTCTACAGATGATAAAGAATACTACTGTGACACAGGTCATGTAAATGCAATCCTGTCAGATCTCAGAATCTGGCGATATTTTGAAGGGTTAGTCAGCATAATCCATATATTTTTGGGGGCTGGGGGGAATTGTGGCCATAGCCACAGCCCTGCCCAATATAAAGGATTTTGTGTGTAGCTGTGAAATGGCCACTGCTCTAATGATTTGGATTTTTCTGTGTTCTGTGATGGGAGGTCAGAGAACTGTGAAATGAGGCGGTTGATTTGTCCTGTTTGTTTGGACTATCTTGACTTTCTGCTCAGATTTAGAAATATGAAGGGTCTTAGTGTGGGGAGGAGCAAAAGTACTGCAAAGTACAGGCGGGTGTCAGAGTCAAAACTTCAGTGTAGCTGTGATAGTGGCTTTGGAGAGCCTGATCTTAGTTGGGCCCTCGCTGTTCTAGGTGTTGTACAGCAAGACTCAAGCCTGACCTCTGGGAACTTACCAAGTAGCATCAGGGGACTAGACTCGACCAGAGTCACCCAAGAGGCTTTGTAGTATCTGTGTCTTCTAGCCCTGAACATTGGGACAAATAACATTCCAGCTCTGTGCTGGCCTTGCAGACAAACCAAGACAAGAAGGACAAGGCGAAGCTTGCCAGCACGATAAAGGAAGGAGTTGCGTCATGCTGTCAGACCATCCAAAGGAAAAGTTACTCCTGAACAAGTCATTTCAGATATGAGAAGCTCTAGCAGGTACGCTGCCAGTTGTGCTTGGGTACCCATTTTAATCCCTTGGGTATCTGCCACCCAAGGGATTGTATGTCTCTGCCACCAGCAGCTGGCTGGGTAAGCAGTAATTACATGTCTAATGTCAGGAAAGCAAATCAATGGCAGAACGTAAAACTAGAAGCCCCAAGAATCCTGACTTTAAGCTTAGTGCTTGAAAGGCAGGAACTGAATCTTTCCCTAGGTGAGGAACTTGAAACCTACAGCCAATTAATAACTGCTATAAAATAATGCTTTAGTCTAAAAATGCTGACAGAGAATTTAATGCACCTTATGGAGGGCAGGGGGGTTACAGCTTAATTAATTAAGTTTTGGAAAGTCTGTAATCCTTGGACAAAGGGCTCTGTGTAAATGTAATATGCAACAGCTACTATTAATGCAATCTGTTCGAGTTTCATACGAACTGGGGACATGAGGTGCTTTTAAAAGAGAATCACTGTGGTGACACTTTTTTGAAAAGGAGAGATTGGGAGCCTGGCTCATGATGTGGTCACAGTGAAGGCAGAAGACTTGGAGCCCTCTGCCTCTGGGGGCGTGGGTGAGACTTGGGCTTCCCAGCATCTTTCCCTGCTGCTTGGGAGTGATCATGCTACTAGAGCTGTCAGTGTGTGTGTCTGTCTTAGGCAGTTACGTTAACTGCAGGGACCACAGCCCCTCAGTTAACTCCCAGTTGGTTGATGTGCATCAGTTTGTTTATAACTGATTATTAGCTTAATCCGTGAGAGAGTGTGGCTTTACTGCTCACTAGTGCAGTAGTGCATGTGCAGCATGCCAGCAGCATGTGCAAAGTTGAGCTTTAGCTGATCCAGCAGTACCTCATCCATGATTGTCCGCATACAGCTTTGTCATCTGCTGCCCTGATGACAATGACAGGGTTTGAGTTATAGGAGCCCTTTGAGTGCCCCACAGGACAGGACCTTGCCCTACTTCAGAACAGCAAGGATGTCATGGAGACTTAAGGCTGCATAACCTTGCGTTGAGCAAGTGTGAAGGTCATGAGCTGCTGCTGACCTGGCTGGGGAGCTGCCTTTCTCTCCGGGGAGGTACCTGTCTGCGTAGAGGCACGGTGACTTGGGTCACCAGGACATGTCTGTCAGTGCTGCTGTAAACAACGCAGGGGCCTGGCACCTCTCTAGAGAGGAGCTCTTCTGTAGTGCCACCAATGTTAACATCTGTGCTGCTGCGAGGAGCTCTTGCGCTGCACATCGTAAGGGCAGCATTTTATCCTCTCTGTTCACTGGGTGGTATTAAGTCATGTCACTTCACCCCAGCGTGGTGGCCTGTTTGTCCCAGCTGAGACTGGCTGCCCTGCTGCCTGACTTTGAAGGAAGCTGACTGTGAGGGTTGTGTGCTGAGCTCTGAGCACGTCCTCCCCACTGAGCTCCAGCAGAGAGATCACACAGACCTGAAGCTTTCTATCCCTGCCTCCTACTGCAAGTGACACTTGGCAGCTGGCAGCTACTTTGAAAGCTAGAAGGACAGAAAGACTTGGGGGTAGCTGTCATCTTCCGGAGATCCCTGTCCTCGGAGGGGTTAGTGCTGTGAGTGCAGGGTGTCTCTTGGAGCTGCTTGGAGAGGAGTGGGAAGTGACAGAACTTCCCCGTGCTCCTCGCTGGGGCTAGGCAGGAGCATATGGGCCTCGCATGCATGGATTGTCTTTGTCTGTTGTCGGAGTAATTGCTCATCTGGCTAAAAGCCATTCCAATTCAGATGTTGAAAAGGAGCTGCTGGCGACACTTTCCAGGTTTCAGTCCTCCCCCCTCACCACCTCCTTGCTGTCCTAATTAAATTTAATATTAAAGTAAAACATTAAAGACATTATCATACAGCTTTAATCTGACACACATAAGCCTCTTTCTAATTTGTTAGGTCATTAGCAAGGCAAAATAAATAGAAATGAGTTTGTGGAGGCTAGAATGTTTGAGGAAGCACCATTTTGAGGATGGGGCTATTCTTTGTTTAAGTGAGCATGTGCTCCGCTGAGTGGGCTTGGCAGTGTTACGTTGTCTAAACCTGGCATTTTAACAGCATCGCACGTAGCCGTGCCAAATGTGGCAGTTGTACTTGTTTGTGCTCTGGGAGTTTGCAATGCTAATCCAAGAGCTGGGATTCCCTGTTCTCCTTCCAACAGCATGAGCCTTTCTTAATGTACATTTGAATTTGACTTGTGGTTTTTTGAGCCTGTTAACTCTTTGCATCTCTTGCCTGCAATTGTGAGGATTTAGTCGATGGAAGCAGTAATCATTTGATTACAGGAGCTGAAGCTTCCAATCAAGCAGAAGTAGCACAGTCAGCTGTAGACGTAGCATGTATGCAAGAGAAGGACACCTTCTATGTAGTCACTGTGTCATAAACTCTCTGAAAAGCCTTTAAAATGGCGCTGAGGCTTATCAGAAACATGAAAGGATTGCACAACCTAGGAGGTCAGAATTGCTCTGGTTTTGTTAGTGATGTAGGAGTAACCTGCTCCCTTCAAGGTGGAGTCATGCAACAGACTTTTTCAGGGTATTAGGTGAGTCTTCAGGAAAGGATTTAACTATGTGCTAGCTTTGAGCCTTCTTCACAGAGAGTCTCTTAAAAAAAACTGTAGAAACAAGGCTACCATCATGTTAATTTGAAGTATTGCTGTCTGCGCTTGAAGTGCAGGGAGGAAGATTGGGCAAGTTGAGGAACTAGCACCCTGCCATGACTCCCTGTAGTCTTGAACAAACAGCATGTTCTGTGCAGTTTGGTGTATAGTTGTAGAGTGGCTGTGATAGTGCTTTTTCTGTTGCGTGGAGGGTTGAAGACTCCAATCGTTAACCTTTTGAGTACTGCAATGTGACTTGTATTATTCAAATGCTTCAGTGTTTGGAACGCACATGGTTTATCCCTTGTTTTACATGTATAACACAACTGTTGTATAAAACCACCCTGATGATTGGTTGTAAAGTAGTACTAGTCATTCACAGTATCCACACCTAGATGTGAATCATGCCATCCTACCCAACTTGTGTATTAGGCTGAAAATAACAAAAGGGTGGGAAAATATTGCTCTGTATTTTAAGGGAGGCTGCATCATTTCTGCAGTCAGCACAGTTACAAGGACTCAGCAACTGCAAGCAAATCACTTCCAGCCTAATTTACAAAATAAGGCCTTGCTATATAGGTTGTGCTGGCCTGAAGGCTATTTTGACAGACTTGAAGTCTGGAGTAGAAGTTCAGTTGCAGGTGTGTCTAGGTTCACTAGATCTTTAAACAGGCTGGGGACCAGAAGGTCTAATTCTCTCTGGTTCAGGAGAGACTAAAAGGTTTGGCTCTGAATTCTGATAGGTTTGTCTTTCCATATCAGAATCCAGGAGAGATGAAATACTGAGGTTTTATGTGGAATAGAGGTCATTATTTAGCCTTATGTTGCAGTGAGCATGTGGCGGAACTGAGCTACGGTGTTCCCAAGGTACTGCAGTAGCAGGTGTGAATCTAAAATAATACTGTTTTGTAAAGAAACAATGAACTCTTCCAGGAAAGTGTTTTTGTTTTTTTTCTTTTGTAAACCTTTAATAACAATTCCTACTGAAAATAAAGGAAAAAAGATTAAAGTTATTCTTGGGGTGAGTATTTGCTTCACCAGCCCCAATACTCTGTTGTGAAGACTTGGCCATGCATTCCACACTGCCTCTCAATATCAGGCAAGGAAACGTGCTTTCATTAACATTTTTTTAGAAGGCAAAAACTTGCACAGTAGTTGTGCATTTGCTTGATGTCTCTTCTTCTCGGCATATGTTCAATGCTTGGATGAATGAGTTATTTAAGTGTATTTGAAGGTTATGACAGACACCTGTAAACAGACAGATATTGATAAAAATGTCATTTGGAACCAGATATCTGCCTTTCTTGCAATCCAATTACTACTGATGGCGAACAGCCCAGAACTAGCAGCAAAGTGCATTAACCCAAACCGTGATGGGCAGGCTGTCCTTAGAGGGAACATGATCAGGGCCTTATTTACCTCTTGCTTTGATGTAACTCCAGGAGTTAATGGAGTTATTTGTAATTTACACCAGATCAAACCAGGACTGACTCCGGATGTGTATCTATAGGCTTACTGTGGGCTTCTTAAAGCACAGTGTGTCAGCTAAATGGTGCTAAGGCCAGTAGCTCCAGTCTTACCGGCTCCTGCAGTTATCCTTCTGAAAGACTTAACTTCAAACAAGTCACTTCACCATGGAAGATTCCTTGGTTTTTGCTGCCCCTTAAGTGATGCAGAGAGAAATGCCTATAGTTGTATGTTCTTTGCTATATACACCTGGAAAGAACTGTGAGGCTGTGCTCTTGATCAGGGTGCTGCCTTCTTTGGGTAAAGTCAAATATAAACAGATCTGGTCATTAACAATTGACTTCTTTTGCCCATTAGCTCTCCAAGATCTCCTCAAAGCTTGTAAATAGGATTGTTTTCTGCTGTGATGTGAATTGCTTGTGGTGACTGTAGTGTTTGGACACACTGGAACTACTAACATGCTCTTTAATAGGAAATGGACACTGAAAGTTCTATCAAATTAGTGTTGTTCTTAACCTTTTAGTATTCTAAGAGGAAGCTCTCATTCTGGTTATCTTTCTCCAAGCTGGAGAGTAATATAATATGAATGGAAGTGGTACTGTTGTACAATTCTCTAGTTAAGCTGAAGTCCAGAGCTGTCCACAATGAAATGATTATTTGATGGTAGTCTTAGCTTTCAGGGGAGAAGCGAATCCAAAAAGACAAGGTTAATGGAAATTGCATTTCATCTGGATTGCTCTTATTTCCTATTTTATAAGCTTGTGTTCCATGCAGGTGCTTGGCTTGTATCTTCATGCTGTCAATAAACCCAACACGCTTGAAGCAGACAGGATTAATGCAGATTTTAAGGGCTATATTTAGAAGTAATTTAGCTATCATCAGTCAGAAGGGTGGGGAGAGATGTGATGGTTATTCATACTGATTGAATATTCTATTGATAGAGATACTTATTAACCCTAAACATGTCTTTCCATCATGCTTTCGGGTCTCAAACAAGAAAAAAAAAAATCATCCCTTGAAATTCAGATAGAGGGAGGCAGAATGGAAGTGGAGAAATGAGCTGGGAGGGAAACAGCAAGCTAGCTAATAAGGCAGACCACTGAAGTTGCCTGGATGGCACTGGAACAAGCGCGATGCAACATGACCTGCAGTAGTGCAGGAGGAGGGAGGCAGGCAGCTGGGTGATGCATTTCTGTTGTTGATGGTACAGGTGTTCAATGTGTTTAGAATTTGGGGTATGTGTTTTAACTTTCCTTCCTGAACAAGCAATGAATGTGTTTGCTCAGACCTAGCTTTCTCCTTTTTTTTTTTTTTCCTTTTTTGCCAGAGCACAAGGGGGAGGGAGTAGTCTGTTAGTGAGGGATCTCTGTCTTATGAGCAAGCAAGATCAAAATGCTCCTGCTCTGACTGATGGTAATTAGGCTAAGGAGCCATGGGGCAGGAGTCGTCCAGTGAAGAAGCAAGTGCTTGGCACTCAATACAATTTCATCTCGGTTTCTAAAGACTCTGCCCTGCACTCTCTCCTCCCTCATGGCATTTCCTGAACAGAGATTTCATTTCAGATAGTGCAGTCAGCTCTTCACACTTTTAGGAGCATTTATAAAATGGAATTACCAGAAATAATCATGATAATTAACATACAGAGTTATAAGGAGGAAGATTAATTACAAAGCTGTAATTCATCTGCAAAATACAAACCACGAGGAAGGCTTGACTAGGTTAGCAGCAATGAGGTGCACTTAGAACTGCACACCCAAGGAATTCAGCCCATGCTGCTGCACAGACTGAGCTTCCCGGTGCGGGGAGAAGAAAGGAAACTGAGGCACTGAGAGACAGTGACTGGTCCTTGTTATCCAGAAAATCAGATGGATGGGAATGGGACCTGAAAGACCAGACTCCGCTCCTTGCTGTGAACAGGGGGCAGACATCCTTTTTCATTATACTGAGTGTTTTCGGCATTAGAATTTTTAAAAGTTGTGCAGGAAATCGGTGGCATTGCTGAGAACTGAATCTGTGTACTGGCCTCTGGTGCCGGATCAGCAGTGTACTCCGTCAGGGCTTTCAGCGCTGTGTATCAGTTTACACCAGCAGAGAAGCTGGCTGGCTTGATCTAACAGTCTATCGAATAGCTCTAGGTTATTTTATGAAGGGAGGAGGGCCTGGGAGGTGATGGTAGGCGACAGAACGCCATTCATTCCAAGGCAGGGGTTTCTGGTTTATTACAATGATTGTAGGGGAGGGCTGATTCCTACAACTTTTTTCTGAAGATGCAAGCAGTTGATAATGACAGTAATTAACACTGTAGAAACAAGGTCAAACCCAAGAACATTACCCACTAAAAGTCACTTTCCCGAAAGTCATGTCGAAATCATTGCCTTAGAGTAGCTTTAAAAAAACTAAATAAAAAAGAGGCAACTGATGATGAGCTGTTTGAATTATGTAAATGCTCAGGTATCCATGGGGTTTGACCTTTTTGCAGATGTAATTTAGCATTCAAGACACTGTCATCTTGCTGCCAAAGTCAAATTAGATGCTTGCTACTGCAATTGATAGCTGATATCCGATCTCCTTCAAGAACAGGCAGTACAGAAAGGCAGGCGATGCTATTTGCTACAGGAATGGGAAGCTGCATTTTTAAATATAAAGTGGTTGAAGAGTTTTGGATCCAATTCAGATGAGCAATATGCTTTTATAAAAGCATGCACTTGGTTCTTCAGATCATTAGATCCCGTTTTATGCATCTGCAGTCCTGCAAGATGCCTCTGGGCTCAGAGGCTATCCAGGATTGTTTCACCTTGGGCTTACTTTGTACCACTGGAACAGCCCTGGGCCAAACCTGCTCCTAGCCGCAGGAATGGGGGACGGTGACAGCATAGCCATGTTGCCCAGAAGTGCTGTGTTTCCAACTGGCAGTCAGAGATGGAAGGAGTCCTAACCCAAGTGAGGGCTTTTTCTGAGGGATGCCAGAGACTCTGCAGCTCCCAGCCCAGGTGCAAAAGTGGCTTCTGTGCCTGAAGCACGGGGAAGCGATACAGATGAAGTGCTCGGCTCTGTGAAATCCAAAATGTGGAAACTACTGATGTCTCTAGCATGTGGATTATGTACCTATGTAAACCTCTCTATCCCCATTTGTCAACCTGGTCCCATCCATGCTAGCAATAAAAAACCCAAGCAGAAGCCCCCTTGTGTTCTGCTGAGAGTTTGGCTGCTAGCCGGAGGTTGCTCCTGTTCCCAGTGTGCCAGGTGGCAGAGCCAATTGCCTTCCCACCAGGTTGGATCCAAACAGCCTCACAGCCTCCCTTCATACTGAATCAGTGTCTGCTGGAGGAAATAGAAATGACTCTGAAGCAACACCTGCTCTTTCTGGCCCTCGTTTGACCACAGCATCTGAAAAAAGCCTCTACCTCTCTGGAGCTGGAGGCAGGGAGCTCGCTTTAACTCTTGGGAATTGGCCCGGTCCGCAGCCCAGCTACAGGCATTGCTTGTTGCTAATATCAAAAAGGCTTCCTTATAGTTGTGGTCACATAGTAATGCTTCCTGGCTAGAACAAAGCTGTCCCAAGACTTCTGGTCCTTTCCTAGCTTCTGTGCAGCAGCCGAGAGTAGCTCAGGTTGAGATGTACATCTGTCCGTCGTACCGGTAAAGCTCTGCTGCTTGCACAGGCAGTAGAAGCTGTCTGCTAGCTGCCTGGCTTGCATGATTGGAAATGTGCTCACTGCTGTTTGTCATAGGTATACAAAAGATAACCAAAATGCAGATCTTCAACAGAGCCATTTTATTGGTTTCCTGTGAGCCTGTGCAAATTAGTAAATGACTCCGAAAGAGCAGCAATGAAAAATTAGGCTATACGTTTCCCTGTGCCTAGGCTCAGAAGAAAACTGCAGGCTGCTGTTAGCATTTTTCTTCAACATTAGCCCAGTAATTTCCCTGAAGTTGCTCTGTATTTCCACAGGAACAAATGAGAGCTAAAGCTGGCTCCAGATTCCTGCCTGTAATTGCTCCTCTGTTGTTGCCAAAAGTTAACTTCTAATCTGGTGCAGATTGTTACTGTTCAACTGCTTTCCACCTTGTGCCTTCAATGCAGCAATTTGTACCCAAAACTGGCAGAGCATTTGGCCCTTGTGTTTTATTACACTAAATCCTTTTCCCTTTCCAAAGGGTTGTTTTTTGGGGTGGGCTGTGCTTTGGCCTTAGCTTCTAAGTTGGGCTGGTGTACTCTGAATCTGGATAAGAGCACTTAACTGGATCCAGCTGTGTTGCCTTTACTGTTTAATGGTTCAGTTCAAATGCAGGTTTTGTATTTCATGCTTCATTATTTTTTTTTCTTCCCTGTTGTGTGGCCATTTGTAAACTGAAGGTGAGTTGCACAATGTGTTCCTCCCAGGCATGCAAAGAGGACAAATATTGAGGATAATTTGAAAACTTCTTTCCCTTGTTTGATACACTTGTAATGTTTGAGTGGCTTTTAAGAATCAAATTCTGACTCTTCTTGCAGTTGAGCTCATCTGGCTGCATTCAGCAGTAGATTTTGGGGAGCTGCTTTCCTGTGTCCCTGGGCTCTGGCACAGGGGTCCCCATGTGGCAGCGTCAGTGGAGGGACGTTCCTGGAGAGGCATCCCCCGGTCAGTGTCTGTGCCGGTCCCTGCGGCTGTCATCAGGGGAGGGAACGAGCATGTGAGCTGTCCTGAAGCTGGAGGTGACTGTCCCAGCTAATTTCATCCCTGACAATGAGCCCGCAAGTGTCGCATGTATGGTTTGAGAATGTATAGGGAGTGCAGAGTCAAAAACTGCCACTGTGTGAGCTTCAGTGTAGGAAGGGAGCGTCACAAGACCACAACAGCTGTCTCCTGAAGGACTGAGGTTTGTGGTGTTGGAAAATCTGCTAAATTTTTTGGGTAAATATTTGCATTTTTTTTTTTCTTATCAGTAATAGCTGCTGAGGCACCATGCAACTCTTCAGCTGTCTTTATGTAGGATAATAGAATCATCATCCGTATTTAACTATTAAAAAAGGGGCTTTCGTGTTAGGGAAGGGTTTCAAATCAGACAGGTTTTAAAGTGTAAAATGTTTTCACCTTTTACACATTCTAGTGAGTGTTTTCCATTCATCATGGATTTAGAGACTGAGGTTCAAGCCTCTCTTCTTCCCCTGCCTGAGACATCTATTTGAAGGAAAGTAAGTTGAAAACAGTGAGCTGGATTTCAAGAAATACTTTCTAAAAAGTTGAGCTGGAACAGTGCCTCTAAAAGCAAAAAGTCTGTCTTTGTAGAGGGAAGGAGTTATTTGTGTATAGATAAGTTGTTAATATCAATGATGTGCTCAAGAGAATAGATGGTCCTTGTGTGCATACAATTAAGGATAGAAATGTGCTTTAAAAGGGAGATGATTGCATCCATAACTCCATGTGTGAATTACTTTGTCCCTTGGCAAGAAAAAGACCATCCAGAGTTACATGGTGCTGCCAAGTTACAGCTTGTATGGGGAGCATATTGCCAGTCAGGGCTGTTAGAGGCATCCCAGTTCCTGGGGTGGTTTTCCAGAAGGGGCTGTAAGTCATCAGCTGGTTCAAGGCTCTAATAACAAGCAAATGAGTTCCTCCACCTGGTACTTAATGAGACTGCTGCTGGAGGGTGGTTTCTTTGCTGTGCTGGCAGGGTCTGGTGCATCCCAGTGCTGCAGGAAGGTACTGGCCGTGCTGGGGTGGGTCCCAGGTCAATTCTGCTCTACCCACCAGCTGCCACTGTTCAGTGCACCAAGAGTCAAGTACTCTCCCTTGCTCATGAATCCAGAAGTCTCAAGGCATGCGCTCTTCATAGATGCTGTGTCTGCGATAACACAGTGTTCTTGGAATGTATTAACTTGTCCTGACAAAAAGCCATTAACCAGACAGGCAAGACTGTGTCTTACCCTGTAGCTGTGCCTGCAAAGCAGAGGCAGAATAATTTTTGCTCATTAAAAACAAACATTTGAAAGCAGTGCTGCCTTCCCTCTGCTCAGATGGTCTGTCCAGCACAGAGAGAAAGAAAATGCTAACCCACTGGAAAAAAACAAATGTGCATTTGGGTTTTTTTTCTTTCCCTGCCAGAGTCAGCAAATTAAGGATGCTCCTAGCTTGGCGTCTACGCTACATCTACTCATGTTTCTGGAGGTTTGAAACCTTATTTATGGATAAAATAGTTCTGTATGTATCAGATTTTGCTGCCATTAGCTGTCCCAGTCAGATGGGCCTTTGAAATAAAGACTCCTCTGAGAGGACAAAAAGCTTTTTTCCCCAGTCCTTGGTGACTGGCCACCCTGCACTCTGCTCTGTGGCAGTAAATCTGTGTTTATCAGCTTTGCTGCAAAGAACTTGTGTGACTTCAAGTAATCTCTGGGTGAGTCAGCTTCCCCCTGCTATAGGAAAAGGGAAGGAAACTTGTCTCCATGGTCTATGAAAGGTGAGGACTTCAGAGTCTTAGCCACTGCCCTTTACGTGATATTGGAACGGTGTTCCATCATCTTTAGCGTGCATTGTAACACATGGATAGATTGGCCAGAAGCTAGAAAGGACTGCTTTTACCTAGACTTCATTCTTCCACGATCTTGTCTTCATCAAGCAGCAAGTACCTCTTGAGTTTGCTTTTTCATTAAAATTACTAGAGCAAATGACCAGGAAAGAGCAGACTGAAAGCTTAAATAGCCACAGGAGACAAATGATGAATTGGATCATGAGAAGCCCTAGCTTGTTGTTGTATTGGTTATCTTGGTATCTCTCCAGTGAGGGTGGAGAAATGAAATTGTCCATCAGCCAAGCTGTAGTGATGCTTGTGACTTGAGTATACTGCAAGCAAAGGTCGAACAAGTGAAGAACAGTTTCATCTACTTGCAAAATGTCTGTGAGCAGAATCTGAGGGGATGTATGCCATATGATTTCCAGCAGTTTATTCGCCTACCTCTAATAATTAATGGGTGAGATCTACTCGTGTAAATATAACAGGGTAAAGACTTAAATTTGTGGTTCTGGCCTTTCTTTTAACCGAAAGAGCTCTTGTTAGTGCAGCTTGTGCTGCAGATCATACTTAATTTCATGAACTTTGTGCGGTTACTCTTTCAGTCCAATAAACCTCTGCTTCGGAGATTTATTTAGTAGGGACCTGAGCCTGTGCTTGGTCAGACACGTGAGGTGGGTCTTGCCCATGAGAGTCCATGCAGAATAGTCCCAGTTTGATCATGAAGCAGGAGTTCTCCCAATGGGTGCTGCCTGTGTGATAGCCCTTCTGATAGGTAGCTCCTGCGCCTTCCCCTCTGCGCTGCACGGGGCACTGTGGGGCTGCTCGGAACTCGGCCTGTCTCTGCCTATAGCTGGGGACACTGGTAAATGCTTGGGGGCTGTGGTTTTCTTCTTGCCGTGGCAATTACAACTGTATCAGGAATGACAGTTTGCTTTGCTTTGGCGCTATCACCACAAAGCCAGTTCTCTCTGATGCAATCAGTTGCTCGCTACACTGTAATAACCTATCTTGTTTCCTGCAGATTTGCAGCTCAATTATTTGCAAAACAATGACAGAAAAATATGATTGTCTTCATCCAGTGCTGTTGGTCTTGCCACCTTTTCCCATAAACATAGCCCTTGGTTTTGCAGTTTAAGAATAAGGCATCTTTGAAAATAGCAAGTCAGAAGGGATGACTTATACCACAAGCACTTTTTTCCTGTTACTCTTCTACCTTTGGCTAGGACTGTCAAGCTCCATGAATAGTATTTTGGGTGAAATATCTTTCAGAAGTTACATATTTCCCCCCCTTCTTTTTAAAAGATGCTTCTCAGTGAATGGTTTGACTTCAGCTTATGAAATATCTAGGGGAAAATACTAAAGTCAATAAATTCTTCATTTGCACACAGTTTAGTCCCCAGTTGATAACTGGTGTGCTTCTGAGAGACAGAATTCCGAGACAAAGAATGGTAGTAGTGGGGAAGTAATTTAAAAAAAAGCTCACAAAAATGAAATGCTATTTACAGGACTCTCTGCCTATGGTTAATAGTCATTCATGAAGTCACGCAATAAAACCTAACTGCAGTGTCAGCTCTGTCAGAATGACATTGTAATCTGAACCTGCTGTACATTACTTGTACATTTCACCTTGGGACTTAACAATATTTAGGTAAAATTAGGGTTTGTTTTCCTCTCTTAAACAGGAGGTAAAATACAGGCTACAGCAAAGGAAAGATTGTAGCAGTATTTCTGCAGCAGGCAAAATCAAATGAATTGGGACTCTGTCTAGCTATTCTATTCCTTCTAGCCGGTTATCATGATTTCTTTTTACTGGTATAAGCTGTATCTCTCTTAGGTGTGCACACTAATAAGTTGTTCCAGCCAGCCTGTAAACTGCAGGCCACAGCTAGCTCAAACCTGAAATTCGGAAGTGGCCGAACACTTCGTGGCAATTGCACTGCAGGATAGACTTACAGGTTTGTAGCTCTTGTTTGTCCCTAGTTTTTGTGGAATGATGTAAATGCTACTCACTCACCATGAATTGAAGGGGACTTTAGTGGCTGTGTATGAAGCCAATGTCATCAATTGGCCCTAAACTGGCAGCGTTCCCTTGAATGTCCAACTTAATAAATGGGTACTGGCACAGGGACCTGAGGAGGTCCCGCATGCAAAAAGCTGAGTAAGTGCTCAGGATGCTGCTAGCAGTGGCTGAGTAGAAAATATTTCTTCAGACTTTCCTGTGTTCACATTTACTAGGTTTTGGGCAAACACTGCTTTTAGTAAATTAACGCTTTAATTGAAAGCTAAAATTGAACCAAATGAACTCTTAATCGTCTTAGTGTGGGAATCTTGATCACAAAGACTTCTCACTCGATCAGCTGGATGACTTTTTTTGTTTTTTGGTTTTCTCTCAGCCTGTTCTAGAAAACATTTCTACATATGCACTTTTAAAAAGGGTATTACAGTTTGTTCTTGCCATAATGTGTTTATTTTCTCTTCCTTCTAACAGATGTTAAGCAATTAGAGAACATGGCAGAGCAACATATTTATACAAATGAAAGGAAGTAAGGAATAAATGCTCTGAATATTATCCTTCCTAATAAGATTAATTCGCTAGCGTACAAATGGTGAAGCACAGACACAGCAGCAAGTGGGCATTTATCAGTGACTTGTGTAATATGCAAGATACCTTATTAAGGTAGGGAAGGAACTGTACACACCCACCCCATGCATCCCAATTTTAAGCACAGACAAATGAGAGGCAGAACAAGCCCATTGGAAAAGAGTGACTGGGTAACAAATTGTAAGAATGTTTTAAAATAAAAAAAAAAGGCAACCAAAAAAAAAAATCGCAAAAAACCCCACAGAGCTAAAGTGGTAAGACCAGTTGATCTGTTTTTCTGAGCTCACCATGCCACTGCCTAGCGTGATGTTGCACGGTCTTCTGAAGCTCTTTTACTCTGAGGTTTGTGCCTGTCCAGATGTGCTTTGCTGTAAAATTGGTATTTTATTGTTGCTGCGTACATTAGGAATTATTAGTAGTCTGAATCAGCCTTTCTAAAGCACGTGTGGCTACACTTTTCAATTTTTCAGTTCCAGGCCCTGGTAGGGAAGTCTTAGAGCAGGCGTGGATCCTGTACTGGGCGTTACGGTGGGATGAGTGGGGGAGAGAGGCTGACACTCAGCCCGCCAGCCTCCTGCTGCTACAGCAGGTGGGATGTGGTCTGCTGCTGTCTGCAGTGTGCTAGAACTCAGGGGTGTTACAGGCAGCTGTTGGAGTAAACCTGTGGATGAGAAATTTTAGCAAGGAAGGAGATAATTCTGTTAAAGAGCTCTGGGAGGAAACCTAAAGAGCAGAGAAGGGGTCACGAGAGTCTCTGCAGCCTGTATAGGTTTGCATGTTTGCTAGTGTTGTGCACCAGCTGAAGTCTTGGAAAAGACTTTGTGACAAAGGCACTTTCCTGGCTTGGGAGGTGTAATGTAGTGGTTTCTGCAAGAACAAATTCAGGAAAACTGCAGTGTATCTGCCTGTGCCTGAGGCGTGCCGGTATCTGTGAGGATGTGCAGGGAACTGGGATGCTTAAGTGATGGGATTAAAATGACTCCTTTCCCACTTCCTCTTTTTTTTTTTTAATCCATGTCAGATTCCTCATAACCGGTGGCAACAAACTTCTAACAGTTTCTCATTAATGCAAGAAGCTGGCATCAAAATCTTTCTTTATGGGCCAAGAGTTTGGAAGTGAAGCTGGTAGTAAGCTTTCAACTAAAATTCATCTGCTTCAGTTTGAACAAATGAACTAGAGAAAATAAGAACATTAGAATTGCATTGGTAGCACCAAATTCTGCATGAAAAGTCGGGCTTGTATTAGAAACCTACTGTTTCTACTAGAGAAGATACTATAGGAAGTAGGTGGACAAACCACTGAACTATTAATCCCTAACTGATTTGTCTTTAAGAAAATTATCCAATCTTGTTTTAATTTAAAAAAAAACAACCAAGCAAACAAAAAGGAAACCAGTGTTCCCCAGTCAATTGCGGCCTTTGGTAAAACATATGTGGGAGAACGTGTGCCTAGTTTAGTTAATTGTTCCACAGATAGGCAGATTACAGAGCCTATGGGGTGAGACTGCACAGATAAGGTAGAAGTTGGTCTTAATAGTCACTGTGTAGGGACAAGATGTGTTGGCAGTGAATGTTTGGAAAGAGATGCTTTGGTGAACAGTTGGTCTCCTTTTTGTTAAGAAGACATGCCATGTAAACATGAATAACATATGTGCAATAAACCCTCCAGTCAATCTCTTTGCTCAAGGCAGGATCGGCTCTACCTGTGTCAACCATATATACCTCATCTGGGCAGATGTTTCATGTAATGTTGATCCTACCTTAGGGTAGGAGATGGTCTGAGTGACATTTGAGTTTCATTCTAGCCCTGTATTCTGTGCGTATGTCTGAATGCCGAAGCAGAGTGCTCCACAGATCATGCCAAAAGGAAGAGGAAAGCACAGTGTGCAACGTTAAAATGTATATAGAGTGCTTCCTGCTGTTCACTTCCTCAGCTGAATACTTCCATCATCCCAGCAGACAAAATCTGCTCTCAGAGGTGAGAGAGGAGTGTGTGTTCAATAAGGCACTTCATTTCTGATGAGCCCTGCTTTTGCAAAAGCATCTGTGAAAGATTAACAGGGGCATGTTTGAAAGGTGAATATGAAAAGGAGATTAAATTCACATACCAGCATGCTGGATGTGTTCCTAAGTATGTTTCTCCTAACCTTGGGCTATCCCTAACCATAGTGCTCTGTCAGATGGATTTACCTGTTAAATAATATAAACACCCTCCCCCGTGCAATTGCATCTAGATCGATAAATATAGACTTCATGTAGCTTGCTCCCTACTAAGAGATTCTAATAGTACAATATACTTATCCACGTCTATCTCTGCAAGACAGTGTTCGGAGGGCAATATATAAAGCACAGCTGAGAGACTGAAGGAATTTAAGATCTGGAAACTGGCTTCTGGTTCATTGACATAAATAAGCCATCTGAAACCTGCAAGACTGAACTGCTTGTAGCATTTTTAAGTGTCACAATTACTAAGGTTCAGAATTTCATGTTTACTTGTTATGCCAGACATACCGCATCTTGAATCACAGAACAACGTCCCCAGTAGTGTTCCTGTGAGTCCGGTTCCCAGAAGAAAGATTCAGTGTTATCTGGGTGTTTTCTTTGGAAGCCTTCCATCCAGATAGTGTGACTCAATCTTAAGGTTGCAGAAGCTGGGATGGGTGTGCTTATGCTGAATCACAGGAAAGCCTTGGAGACTGAGAGGAAGTAGGATGGTGGGAGAATAATAAAAAATGAGGTAGTGTTGGATTTTGGTGGGCCTGGAACTATATACAGGGATGCTTCTTGAGCTGTTAGTTAAGAGGTAGAAATAGCTGAAGAAGTAGCTAAGAGGAGGAAGGCTGTCCCTGCTGAAGAGTGGCTGTGAATAGTGGGCAGCCTTGCTCTTCATGCAAACAGTTTTACAAAACTTGTCTGGCCTTGGAGATGCCAATAACGCATCTTCTGGTTCTCGGGCTGGGCTGGATCTTGGTGAGGAGCAGAGGTTTCTGGAAGCCGCCTCCTCCTTTGGACACCTCTGCTGACCTGTGACTTGTTGCTGCAGTCCGTAGGCAGCCCAGTTCTCTATTGCTCTGGTAGCATCCCCTAGACTTGGGTGCTGTGGTGGGTCCAGCCTGTGAGGCTGATGGCAGAGCACTGGCAGGATAACACCAGCCAGAGAGCTTTCTCCCTCAAAGATGGGCCTGCCTGTAGAAGACATTGCTGTGTTTGCTGCTGTTCTCAGCTAATGCTCTTGTGCTTTTAAGCTCAGAGGCCATTTCTTATCTTGGAGCAGTCCTCCCTCCTCCTATAGGCTCTGAACTGCAGTAATCTCACACGTTAGCAAAAGAATGAACTTTTTAGCCTAGAATAATTGTATTCTCTATCAGTGACAGAATCTGTTTTGGATTTTTTTCCCCCCTTTTAAATGGTAGAAAACTTTTTAATTCTCTTCTGCAAGCTACATATAAAATATAACAGATAGGCAAAAATGTATTATTAAAGCTATCTATTTTTCTTGGCATTCCTGTAATTTAATAAACTGCTTGAGCTCTATTTCTGCAGTTTATGACATCACAAGAATAAACCCCATCCTTTGATTAATAGCTAGTCAATCAATCCCCCCTTACCTCATTATCTTAAGTTTAATGGACTCGGGAACTATGCAAGCTAATTTTGTAAAAGTTTGCTTTGGGTAGCTGGAGTAAAGGACTCCAGAAAAGCTGCAGTGGTAGAAACGCAAGCTGAGTGAGACTTTCAGAGGAAAAGGGAGAGAAACTGCTCCGTGCCTGCAGCTGAAGGTGGGTCTGTCTCCAAAGCAGTACGGCAGCTCTAGGCGTCTGCAGCTCCTACAAATGCTTGTTGCGTCCTCCAGTTTACTCTGCCTTTACTGGAGCAGCAAGGGTAGGATTTTTACCCGGGAGAGGGCAGATCTTCAGCAGGACTTAATACTCAGTGAGGAGTTCTGCAAATCTGATCAGCAGGGCAATACAAGGGCGTATTTGAAAGGGGAAAAACTGCTGTGTCTAAAGCCAGTAACGGCAATGGCTTTTGGCCCATTCTGGCAGGTAATGAATACAGCAGTTTTAGAGAATCTGGTAATGCTGATGTGGTTTTGTGTACAAAAAAATCAATGCCTGTTATTGTATGTGTAAACAAATACTCTCATGATACAGAATTTTTCGTAAAGTATTGTAAATTGCAAAAACAGATTGCTTCCTCCTTTACAGTGAAGGAAGATGACCTAGGACAAAAGAGGCGAATTGTGTTTTGAAATTATGATGTATAATAATAGTAGGAGATAGACAAGAAGTTCTTACAGCCCCTGGTACAAGGCTTCCGTTTTCACTGTTATCCCATCTGTAAGTAACTGGGATCAATAGAACTTGAACAAGAACAGAATCTTGATTTTTGAAGGAAGTTGGGTAAGCTTAGGCTATTTGGAAACATTTTGTCTTGCTAATAATCCAGGTATGAGTTTGGCGTGGCGGCGACTTACCCATGCTCATTGTACTTTCAGATTTTGTAAAGCTCTAAAGTTCTGCCTGGGTCAGAGGTACGGCTGGGCTGATTCCACCACGACCATCACCATGCTGGGCTTGGAGTTTCCGTCCTGTGATGCAGTGCGAGACTCTCAAAAACAGAGCAGCATAACGGATTATTTTTAGCATTCATAACTAGTTTTGGTTTTAGTTTTGGTTGGTTGATTGTCTGAGAAGGATCTAGTGTGCAGTCGAGTATAGGCCACAATAGGGCTTCTACATCCATTTCTTCAGAGACTTTATTAAAGCACCAAATAAATCTGCTGTCTAAAACTTTTGTAGGTATGTGGAAGAATAGGACCAATAAGAGTGTATCTTGTAATAAATCCCTAAATGGTGAAGAGTCAACAAGATTAAAATGAAACTGATCCTTTTTAAGAAGGGTTGCTCTTCTGAGGCTGTTGTGTTAAATACATGCAAGAAGGGCACTGGAGGCTCATAGTGATGCCGTGTCACGGATGACCTTTATTCCCAACAAGCTGTCTCTGTGGCACTGAATGGTACCTGTAGTATACTCTTACTGAGAGTGGCATGTTATGGGACTTCAAGGATCTCGGAACAAATCCCTTGAGCTAAAGCAGTGCAGACAGTTTGCTTGGATGTGGATTATTCAGTGAGTGAGCTGAATGCGGAAGGGAGGCACGTTTTCTGTCAGAAGCCAATATGGCTTGTTAGAGCAAAGGACTAGTACTGATCCCTCTGCCTCCTCTTCCCAGATTTGCTACTGAGAGCACAAACTTTGCAAGCCAGAAGCACCTTTCCATTTGAGTTTCCTGGCTGGGGAGGCTGGGATTGGTGAGGATGTGGTGGTGCAGCTTCAGCCTTGGGCGTGGGCGCTGGGGGCAGGAAATGCAACCCCACTCCCATCATCATCATCATGATGGACCGTTTGATATGTTGGAATGGGATAGAAATTCAGGTCCGCTGATGATGCTCCAGGTGTTGAGGCTTCTCATGGTCTGTCAGGCCCTTAGCCTCATAATCCTTTTCCTGGTGAAAAGAGCTATTGCTGCCACTGTAATGAGGCGGAAATCCGGGTACCGTAGGCTTACCTATAGTCATGCTGCGGCTGTGCAGGAGACAAGAGTCTTCAAACGGTGGCTTAGCATGCTAATATCTGAACTGTTCCTTACTTCCCTTTGTCTCAGTCTTTCTCCTTGCTCATATTGACTGTTTATGAGCTATAGAGTGCTCTAGAAAATAACCAGCTGTTTCGTTAAGTGGATTTGGTCTATCCTTCAAGTTGACAGGCGATTTTTATTACGTACTATTACTTAATGAACTCTTTTGTGGCAAATGTAATTCAATACAGATTCTGATTCCCAGTTTGTCATCAGTCCTTTTATAAAGGAAGAAAAATGGAAAAGGACTTGATGATTCCTTTATCTTATTATGCTAATTGCATTAGGAATATTGGAGAAAAACAGCCAGTGGATTTAATAGCAGAAAAATCCAAGCTTCTATTCTCCTTAAAGAAAACGGGAATTTTCTGGGGCGGAGTGTATCTGACTTCAGCCAAGGGAAATTCTGATCCAAGTTTAGGTTTTGAAAAACATAAGTAAATAATTATTTTATTCTGTAAAATTCTTTTTGAAGGGAAGCTTGTAACAGACATAATAGAGGAGTGTGTTCCAATAATAGAGTGTGTTGCAAGAGGAACCCAGAAAAATTCAGGACTGATTTATGGAAGAAATAAGGATTTGGCCAGGGAGCTGCATGTGACATCAAGTAACAATGAGATGCACTGGAAGAGAGTTACAAAAAGGGTCAAACTAGAGGAAAAGGATATGTGAATTTTGTGCCCTCTAGATACTGGTTTGTTTTCCTGAGAATTTGTTTAACTGCCTGCAGTTAGTGCCCTTAACCTGGATGGATGAAATCTTTGAGCTCTTATTTCCCAGAATTCAGCTTTTTATTTGTAAAATGGGAATAATTTCCCCTTCCTACCTATTACAGAGTTTTGGGAGAAGTGTGTTGTGAGAGGCTGGAACTATGGATTTCCAAGTATGAGCGAAAAGCTCTTGAGAACTGGAATACTTCTGTAGCTATATATGGGGCCCACAGCCATGTGTTGAAGAAAGGAAAAAAAAATATATATTGACATGCATCTTCGATAGGTATCTTTGATCCTGTGCTGAAAATAATGGCAAGCATTTTGGGTAGAAAATGCATGCAGTCCTGCCTTAGTGCGCTGGTGTCACTGACTGAGGGATATGGCTGTGGTTTGGACTACATGTGCCTTAATGATCCTCTGGCCTCATTCCTCACGCGACCCTGGAGGGAGCTCATTTCTGCCTCTTGGCTAATCTTCAGTTGCCTGATTTCTAGTCTGAATTTTGGAAAATAAGGATATATCTGGTTCAGATTACTTATCACTAAAAAATCAAGTGTTGGCAAAATGACATGGGTGGTCTCTTTACTAGTGTCCCCCCTCTCCTACTCTTTTCAGATATGAAGTGCATCGGAACTTTAAGATCGTTGCTGATGCTGGTGGGAGTTGGTAAACAATATACGGGCTTTGGGTTCAATTTCTCCTGGCTGCCTTGGTATGTTTTAACAGTCTTTAAGATTGTGTCACGTTATCAGCCTCTCACCTTACCCACAAGGCAAGGAAACTGAAGAACGTTGATGTTTTGTGGAAACACTAGAAGCTCCTAACCGCTTGTCTAATTTATCTTAGTTGAAATTTTGGCTTACAGCGGTATGTGGAGAAAAAAAGGCTGGTGGGCACATCTTGCCAAAGCATGAATTTCTTACTATGAATTGTCCTAGATCACCTCGGCCATCTGGGTAACTCAAAATAGATACAGTGTGGAAAGAGGAACAGTGAGGAGTAAACTAGTTATGTACAAAATGTCACCTGAAGGATCACTGTAAGATTGTTTATCAACCTTACAAGAGTAAACATACTTTATGTGAATTCTTTACTACCTTCAGCTACGTCTGCACAACTAAGTTGTACTATTTACATTAAACAGGATTAGAGGGAAGGAAGAGCTAAATTTTTTTTAAAGTTACGTGAGTAGTTTTATTTCCTGGGAGGAGAGAAAAAAAATCTGGTGTTTGTGTATTTGGGGCCAAGTGTGAAGCTCACTGAATGGAAGGATGCTCCATCTTTCGCTTGAATTGCATTGAAGCCTGTCCTCTTAAAAGGTTAAGCATGTTTGGTCCCATCAGCTCTCCAGGAATGAATGGTGCTCTATATTTTGTAACTATTTGTGAAATACCCAGGCTTTTGTTAAGCAGTGTAAAGAGTTAATTTCACATCTTGGCTTGTATGGGTGCAATATCCTTCTTAAGCAAAATATAAATACACCTTCTTGAATGTGAGAGCAGACTGACCTGCATACTACTGGGTATAGGCTGGATGATTGCAAACCGTCAGATCTCTGTGACTGAGACGTTATTCACTAGTTTTAAGGCTCGGAGAGACCTTTGTGGTAATTTGTTCTGACGTGTATCATGCAGGCTGTAGAATCCCATTTTAATCACTCTTCTACTTCTGCCCCAGTGATCTGTGGCTGAAGTACAGCGGACGGAGGGCCACAGTCATCGTCCAGGGGAAGCCTCGCTGCTCGGGCTCCGCAGTGGTGGCGCAGGCTCCAGAGGAAGCAGAAGCTATTTTGCAGGGGCTAAGGTTTATTGTCAAAAGTTAGAGTCTCCGAACTCCTGAGTTAAATAACCATGGGAATATAGTTAAACAGGATTCTCCATACAAGCTTTATGGCTTGGTCATATTTAATAGTAAAAGTCAGATTAGCATCTGGATTAGCATTAAAGTTTGAGGAACGTGTCATGCATGGAGCTGCACCACCCAGCTATTGAATGTGTTTGTGTTAATCTCACTTAGAATGTACAACTAAAGCTACTGTCTCTGAAATTTGCAGTCAAAACTCTATTCTATCAACCATCCTTATTGCACCAACGCTCAGTTCTAAGCAGCTCAGGCATTTGTCATAAATAAAATATTTTTATTATTTGTCTCTGTCTTCCAAAACAAAGTAGTTCCTTATTGTTGTCTTGAAAAAATATTTCTGATGACTTGTTATGCAGCTGTTCCTTACCATAGAAGTCGTAGGGGATTATTCTAGATGGAAATGTTCGCTTTGGGGAAAACATGAAGTCCTTGTAGGACCCTAGGACTTATAACAGATAGACAGCAGGTTTTTCTCTGAATGCTAGGATAGGAAAACTGGGTTTGCTTAAAATTTTACATGGTTCTCACTGGAAAAGTAGTTGAGGTTAATTGTCACAGCTCCTCCAGGTGTAGAATTAAACCTAAAACAGAAAATGAAATAGAGTGAAGCTTCAGGAGATTACATCTAACTTCCAAGTTACTTTTTTTTTTTTCTTCCTAATAATGGAGCTTTTAGAAGTATTTATCTGCTTTTCTTTTAATGTGTAATATGGTTTCTGGGAAGGTGATCTGGGGGGGAAAGTATGTTCTATTCCTGCCTGTCCCATAAGCATTTAACAGAAGACGATTTATAGAACTCAAATCTCTGGAGATTATTTTACTAGAACCTTGGAATATGTTGATCTTAACTACAGTTTTTATAGAAGGGTATGAAAATGAATCCGTTAATTTCATTCTGACAGTGTCAAAATATTTTGGTTTCCATCATGTTGAAGCAGCATTTCCTTTTTGTTAACTTAAAGTGTTTATACTTTTTATCCATAATATTGATTGGAAGTTGTAGGTGGCACCTCCTATACCACAGTGTTTCAGCTTCATTCTCCCAAAACTAATTACTCTGGTTTGGTATCAAAATTATTTTAGAATTCAGACCTTATAGTAAGTCTTGTCTTTTGTTCAGCTTTGGAATTTGGTCAGAATGTAACTGGGAAACCAATTGCCAATTAAACCTTTAGCTCTGTGCAGGTTTACAGCAACTAACAAACTCTCCCTAAAGTACTGAAAAAACAGCGAATCTGCGTGGCCGTACCTGTAGGAAGGAGAAAATGGATACTGGATCCCATTGCCTGCTACTGGGGGCAGATCCCGGATGTTGCTGGATAGTGTAGGTGGGGTCCTCTGCTGGTATGGATAACCAGGCTGGATCAGAGGGATGTAGTTCAACAGCGGAGTGTAAGGTGGCTGGAAAATCTGCTGTGGGCTGTATGGAGCTACCTGGGGAGGAAAAAGAAATAGCATATATTTAAAAAAAAAAAAANAAACAAAAAAAAGGAGGGGGGGAAGGTGGGACGGGAATACCGCCAAGGCATTAACCCCATAAATGGAAACTGGAGTTGTCGAAAATGTTTTTTTCAGACACACGCAGTGGTCTCTCCCAATTCTATACAAAACTAGAGCACGAGCAGTAAATGTTTTCAGTTAGAGGCTCAGGGCCACCTCTTGAGCTATTTGGAGCACATGGCGCTCTAGCAAACTGTATTAACATTTACCAATCCAGCATTGCGTCCCCAAATCTATTTTTGTGATGGCACCAATGTCAGTCTTGGCACATGACAAACTGCTCTGATTAATCTATTGTGCTTAGTGTCTGTGTTCTGCAAATTAAAGCATATTCATAAGCATTTAAACGCACCTGTCTTAAATAGCATCCAAAGGAAGGGTGCGGAGCTTGTTGATACGGCATCCTTGCTCTCTGATGGTATAGACCCTGTTAAGCATAGGTAAGGCATGAAACAGTCTGAGTTGGTCCATTAATTAGTTTTGTGTAAGCTTTTTAGGGGAGTGTTACACTCAAAGAAACCAGGTTGAGATAAGCGTATTTCTTAGCTTTGGGAAAAGTCTGCTCTTTGTCTCCCTAAGTCTGAGACCTCCAGAATAGGAGTCTGCTTTCCACTCTGAAGCTCTGCCTGGGGAAAAATTCGGTTCCCTGTCGACTGCTGAGAGGTGGATGGACTGTGCCTCATCTTATGCTAAGTAGGTATCTGTTACGCTGACTAATCATCGATTCAATGGAAAAAAGTAACAGATTTTGTAAATATAAGATCAAAATGGAAACCAATGAAGGCTGAGAGAGGTCAACGCTCAGTATCTGTGTCAATAATACATCATCCTGTGATATACCGACCATCTCAGAGGACTGTTACATGTGCTGTTAAAGCTTTGTGACCCACAGCCACCTGATGTAACTTATTGTAGTGGGATAGCAATCAGATTTCTTACTCTTCCCTACAAATCAGAAAGCAGCTGTCAAAATAGCAGTAGGTAGTGCCCTGAGTCTGTCAGTACAGGCCTGGGGGTGGTGGTGTAAAATGTGGGTCTGTTATATTACCTGAAAGTGTAGAAAGTTTGAGTGGTTGGGAAAGATGGAAAATGGAGGGAAGCTCTGCCACACTGGATGATTTAATGCTGTGGTCATTGAAATAGTAGGAAAGCCTGAAGTATGTGCGTTGTATTTAACAATTTTTTTATCAGGTGTTGCAGTAGTTACTGTAAAACAAAACAAGGTTAAAGATATTAATAAACATGCATTCTCTTCATTAATCTGTGCGACATTTGTCATTAAGAGGACGTGCTTTGCCTGTAAGCAAAATCTGTTTAAGATATCTGTTACTTTTGCAGGCTGTAGTTGTGCAACACAGTGACCCAAACTCAGCAATTAGCAGTTCAAATTCACTTGTAGGGCCATTAAACTCTGACCCCCAGGACCTGGAATAAAGCTAATTGCCGGAGCCATAAGAAAGAATGAAATTGTAAGAATAGAACAAGAACCTTTGCCCAAAGTTCAAAACTCTCTGAGATAAGGATATTACAACAGAGAATAAGTTGATTGTGTCTTAAGTCTCCAGACTGATAAATCTAGTCCAGAAACTTAAGCAGTAGATCTGGACATACACCGTTGGTTTTGTCTATTCCAAGATGCTTCAAGGAATGTAGTTATTGATACTCAGTGGAAATCAGGATCTCTTAGATGTTTCACAACGGGAACCCAAAAATCATGACATGACAGAAGAACCCCCAAAACCTCCCCACAAACCAAAACCCGCAAAAACTCCACCCCAAACCCAAAAAATTAGCTTGTGGAAAATACTGACCAAATAGATAAATCTCCATGGTCATGACCTCCCTATACGTACTCTCTTTCAACATGTGAGAAGGACATTGCGTAGGTGCTAGTTAGAGGGGAGAGAGATACCAGCATCCTAGTAGAAAATGAGAATTCTTGACTGTAAGAGGTTAGTTCAGGAGTCATCAGCCTCTTACATAAGGCTTGGAAAGGACATCACCATAGAGGAAACGATGCAGTGATGCCTGACTAGCTGCTTTTCAACAGCTTCTGGTTTACATCTTAGTTTTTCCATGGCTCCCAGCCGGTGGTCAAGGACCATGCCCAGATTCATACCTGGATTCTTTGTTGTTGCATTGGAATCCGTTTTGGAGCAAATCTCGGCACATGATGGGAGCTGCTGCTTCTGTTCTGTGGCTTGACTTGCTGCTGTTGATGACCCAGCTGTGCTACTCTTGGCAGAGCTGAAAGTGCTGTTCTGTACAAGCTCCTTCACTGCTTTTGTTTCCTCAGCTGTTACCTGATTCCCTGCACCTTTGGCAGTGTCTGGGTATTTTGGTAGAAAAGGCACCTCTGCCTTGCTGACCTCTGTGCTGCGAGTGCCCGTCACGCTGCCATCCTCCGGCCCCTTGGAATTCTTGTGGGATTTTGCTGAACACAGAAGGCTGGTGACAACCGATTTAGCAGAAAGCTGAGCGTCACAGAGGGCTCTTAATTTCATCTCCCTTTCTCTGTTTCCAATCATTGTTCTGTATATACTTTCAAGTCCCACTGGTTCATCTAGCAAGGAGTTGCTGTAAGAAAGTGGAATATGGCTGCTGTCAAAGGAGGTTTCACTTAAAATTGAGCTACTTTTCTTGACTCCTCCTAGACCTTGAATTCCTGTCTCATTAGTGTTCTATGTAAGACTCAAGTATTCCTTCTCAACAAGGATAAAATTTCATCTTTGACACTGTTCTCTTCCAAAGAATGACATAAAAGGGGTGGGTGGGCATGTCTTAGTTAACACCTCTACCCAAGAATAACTGAATGACAGCATTATAGGCGTGCAAAGAATCATTATAGAATATATGCTTAAAAATATTTGTGGGTCAAAATGGATTTTGGTTATAACCAAAATCTATGTTTTGTGTCAAACAAGATGATTCTTTGCTGGCAGTGGGTGTGAGTGAGTTAAGCATGCTTTGAGCTGGGTTACGCTTGCCATGAGGAAGAGCTAAGTGGCTCCCTGTGCCATAGTGTTAGAGCAATCGGTAATCATTATTGAAGTTACCCTCACAGCAGTTTGTGGAGAAGCCTTACTTCAGTTACACAGCTAAGCCCTGCGGTGGTTCTCATGTCATCTGTCAAAGATGGTAAATTTAACCCCCCGATTCTGGATGTGAAAAGAGTTTTCTGGATTGTGTGCCTTGTATCCCGGTGTCCCTACCGGGAGTAACCTTGTTTTTTCTCCAGGCTCCAGCTTTGCCATGGCTTCAACCTTCAGGGCTCAGCGGATCCTTAAATCTTTGCAGGGTGAGGGCCTGAATTTCCTTGGACTTACCTGTCATCACAATTTAGTTATCACCTGTAAGGCTTTAACAGGGCTGGGTGTTGTAGTATTTGTAGCTCACTAACCGCCTTCCATGTAGGGGAGATAAGGCTCTCAGATGGTTTAGTCTGTGGGGTGCATCACAAAGCACCTCCATATCCCCCAAAGTCCTCTGGGACCTTACGGCGGGACTGCTCTCAAAACTGAACAATTCTGTGTTCTTTTAAGGCACACCTAAGTGCCTGTAATGGTTACCTGCTCAAAATACCAGTTAGTGCCTGTTGTGGTTACCTGCTGAAAACACTGATTCAAATTCCAGTTTGCTCTTTCACATCCAAGAATGTTCAACAAAATTTAATGTATTGCCAATTTACTCCTCTTAGCTTGAGGGGAAGACTGATGCTCTGTGTGCATGTGCAATATAGATACATATATGGTTCATAAACAGCTAAAATCACAAAATTCTAAATTGTAAATGTATCTAATTATCTCTAATCATAGGATCACTATAATTAGTAGGATGCTGCTTCCCCCCTGTTTTTAAAGAACATAGGTAGTCTCTTTAACAAAACCCTCAACGGATTTATATTGTGGATATGAAAATAGAAAATTGTTAGGCTATTCCAGAGTACAGCTTATTTCATACATCTTTTCACCCCATCTTTCCGCAGGACTCCGGTCTCTGCTGGCTTCACAGGCTGCAGCCCTGATTCTGCAAGTTCTTACTCAAACTTTGTACTTTGGGTCACCTCTTACTGCTTTGCACAACTTGCTGGCATTTGTGCCCAAAGTGTAGTTGGAAAGACTTAGAGTTGAGGTGGCAACTGTGCTTCTTGTCTCTCTTGGACTTACGCACTAGGTTATGGGAGTCCTGCGTTTGAATATGTTTGAAGATGTGAATGCAGCATGTCATGTTCCTAGCCCTGATGCTTGCCTGTGAAGCTTTGTCATCTTCTCATGGAAGATTATAAGCTCCCTTACGTTGGTAAATAGTGACATCCTCAACAAAAGAGGTTCCTCCTGTCACCCCCGGCTCTGGGTGTTCTCAATAACTTGCTCCTCTGTATCCAAATGCTCCAGAACAAAACCAGGAAGGTGAAACTTGTTGTTTGTTCAAAAGATTCCAGATACATTTTAAAATGAGCACACCAGCAATTTGCATAAGTCAATATTTTAAAATAATTAAGGATTGCTAAATTGAGCAAGGTCACGCGGTATAATCTTTGGCCGCTGATGTTATTGCAGGTGATGAATTGGGTAGCACCTTTATTGACAGTTGGTATATACTGAAAGATTTTTCTTAATCTGTCTTTCTCGAAGTCTTTAAGGAGTAATAGAGGTAGCCAAGCAGGGTATGGAAGCTTCTGCCTCAAAGGTGGAAACCTGACCTGGGGCTGTCTCACTTGAATCGCTTCCATTTTAAAGCAGCTCATTGAGCTCTGAACAGTAATTTGGTTTTAGCACTTCGGTTTGGCTGTTGTTAGAAGGTTCAGGGACTCTGGGGTCTTTGAACAACTGATGATCAACATACTCTGCTGTAGGAGTGCCTGTGCAGAGGGTATTTCTATCCTGAAGAGCCTGCTAGTTAGAGGAAGACGTTGCTGAGAGAAATGGTCGGATGAGTCGCTCAAGTAGCGAAATGAGAACTATTTGGATGTGCTGTCTCTGCCCAGTTGCAGTGGCTTCAGGGTAACTGCAGGTGGTGTGGGCTGGACGTCATGGTGGTTAGGCTGGCGGGGCTGCAGTGGACTTACTGCTAAAGACCAGATCTATATTCCTTTAAGAGTAAAATATGTTATTAAAGGGTATAATTAAGATTGTTAGTAGTTCATAGTTCTTCACCGGTTCTTTCCTAAGACTTCTTAGCAACTGGTAGGGCTAAAATATGTGGCTAACTGAGCATGTGCGAATTGTGAAGATATTTCAGCTGTATAATTTAACCTACCACTATAGGCAACTCTATGGGCTCCGCTGGTTAGTCTTAATTTACCTGGTTGCCCTCTTCCTGCATTTATTTTGGAGACTCCTAAGATTTTTGGCTTATTTAGGATATGGAGGAGAAAGAAAAGGACGCATGACTCCAAGATGTAATTCCTAGGTTTGTACCTGATGTAGTGTTAGGTACTTCCCCTTCTGTGCCTCCACATCTTCATCTGTAAAATTATCTATTTCCTCATCTGTGAAGTTATTGTTTCTTAAAGATGAAATAATGATTTATACTCTCCCATGCACCAAGCAAGATAGTCCAGGTATGCATGTTTTGTTTGGACTTTAAGAACTGGACATGTGCTAATGCTTGCTGATTTCTAGCTGTATTTATAAATTTCACTTTCTCTGTTTTCAGGAGCATACAGTAAACATTATCCCATTAATCTGAAGAGCATACTTCCCTCTCTTACCATTATTTGTCCTGTGAAACATGATTTGGCATAAATTTTTCTGTGCTAAATTCAGCTTTTCTTTGTAAAGATCAGCTGTTTACAGTAGCTTCCTTATAACACTTTAATTTTCGATTTTGCTCCTTTGAATGCAGCTTTCACTTCTTCCTGTAAATATTTTGATGCGTGTGGTTGTTTTTCTTTAAATGTTGTGGGGATGCGAATGGAGCAGCTGCTTATGGTGCTTCAGAATTTGAAGTAGTCAGATTTCATGGGACACACTTTTTTCCAAAGAAAACTGGTTATAGTGGAAAAAGTGGGAATAATTTGCCTTATTAGGAGGCTGTCAGACAGCAATCAATGTACCCTGTGCCCCAGGCTTCCGTTTCAACGGGTTATGAAAGTCTAGTTCGGAAAGGTGTGAAAAGGAAAGCAGCAGCCATTGTCACTAGAGCTTGGGTGATGCTTAGAGATCACTCACGTGCTGCGGGAGCTGCGGCTGTCCCTCTGCAGGGTCCCCAGTGGCTCTGGGCAGGGCGGCACCAGCCAGGGGGGCTGCAGCTCTCCAGAGAGTCGTTGAACGCGTTTCCAGATCTCGTGGCAGGTCTCGTCCAGGCTGTCCTGGGGAGTGTTGCTGTGGATCCAGATGTGCCGAGGGAAAGGTCCTAGGGGGAATGGACCTTCAGATGTTACTATTGGAGCTGAAAACCCGTTCCTGCCAGCCAACATCTCTCAGCCTCTTTGCATTTGCAAACGGTCTTTATTTGAAGAGGTGGTTTGCGTTGGTAACGAAGAGTCGTGGCAACCGTGGAACCCTGGGCCCTGGCAGCTGGCGGGAAGGGCAACAGCTGGAAATGTCCACTGGGCTTCCAGCAGCAGGAATGGAAATGGCCCTGTTGTGTCCTTTCATGCAGCTGAGAGCATTCTGCAGCATAAATCTCTAAGTAGACTCTAGTCTTCAGTATCCCACTGTCTCTGCCTCCCTGTACCTGAGCTTCTCGTGTGCCTGCAGGTGACTAAGCCCCATGGAGTGCACAGAGGACTGTCCCTCGGGTCCTTTTCCCTTCTCTTGCCCTCAGTCCTTCATCTTTCCACTGACATGAGATGAAAAGCAGAGGCCGTGGGTGAGGGAAGCAGTGTAGACAGAAGGGGTGCTCCCGCTTTAGCAGTTACTCTTATTTTGCTGTAGCCCAAAGAGGAGGAGCAGCAGCATCCCTGGCTGAGACCCATCTAGTAACACACTTCACCCTTGCTCGAGCAGTTTGTGTCCCTGAAGCTCTCCACATCCCACTCCAGATCCACCCTCCACAGCAAGTTGCACAGAAGTCTGCTCTATCAGGAGATAAGAGGAGGAGGGACTAATTTTGACGTACATCTCTCAATAGCTGAACCTTTCTCCTCCTTGTTTGCCTTCTGTCCATGCTGTGAACATCTTGGAGCCCGTGTGCCGCCCAGGTTAGTCAGCCCCACAGGGCTGATGCTACTGCAGGATTTGTAGTCATGAGCTTCTGTAACTTTTCCACATTTCCAGAAGCACAGTGGCACTTCAGCCCCGCTGTGATGGAGAGGGAGAATGTCTTCAGCCACCTTGTAAGCCCTTCCACTGCTATGAAAAAAGAACTTTTCCTCAGTTTTGGGGCTTGCATATTTTTCAGCATCAGGGCTACAGAATTTTGCTTTGGGTACTGTTTCTTTTCAACACTCTCTGTAGCATTTTGGGTGCTGGACTATGAAACTTGATCTAGATACGAAAATCCAAGGCAAAGTATTTTTTTAAATATGAAAGATGTGTGCGCACCTTCAGATGCAGCAGCTGTGTATTGACTTCTTTGCTACCAAAGCCATTGCCCCGTACACTCAGATCTTGGCTCTGTATTTATCTCCTTTCAGATAACCCAGAACTGGTCTTTGCTGGCATGTAAGTTAAATAGTGACTGCAGTTTCTTGCCAATAGAGATATTATTCATAGCTATCTCTGGTTATGACCAGATAAAGGCTCTTTTCCCCCCAGTAGTGATACTATGTGGTTAAAAGAGAATAAATGAAATAATTATGTGGCATTTGGTAAAATGCTTTGGGTTATTTTCCCCTCTACCAAATTACTAAGTGTGCTACTTAAAATTTTAGGGAATGTGATCACGTTCTCAGGGTGAATGCCTTCTACGGTTCTTCCTGCACCAGAGCAGTTGTGTTTCTGAGCCAGGGTGCTGTCTGCATCCTTGGAGCATGATGCATGTAGAAGAGGGAGGGAGAGAGGAAGAGAAGACCCCTATGGATGTGGCTTTGTGTAAAAGCTAGAGGGAAGAACAGGTTTTGGCACTCGCTTGGTTTAATAAGTCCTTGATTTTTATCAGAGTCTGTTTCTCTTCCTGCAGGAAGCTATTGTGAGGACTTGGTTCAGACCTGTGAATTGCTCTCGGCTCCATGGATTACACTGGAACTCGGGGATGTTGCCATTGCCATTTATTTTATTTGGAGGAATCGCAAAACAGATCAGACTTCTGGCAGGGAGGGCGAGGTACTGTGTGATAAATGGCATATAAAAAAGTCAGCTAAATACCTGCAGAGAACGTGGAAGGCAGCGAAGTCTGAAGGCAGCAGAGCGATTTCAGGCCGGGCTGGGACTGCGGGTGGCAGTGCAGAGCAGAATTTCTCCTCCGGTGGGTGCTTGCACTGAAGACAGAATTCCTCTGTGAGTAGAGAGGGAATTTTGCAAGGTGAGGAGCAAAGTGAGTGGTAGGGGTTAGAAATGCACTGTTCACCTGAAGCTGCAAACGCCGCCTTCCTCGAGATGGGTCGGAATCAAAGAAGTTGGTGACTGCAGTGATGTTTTCTTCTGTATTCAGTCTTGTCCATTTAGCAAATAAATGCAGAATTTTTTTAATAGGGTTAGACCCTAAGCCTTGTGATTTTGAGAAGGAAACTTCCTTGGGGGGAAACCCCTGATTTGCAATAGATATGATTTTATTAACCAGGAATAAAGTGGGATTGTATCTCCTCAATGACTGTATTATGCCTGTGGATTGTTCTGGTGCAGGGCTCGCTGCCTTTGGCTCAGCCCATACCCTGCTGGTGTGCAGCAACCCAGTCACATCTTCAGCTGAATGCGATTTTTGGGGTGGGGGGGATTCTTTGAGGTGAATAGCTGTATAAGGGAAACCCAATGTATGGAGCTGTGAAGCGTGGTACCCTGTTCTCTGATCCTTTTCTATTTGGATCCGTGCCTTTGAACAATAAGGTCTATTTGAATAGGACACTGCAGTTTAAACAGACATAAAGCAACTCTTTCATGTAACAGCCCTGGTTGCCTTGGCTCTTGGCATCGGCTCACAGTGTAGGCAGTGGGAGGATTGAAATGCAGAGGGGACACAGGGAAAGTGAGTGAGAAAGAGGATTGATTTGAGGGTGGAGGGACAGATTTGCAAGCCCTCGATATAATTTGTTTTTTAGCTGTCAAATAAGCTCATTCAAGGCAACCGGAACAAGACTGGAGAAGGGGGTTTTGCAGCAAGAAACTGCAGCAAATGCAAAGCGCCGAGGCAGGGGGATGGGTGGCGAGTTGAGCCGCCCGCCCCGGCTGGGCGAGCCGGGGGCGGCGGGGGTCGGCCCCGGGCGCTGGGGCCCCNCTTTTCTTTAAGCTTTGGTGTCACGTTAGAGTTATTTTTCTTGTCCATAGATCTGAGCATCGTTACCAAGATAATTAAGTTCCTGAATATGGTTTTAACGGACTGCATTTTTTCCCCATCTTGCACGCAGCTACAGGGACAAATGCACTGATAATAAATGTTTTTTTTAAAAAAAAAACAAAACCAACAACAAAAAAACCAAAACCAAAACAAAAACCAAAAAACCACCAAACCCAAACCCTGTCGGCAGCCCCATGAAGGGGCAGCAGCACTCCAGCCAGGCACGCCTGTAGGCTGGGGGGGTTGGCACAGCCTTCCCCACCTCCAGCTGCCTCCTCCTCCTGAACCAGTCTTCCCAGTGCCGGGGTATTGCTCTGTTGCTGGGATCCATGCTGCGAGGACGAGATGCAGACTGGGGAGGGGGCGGCTCTCTTCTGATCTCTCTTGTGTTTGTAACAAAATTTGCTTCATCACAAAATTTGTGTCAATATCATCAAGTTGTTTACAGAGGCAGGGAGGGGGGGCTCAGGGAGGCTGCACTGCTCTGGCAGATGTCTTCATAGCCTCGATGCTGCGTGTGTGTGTACATATGCATCCGAGGCTTTGCTCCATGCAAAATGGGGGGCTGTGGGACTTACTCCTATACAAGAAACCTGTAGTGTGCATTTAAAAAACAAATACAGTGCTAAAGCATAATTGTGGTTTGTTGGTGCTGGTGGGGCGGGTGCTGGTGGGAGGACTGTGCTGGGTTGGGGGAAGCAAAACTGAGGCAGATCGATTCGGTGGCTGCACAGCAGCCCCTTGCCACAACACCCCTGCCCTCTCCCCTCCCCAGCATTTAGTGAAGAACAAAGATATGGGAACGATTAATCAACTGGCTAATAAAAAAGTATAAATCCCTGGGGACTGTGTGCTGCTAATGCCGAGGAGCTGGCTCTGAGACAGCCACCGGGAGGGACGAGCCAGCCCTCCTCTCCTTTCCTTGCCTCTCCTCTCCCCGAGCTGCTGCCACACTTGGTTCATTCCAGCTGCAGAAGCTCAGAGCCTTCCATGCGGTGGGATTTTTTTTTTTCTGGGCTGAAAAAATAATAAAAAAAAATCACAAGCCTGACCTGCTTTTTTTCCCCCCCTCTTTCCTTTCTCGTCCTCATCCAGCCAAGCCGAGGACTATCCCAATTGCGAAGGGGAAGAAAAAGGGGGGAAAACCCAACAACAACCACCAACACCCAGCACACCCCGTTCCTGCTGCCCTTTGACATGCAACCTTCCTTGGGATGGGACAAGCTGGGATGCAGCTGCGGCTTTGGAAGGAACTGGGGAAAATTGGGGATCTTTGCTCTCATGACGGTGGAAGTGAGCTCCTGGAGCCGGGTGCTGCTGCTCTCCGTGGGGCTGCTGGCCGTCTCGGTGACTGGTAAGTGTAATGGAGAAAGCTGGCAACTTTAGGAGCGTTTTTCATCCCGCTCCTTAGATCAAAGGACCACTGTTAATCCTCCGGGGGGGGGGGTTGGGGGGGATGACACTGTGTGTGCACACACTTGTGTGTCGGCACATGCTTCCCTGTAGTGTTCAATAAGGAGTATATTTTATTCAGACCTCTGTAGCTTTGTACAAGATAGTTTCCCTCTGTATCCGTTGGGAGCAACAATTCTAAGCGATGGGGTAATAAAAGGTGGCTTTACTTGATCTCATTCCCCTTCTCTGGTGGGTCAAATCATTTGTGCACAGTTGCTGTATGATATGCAAGATGACTGTGAAAAATGCCATCACGGTTTCCCCCTCTGTCGTTCCCTTGCATCTTAATTCAGTATTTCACTACCCTAGTGTTTGCCCATAGCTGATAAAATAGATTTCTGATGCCTTGCGTGAAGATGGAAGCACTCTGCTCTTATTCCTCCTTCCTTTCAAGTTGATTCTCTCTTATATATGAGCTCTTTGGCCTCAGCATCATGGGTTTTTTTGTGAAATACGTGTTTATTGACTAGAAAGATACAAGAAAAAAAAAAAAGGACATGAATTTGGGGGGGAGTTGCTTATGTCTCCACCCTAGTTTCCGCAACTGCCCTTGTAGCAAAAGCATATCTAAGGACTGAAGTTTATTTCTGGTGTAAACAGCAAATATTTAGGGACTGTCCTTATGTGTGTGTAGGAGGGGGAAGAGTGGGAGAGCTGAGTGTTTGGCAGTGTCTTCTTTCAACACTGTGCAGTGCCCCGATTTCCAAGAGTTTCTAAGTAACATTTGTCTTGTCCCTGTATCTTGGGCTAGAGGAATGCATGTTTGTGTGTTGATGTGCGTGAATCCTCCTTGGGTTTTCTAAAAAACTTTACCGGGAATGCAACGCTGATTTTTATTATGTAAGGCAGATCTTCTCTAAGGAGATCCAGAATAAGTATTAACTGCTCCTCCTGAGTACTCTTGCAGTGGACCTGAAGAGTTTTGCTAACTGGAAGTATCTATTAGGAAAGGGTATAAAACCACCCAAACAACCTACGAGTCCTAATTAAAGATGAATATTTAATTTGGGCAATATTTTTTCCTTTCTTTAGCAGGAGCATTTAGCCTGCGCACAAGAGAAAACCATTCTAGCAGCTTCCGTTATGCTTTTCTGATAAGAGCAGACCAATGTAGAGATACCTAAATATATGATTTAATGTGTCCGGGGTTTACAGCTTTTTTTCTTCTTCTGAGCTATCCGTAGCTTATTCATAGTAGATCTTCCAGGCTTCTCTCTGTACCTGCTTGTTCAGTATATAATCCTTTCTTTTCAGGCCCCTATCTCCCTTCTCTCTGCACTTAGAGTGCTGTCTGTTCTGGATCCTTCACCCAGAGCTTGGTGCTCTATGTTGTTTTTCTTTGCAAAAGATCATCTGCAAAAGCTTCGTGGACCTCACATGTTTATTTGCATCGGAGTTAGAGGCATTGGTCAATAGCTCCTCTTTCCTAGCTCTTTTTTAACAAATTCTGAAAGCCTAGTAATGATCTTTTTGTTAAAGCAAGACACCAACTTTGACATCAGTGCTTACTGCGGGATATCCAGAACACAGTGAATGTGTACGGAGTGAATGCACCCGCCCTTTGCAGAGTTCGTGGTGGTTTCAGGGTCTAATCCCAGAAAGTAAGTTTAGTCTGGGCTGGAACTTCTAGTACCTTCGCTGAGCAAATCATGAACCTCTGTAGGACAAAGTTCCTAAGAGGCTTCAGTTCTAACCTTGCCTTTCCTAGGGTTTGTGTAGGTAGCAATAACCAAGAGTACCCATAGTGTGGCAGTAGAGCTGTATATGTAAAACTATCAGTTAGTAGTTCTGACCGGCTTAAAAATAAAAAGGGAAAGAAATCCTACTCGCATCACATCAGCTGTGCTATGTTGGTAGTCCTGTTGCCCAGTAATGTCCTTCTGAAAAATGGCACAAAGCGTGTGCTTTCTTCAGATGCTGCTCTGGCTGAAGGCGAGATAATGCAGCTTCTGTTCGTGCAAAGAACTGCCCGAGCTGCAGGGAAGGTGGTGTTCTGAGATACGCTGAAGTTTATTGTGTATGTGTGGGGTTAGCAGAGAGGAAGTGGTTCGTATGGTTTCCTTTTTTAGTTTTAAGGGTGCAGTAATGATTTGACAGTACCTTAAGATTTGTGGAGGGCACTGAATTTGTCTTCGGCTGTGAGTTGATTATGATCTGTACATGGCCCCTCAGGAATACTGTCTCTATGATGACTCTGAAATCGTATTTCTTGATTGTCAAAACAGGTGGGAACAGCAATAGTATTCCTTTCTGTTACCTTCAGGGTAATGAGCTATGCATCGGCACTGGAAGGTGCGTTTGGGGTGTGTATGGATAAACACATATTTGATTTCTTTTGAAGGTCTATTATAAAGAGGGTCTTGATACCATTAGTTACACACTGTGCTTTACTAGTCAGCATCCTGTTTTGTACTGGGTTACAGAAAGATGCACTGGCTTGAAATGTGGTCTAATCAGTTTAAACCCATTGTAATTTTCTTTTTTTTTTTTTGGTGGCAAATGGTTTTTGGCAGACTCTTCCTCTGAAGAGTGTTTATGAATTTTGATGTATGTGTTTACGTTGTAAATCATCCTTTTGTTTTATTCTGTTTTTTTTATTCTATTTTTATTCTATTAAATCTCCGCAGGATGAAGAGTGATTCAGGGGCACTTACTCTGCCAGGGAAGGAACTTCAGTGTGAAATACTCAGTGATTTGAGTGTATTTTTTTTAAAGGGGTAAGGGTGTAAGGTATTAACTCTCTGAAGTGGTGGATATATGGGTTTTTTTGTAGGAGGGAGGGACATGAATAGTCACCAGCCTGATTACATTGGATTGTGGTATATGATGAAACTACTGTATTTCATGGCAATAGCTGAGCATATTGTTTTGATCTGAGTCCTACTATTGCTGAAGCAGAGGGGATATCAGTGCTAGATGGAATGAATGATTCCCGTGTACTCATTGATGTCTTGCTATTGCCTTTTGTTACTCGAAAGGAGTAATTTATGGAAAACAGTTAGAGGGTGCAGATGTTTAGAGGGTACAGCTCTTTTGCTTGGGGTCAGGCTGGCTTCTTGGTCCTTAAAGAGGTTGGGAACACAGAAGGCATCGTGTTGCTGTACCTTGCCTTTGGGGCTGGGAGACAGGGTAGGTGACCTGGTCCATAGGATGTTTGGGTCACAATTCATGCTGTGGCACTGTAGGCAAGCAATTTCACTTATGTCTTCTTGTTCTTTGTAGTGATTAAGGAGTTCATCATTTGGGGTACTGGAGGCTTTGCTGTACGATTGTTGCCTGTCACTCTTTTTTTTGTTATTGTTGTTGTCATCGCCTCTTAGTGCTGCTGAAGAACATCGAAGCTCAGCCGCTGTCATGTCAGATACCTCCTAGGGAAATTTTGTATCCGGCTGGTTGCTGGTTCCCAGCTGAGCCAGCCTGCAGTGGTACAGAGGTGGGTGTCTCTGCAACTGAGCCTCAGTGGCTGCCTTCCAGTCGTCTAGGGGTTCGTGTCAAAAGAAGGCGCATGTCAAAATGGGTGAAGGGAATGTGATCCAGGCAATCTGCCACAGATCCCAGTGGATCTACTTTTTGACAAGGTGGTTTAGGGCTCGGCGTAGCTGAGCTGTTGATCAGGTGGTCATTTGTAGTGTCCCAGCTATAGAGAATATATTTTCCTATGCAGATGCGAGTGCCTTATTAATCTACTTCCAGGGACAAGTGAAGAAAAAGTCCCCCCCCCCCCAGTTTGCTGTTAACCACTTCCACCAGTGCTCCAGGGATTAGCAACCGCTGAAGTACTGCCCGGTGCGTGCTGCCGTGTGCTGGTTCCTGAGAGGCCAGTTGTTTGTGAAATGCCAAATTTCACAGCGGTGTTTATGTTCCTGCTGATGCCCCCCCTCCCCCCCAAAACTCTTACTTAAATTTGGCATGGATCTTGACCAGAGGAAATTATTATGATAATGTTGAGGGTTAGACAGGCTTGGGGGAAGGCCAGGCGGCCTAACCTCCATAACGCTGATGGTGTAACATTCAGCCATAGCAATACAGCTCTCCAAGCATGGAGAGTGGGCTGAAGGGTGAGTCTTATCTCTACTCTGCTTCCATCAGGTGGTGCAGCTAAGCCTGGAGCTAGTTCTCTACTAGTGAGACCCTCTTAAGACATGGAAAATATGCATAGTTCTCTGACCAATACTGGGTTTGAACTTGAGTTTTTTGTTAGGACTGTGCAGCTAACCTTTTGACCTTTACATGAACTTCAGAGGCATATTGTATAGGTATAGGTGGTATAAAGATTTTGGGGAGAAAGCTGCAATAGATGTCTTTGTGCCCATGGTATTGCAAGAGAAATCTTACTCTGTTTTCATCTAAAGTATCCTGAGACACAGGGCTGGAGTAATTTTTCATAGGCTTTAGTGGAATTATAACAAAGCTATGTTTAGCTGAGTGGATTTTAAATGATACTTCTTTACTACGCTCCATGTTTCTAGGCATCGGGAGGTTCAGAAATACTATGAATAGGCCTAGATTTGAATTAGCCTTTTGCCCAACAGAAATCATAGCAAATTCAAATGGAAGGGGAAAGATGAGACTTTAAGGGCCACAAAAAAGAAATTATTAAGTTGACTAACAAAGACTCTGTACTGTTTGAATTGGTAAGTCCAGCATTGTCTATTTGACGCCTACAGCAGCCAAAAGTGTCAGAGGTAGCGTAATCGCATGTGTTGGCTCTAATATCCCAGTACAGCCTCTGCGGGTGCAGACGACTGATGGGAAGGTTAACAGAAGGGATGTAAAACCAGGTAGGTTTTTTGCTCCACCCAGAAGGACTGGGCACAGGAACAGAGATGACCTCATCAATCCTGCGTGTTAACTGGGGTTTTATAGTCTGGCTCAGTACTTTAATGAAGTCTGTATATTGCTGCTTATTGAAACGTTTCCCTTAAAAATATTTTTATTGAACTCCAGTATGTGCACTTAATACTTGTCACCTACATATTTCAGTGTGTAAGTCCAGCCAATGAGACTCATACGATACCATCCAATAGCCTCTTTGAGAGTAGAGGCAAACATAGAATTGAAGGCCTTTCCTAATAAAGCACTCTTAACCTGTATCCGTGGTAAATCCAGACTACTGGGAGCTGTTGCCTGCCCAGTATTTTCTGCAAGTGCCAGGCCACAGAACCCACGTCCAAGTCCTCTTCTGCCGAGGCGCTTTGTGGGAGTGGTGTTACTGCAGGCTGCCTGTTGGTCCTCTCTGCCCAAGGTGGGGAGATGGGGGGAAACCTCTGCCTTTCGGCAGCATTGCCCACCCTCAGGGCTGCCGAGGAGCTGCTCTGAAGTGGAAAGCAGCACCTTGCTTCCCTGAGTGACTTCCATAGGGTCATTTGGGGAATTCGTGGCAGAGCGGCAGATGTGTCAGTCTCAGCCTTAAACAACAGGTTGCTTTTCCTGTTTTGTTTCTTAATTCACTGCGAAAGAGCATGACAATACTTGTTGTGAGGTGCTTTCAGTGCAACTATAAGGTTATTTCTGAGGCCTCCTGGGGTGTGTGAGTGCCTGCTTCTCAACGGAGGCACTTGCATTGCTTTCAAAGAAATCAAGATACAGAGATTAAAAAAAAGTGATAGTAGCACCCACAGTTTCCGTGTTTACGCAATGTTTCTGGAGGAGTGAAGTACAGTGAAATTATGGAAATCAATGTACTTTGCTTGCAATAAACATGATGCAGTGCAGTAATCTGCAGAATATATGTGCTTCTGCCATGCTATGCAGTGGCAGACTGATCTGATAGTGGTTAATGTGTAATTGGGAAAATCCCATTGATTAAAGAAATCAAATTAACTCTGTTTCAGTCTCTTTGCTGCTGCCATGGACACAGCCAGCCAGAATGGAGACAGTATGCTGCAGGGAGCTTGTATGTAAATTTTTTATACCTCCCTTGCATGAAAGTGGAAAAGAGGGGGGTTTGGGGTGGTTTTTTTTTCCCCCTTCTTTAATGTCACTTCACAGTGAACAGTATGTTGTTCATTCTTTCTTCCCAGTGTCAGGTGCATTCCCTGATTCAGTCCCTCGCAGTAATTTCCTATCCTTAAGAGGTACAGGCATCCCCACTGTAGTAATAAACTAACTGTCTGGGTTTTGTGTGCATGCCACCATTGTCTGCTGGATGGAAAGAGAACTGGGGACAGTGTCAGAGTCCCCCTAGTGCTAGTAATTTCTGAGAGGTCAAAATAATCATGGACTGGGGAGATGTGATGATCTCTGACTTTCACTGGAAGAGGAGAAGGGTCTTGCAACTGTGAGACTTGGAGCGGTTGCCAGGGAGATGTGTGACAGGGGAGTAATTTAAAAAAAAATAAAATTAAAAATCCTTCCCCATTATTGACTGCAAAAATCTACTTGAAAATGAACTGATAGGCTAGGTTTGGATGCCTTGGTAAGGTATTTAATTGAAGGAAGGGGGACATGACGTGAAGAAACATCTGTGCAACATGGTATTAGTGTATTTATAGTACGGTAGACTCAGCAGCTTCACGAGCAGTGGTCCTTACGTGTTTAGTGTGGTGTAAACATAGAGTTGGAGGCAGCCCTTGCCTGGAAGAGCGTACAATCTAAGACACCAACAAGTATTGGATATAATTCTGGAGCGTTGGAGGATTGTGAAGATAGGTGGAGACCACAACACAGGGGTGCTCTGCCCGCACTGCTGGAAGTTTGCTTCTTAAGCCAGGCTTGTCTAAGGACGATACATGGTAAAGGCAGCCAGTGTCACCAGAGAACAGCTTTATACTTGCGCGTGCATCAGACTGGCCTCGATGAGAGTGCTGCTCTGCAGACTGGTAGGCTGGAGCTGCAGCCAAGTTCTCACAAAAGCACGAAAGTACCTTAACCCTCACTGGCATTTGGGCATCCTCCTTAGAAACTCCTGGTGACCTCAGCAGGCAGCTCCTTCTCTCTGTCTGTAACCAGAAGGAAATTAGCAGCATCCTGTATCCTGCTGGCAAATTTTTTTTTGGTTCCCTCCATGGGTACCAGGAGGCATTGCTGCTCCTGCTTCATTCTCGGTGCTGTAAGAGAAGGACTGGGCAGAAGCACTCTGTGCCCACGGAGGTTTTGCTGTAAGAGCAGGGGAGGCAGTGCAGGATGCAGAAGGGCTTGCCCAAGGTCAGGCAGCAGGTTGCCGGCAGAGCCATGAACAGGCTGGAGGTCTCCTCGCTCCTGGGTGTTATTACCTGCTAAAGAGCAGCACAGAAGGGCCGGGCTGTTGCTTCTCAGAGAGATGTTTTTGAGATGCTTTCTCTGTGCAGATGAGGTCTCTGAGCTATATCTGTGCTAGTGGATGTGAAGGCATTTTACAGTAGTTACACTGAAACAGAACAATTTCTCAATCCATTTATCAAAATGTCTGCAGTTCCCATTTCAAGGCAGATAAAACAACAATGAATATCAAATAAAGGTGTCTTTATCCAGAACATTTTAAAACAAAAGAAAGAGAAGATTGGTTCTTTTGGCCTCTGGCTTGCATTAGCTCCCTGGAATGTTAAGTCTGTTCTGTCCTAATGAAATGGCTTTATTTGGGTTTCATCCTCCTGCCTTAGTGCCACCCCCATTTCTTTCAGTGTAAAGAATTTAGCTCCTTCGTAGTTGTCAGTTCGGTGGGATGTGGACCAACAGGCTGTTTCACCAAACCACGGCCACGGTCCGACACTCCTGACCCTGTCAATACTCAGAGCTGGTTTTATTAGAAGGCGCAAGAACTGCTGAAATAGACAGGGAAGATGAGTTAATCACAGCCAGGGAATTAACCACAACTGGGGATTTTCTGGTTCAGTGCTCTCCTGTTATTTGCACACACTCTCTCGACTTGCAGAAGTCATTAAAGCCCAGTTCTTGCTGTTTTCCATGGCTGTTGGCAGTTAGAAATCCTTGAGGGTGTGAGCCTTAGTCATTCTGTTTCACTTCCCCATCTGTAAAATGGGGATAAGTAGAATTTGCAAAATCCTAAAATGATTTACAGATTTATTCTGCAGAGAGATCTTAGGATGTTTGTGAAAAGCTTGCAGCAGATACAAATTGCACTAGGTTGATTAGCTACACAAGTTTCATGCTCTTGGTTCTCTCCCTTGATTGCATGGAGTGAATTCAACCATTTCATGTACAATTTTGGATTAATTGTGAATGACATTCTGAGGTGAAATTTGTCTGTCTGCTGCTGAACTTTAAGTAGTAAAGTATTCATGGCAAAAAAAGTCAGAAATATACTCAAATGCAGATTCTGTTCCAGCAAGGATTTGCACAGGTCGCTCAGCTCCTTCTGTAATTCGCACTGTATCACTTGTACAGTTTTTATACGTTTATATCCACATCTGTGCCTTTTATTGAAAAGCTGCAGCGCAGCTTTTAAAAGCATAGTGTATTCCCATGTAGATGGGAAGGTAGGAGACTTGCAGCAGGCCAGAATTTGCCAGAAGCCTTGGGGAATTGGATACCGGTCTTTAGCAGAAGCAGAGTTGGCAGAAAGGATGGTCTGGACGTTCAGATTTGAACCTGCCACAGACCTTCTGGCTTTGGAAGCAGTTGCTTAAATTGTGTGAGCTTCAGCATCTTGCCTATGGAGTGGAAAAATAGTACCCTCTCTAATGTGTTATGAAGATGAATGTCTCAAGGATGGCAGAGAGCAAATAGAGACTTGTTTCCCAGTTATGGTATCTATTATTTATCAGCAGTTTAGCACTTTTTTTTTTAACCAGTTAAACTAGTGAAAGCAGAGTTTGAAATGTTTTACGGCATCTCTGTCACTGCTTTTGGAGCCAGAGGGCCTGAGGTGGAGTTTATTGCCTGAAAGAGCAGGAGGAGGGGATTTCCTTAATGTTGGAGTTGGCTTTTTATTCATAGAGAGTTTGCTGAAGAACTTTACAGGGGGAATGATGTGCTGCTGTGTAGTTGCTTACACATTGTTACCCCTCTGCCCTGGCTCTGCTTCTGGTACCAGGCTGTGTGTTCCCAAACTCCTGAGATCTAATGCCCTGTAAGGAGGACTCTATTTCACTGTTCCCCGAGCCAAAACGAGCAATGCTAGCTGGTGATTTAAGCATCTTGCGGAAAAGCTGGTCTTACAGTTTGAAATTGTAAGGATGTCCTGGGTCTCATTCTGTTCCCCAGTCCTGCCTCCTTCACCTTTCTGTAACTTCGTTACCGTCAGCAGGGTTCTTCCCTCTCCCTATTGCTGCAGGGCAAAGCGGGATCTGGTCCTTTGTTAGCCAGATGCTTGATCTGACGCTGGTGAGCAGTTAAAGCCAAGTTGGAGGTACAGAAAATGGAAGCTCATTTTTTCTGTAACAAAGGCACAGTTCAGTGTTCCTTTCCCATTTGATACACCGAATAATAATATCAAGAAAAAATATATTTTCTCCCAGAAAGGAAATCTCCTTCAGAAGGATTATGAAGCCTGGTGCTTTTCCAAAGCCAATGCCATTTTTCAAGATGCTACTTGCATCATGCAGCATATTGTTTATATCTCTCTATTGTTGTTTTGTCTCCATTAGGGAAAGGTTAGGCACTGATTGTGGACACTGGACATCTGTCAGCAACCATCCTGGGATGTTTTCATTAAAGTCAAGCACCATTTGGAGGAGAACTCAGTCCGTAAATATTAAAATAATGTCCACCTGCTGAAATAATAAGCATTTGAAGGACAGGGAATTTGTCCCTGATAGTGTTGGGTTTTTATTTCTAATGTTGGGTCCTGGAATGATCAAAGAGGGACGATCTGTCACTCCTGTGCTGACCCCTCTGCGGGGTTACTCCCTTTTCTGAGGGTCCAGTTCCCTTTCTACACGCTGTGCTGTGGTCTTGTGCAAATCATGTAGCTCTTCAAAGGATGGTGGTAGAACAGCTGTAGTGGAATTTCTATACATCGGTAGTGTGTGTTAGTGAACTACATTTTAAAAAAACCCTGTCAGATGTTCCAGTGTGTGGAATGGTCCCCACGCTGCAGATAGTATCTTGCTTAAGGCTTAGAACTAAAGCACAGTGAAACCGTTGTGGCTTTTTGAGTGAAGTTCTTGGATCTTAATCACGAAGACAGATCATAAAGTACCTTGACAAGGGTGTCTCATAGACCAAGGTGTCTTCTTTCACTAGCACATACAGTGCTGGTTTCTTTACCTTGGCAAGATGTAAGATAGTGGAGACAACCCTGCAAGCCCCGTGCTGTTGTTACCTCTTCTTAAACAGCCGGGTGGGTTCAAACTGAAAGAAGCCGTCTTAGGAAAAGCAAGTTCATTTCTCTAGATGTAAAGTGCTCCAGAAAATAATGTTTTATGGGAGGGTCTGTCGTTTGTTCCCGCTAAGGGCTGCGACAGCCCTAAGTTAGAGAACAAATTATGACCTTTTTTTGCCTAGGAATCTAATACTGAGGGCTATTATGGGGAGTTTTTTCCCTTTTCCATGAGTGCAGTTAGCAAATGAAGCTTTTTACAAAGAAAAATACCCAATTTGAACCTACAAGTCGATTCAATTCACCCCTTGTTAACTCTTTGATTGAGAGCCATGTAGATTGAAGAAGAAAGGTATTGATCTGCTTTTGGGATTGAAAACTAAGATTAAATAGAAGATGTCTAAGGGTGAAAATGAGGTTTTAAATGAATGGAGGAGGTGAAAGAAAAATAGTGCAATATAATGTTAATGGTAATGGAAATAAGTTCTGAGTTTCTTTGGTTATACACAGGTGGAGGTCAGAGGATACAGAAACTGTACGGAAATGACTTGGACTTCGCATATGTTTCGATTGATCCACTGCAGCTAGTGGGAATATTTGTGTGCGAGTTGTGACAGATCGGTACCTAGAATGAGAATTTTTCTAAATTGGATCAGAACAGGATAAAAATAAGTCTGGTTTTGTTGATTCAGAGCATCCATCAGTTGTCAACATTATGTTTGGACAGAGGGACATTTCTTGTTCGAACAGAGCTAATAGTTTTCAGTGAAGAATTTAGTTTTTGCTGTTGTATACGTGAAATTCCTGTGTAAAGGGACTGAAAACTTCAACATAATTGAAATGTTTTACTTTTTCTACAGAAAACCTTTTAGAAACCTTTTGTAGCTATTTATTGTTTAGGGCATGTGGCTGTCTTTTCTTTTTTTTTCCATTGGGTGAAGCGAATTGTTAACTTTTCTGTGTACCGTCAACTTCTGGTGACTTTCGTTGATTGCTCAAGGTGACAAGTAGGCATTAGGTAATAAATATCAAGTGCAGCAATACTTAAAGGAAGTGAATGTGAAAGTGCTGTTAACGGAATCAAGTAAAAATTGGATTTATATCCCAACAGGAATTCCCCAGAGAAATTGCCTTCTGTTTGCCTCTTTTTGTAATTCAAATATGATAATGCAAGTGCAAGCTGTTATAATACAAATGCCTGGCAGAGTGTTTTGTTGGAAGATCTCAAAGCATTCATAAACACACAGCACACTTCTCCAGAGAGAGCGTGGGGAAATGAGAATTGTGGTAGAAGTGAAGAGCTTTTAATAAGTGGAGTCTCTGCTTACTCAGGATTTTTTTTAATACATCTGAAAGTATAAGATTCCGGTCACTGTAGTGGCAGCTCGTTAGCTGGTTATGGCATTAGCTGAATATTTGAAGTTAGTTCTTCTGCGTTTTCTACAGGACTTCTGTGTCTCCTTTCTGTTCCAAGCCCTAGGTGCTAAAAAGGGATGGTGGCCCCCCTGCACCTACCAAAAGTGTATAGTAGGTTTGTGTAACTTCTCTGCTTTCCACGTAGTTATAAATGCCTGAAAATATAACCAGATTACTAATATTTAAAGATACAAGCTAAAAGCTGAAACGTGGTGGGGAGGGGAAAAAACGCTTGCAACTCCCTCTGAGCTTAGGGCAGTTTCTTTTTAAAGAAGAATCTGTATCCACTGCATTATTCTCTTTAAACTGTCAGCTCTCCATCAGTGTAATGATGAAATTGTTAATACTGTGAGAATTTCAAGGACTGAGGTCTTCTAGATTATTAGTGAGATGAGATTTGTAGCTAAGTCAAAGATCTCTCTGGGGAGAAGTTCCATTCTCGCTGGCCGTGAGGGAGCGTTGAACTTTATAGGTGGACACACAGCTTCATAACTAATAATGGCAAATGAAATTGCGGCTACTTTTAAGTCTTTTCATGATGACATGGATTTGGTAACGGGTGGGAAATAGAGACTAATAATGAAAATTTATCATGAGCAAATCTTTAAATTAGACCTTCATTGTGATTTGTGAGATGGATTTCACCTTGAACCTTATTTCACCTTTCTTACTTTTTTTTTTGAGATAAAGGAGTCCTCACACCTGAGATGAAAATGAGTTTGTGTTTGGGCACAACGGATAAGCCATTTAAATGCAAATATTCTTTTACTGGAAAATAATTGAAATACAAATTGAAAAATTTGTTTTGGAGATAATAATTAGCACCTTATAAATGAGACAGAGTAAAAATGCTGCTTATGAGCAGAGTCTGTTTGCAGGGGTTTGTACAAATGTTTTTCAACAAATTAGTTTCCTTTTTCTGAGTTTTCATTTCAGTTGTGTGTTGGGATGAACTGCCGGGTGAAACGCCGAACTTCTGGGAGCCGGATAAAATCTGAGGTTCAGCAGATTTGCATGCCAGGAACCGCAGACAGCAGAAAACTGTGTCTGCCCTCTGTCGTTTTTATAGAAGTCTGGACTGAAGGTGGGGAGAAGTTAAATCTTCACCGTGTTCACTTTAGAGATGCAGAGAGGAAATAAAAGTAAAATTTTTAAGAAGCTTTTGAATCATTCTGAACACTTTTCATTGAGTCTTGGACTCCTGGGGCAAGATTTGCAAGGATGTTTAGGTGCCTAAATACGTGTATAGTTGCCCAGTGGGGTTTTGTAAGAGGATATGTTAGCTGCAAAACTCGGTGCATTTGTAAAGGCTACAAGGCATCTGTCTGCTGGTCTGAGGTTATAAAAAAAAATGTTTGTAAATCTGGTGCACTTAAGTTCCTTTTGAAAAGGGACTTGTGGGCCTTTGAATTTGGTTTGGTGGTGTGAAATCTTGCACAAAGGAGTCGCCTGATCTCTTTTAACACCTTGCCAGGAGTCCAGGGACAGGTCAAGGCCTCCCAAGTTCCAGCTTAGTGCCTTAACCGTGTGTTACACCGTATGTGCTTGGGCTGGCTCTGGGGTTCAGCTGAGGAGGACCCGAGCTTGCATGGTGTGTTGCCAAGCCATTCTCCTGTTCCCAGAGTAGGATGCAGCCCTTCTGGCTCACTCTGAAATGGGATGCACAAACTCTGCAAAAGAGACTGACCGTGGGCTTCTGCTAAAGGGTATCGGGGCAACTGAACAGGTATGAAGGGAAGTCACGGGAGAACCCAGTGAGGCTGTTATTCGCACTAGAGACAGCAAGGGAAGAATATGCATTAATTGGTTAATGCTTGTGAAGTGCTTTGAAGATGGAAATAGCCATATAAGTGCTTGGTGTTATTATTATGCTGACAATGGCTGTGTAGAAGAGTCGTGGTGCTAAGGGAGCCGTCAAAATTGATTAAGAGACAATTTTGAAAGAGAAAGTTTTGAAGGGAGAAAATTACATCCCTTGAGAAGAGGCCATTCTGGCTGAATATTGGGATAAGTGTGTTACTTCTCTGAGCTGAGCAAATGATTTCAAGTAGTGGATGGTCTGCACAAGATTCCCAGTTTCATCAGGAATTATGCAGCTGTGAACTTTGGCAGATAATTACTGTTCTTTAGGTTGTTAATGAGTGGCTGCTTGTGAGGGGTGGAATTGTTGCAAGCATTTGGGAACCCAGTTGTTTAGGCTTGTTTAGGGTGTGAAGGTCATGTAGTGTTCAGTTTGAAACCTAACTTGTGAAATCCAGTTCCACTAAGAGCAATCGGAGAACCCTGGAGTTTCTGGATTACGAATTGCAAAAGCTTTAGTATATGTGCAGGCAACTCCAATGGGTCTTGCAGCAGATATGAGAAAGAGTTGACATGATTTTTATAAAGCATTGAGGAGCCTGAGGATTTTGAGGTGGTCTTGATGCCCCTTGCACCCAAGGAATTCAAACTGGAATGGGCTGAAGTTGGGAGGCGGATGGTCAGAAAGCGCAGAGTTTTCATTTAGCCTGGCAAACAGGGTTGCAAGGGGATCTAATTATTCTCTAGAAATACATCAAGGCCAGGTAAAAATAAAACAGGGTGAAGGACTGTTTAAGCTAACAAAATGTCGATATGAAAACAAATGGACTTAAACTAGTCACGAATTAATTTTAGGTTGGAAATTAGAGTAATGTTTATAATCATCAAAGCAGTAAGGCTCTAATGCAAATCTTCCAGTGGGACGTACAGGACAGAAAAGCGTAGGTATTCATGAACGGGATTGTATGGTGTGGCTGCTAAGTATGTAATAACCGGGAGAGCTTTTTACTTCTTTAGCTTTAACTTTTTCTCTCTCTAGGTGTGTGTATATATGTATACGTGCACGTGAACACACATCCATGTATCTCTGCATTTTTCGAACTGAGGCTTAAACTGGCAAAGAACACTCAAAATTTTATTTGCTGGGGACTGAGCCCAGGCCCAGCTGTCCGTCAGCGTGTTTAAGGCTCAGCAAACTTAGAAGTTAGACTCATTTTTGCGTCTTGTCCAGCCTGGCTGAACCTGTCTCACTGCAATGCTCGTCTGAAAGTCTCGTGTGTGTTCTCTCAGGCTGGAATCAGAGTGAGACCATCTTTCTTTCTAAGATTTTTGCACATCCTCTATTTGATGAAATACCATTTGGTGTGAAAAATTTTAAACTTTGAACAGTGATATTAGTGATCACAATAGGCACTGCTTTAAGTTTCTGCCAAAGAATATCAGTATTAAAACATGTACTTAATGCACTCAGTAAATCTGTTGGGTACAGAGGAAGAGCAGATCTTCTCATTCCAGCAGGTGTTACGAGGATAAACTGTACTTTTAAGTGGATCTGGGTAACGTACTCTGGAATATTCTGGTTAAGATCTGTTGCAGGTAGGTGGCTAACAGCCTGTCAGACAAAGGGACAGACTCCATTACTAACTGATTATTTCTACAAATGCTTGTTCATTTATCTGCTCTTTGTATTGATGACTCATCGTGGCTCTAACCTTTACCCTGAGTTTTCAAATACTGCCGTTTAAGAAGCATCTCATACTTGTGGTCCTGGAGGTAGCTAATACTATGTCATCTGGATAAAATACTTGATTCCGAGCAGCTGGATGGGGAGCATCTCTGTTCCTGTGTCTAGTGCTCGAGAGAAGAGGCCACATCCTGTGTCCTGGAGATACGTGAAAACACCTGCAGCCTCTGGCTTTGCTTAAAACATTACTGTTGAGCTCATGATCTCAGAGCCCTGTTGCTAAGAGGCCCTAGGCCAAAATTCAGGTCTAAAATAGTGTGTGTAGGGCTCATTGCAAAGAATAGTCACACCTGCTCGCTTTGGCCTGGGGATGTCACTTCTTCTCTTTCCTTGTCTCCTGCTGCCTCTTCCCGACCACTTTCCTTGGCTTCCCGCGATGCCCAGAATTCAGCAGAAAACCCCGAACAATGGGTCTTGCTGAATACAGAAGGCGTGAATGTTGTGAAGGAGAGGAAGGAAATGAATTGTGACTTAGTGAAGCCATGCAGTAGAAAGCTGGCTTGTCTGCAATATTGCCGAACTCCATTAACTGGTTGTTTAGCATTCAGGGAAATTTCTGTGTGTCTATAAAATCAAGGGTGGGGTGGTTTTTTTTCCTCCCCTTGCTTTTTCATTAAGGCTGCCTTGTAACGAAGCCGCAGTCGAGTTGTTGCATGTGTGCCTTTGCCTAGCAACTGTGCCTGGCAACGTCACGGCATCGCAGCCGCCGCCGATGGGGACGGAGCCGCTGGCTGCTGGGGAGCTGGTTAGAATGGTAATTTGTGATGAAAGATACTGGAGCTTCTTGTCATGAGGCTTGCAGAGCCATGACCTTCAGGCTTCCTTGAATACCTACAGACAGCTTTCTGCCACTGCCCTGCAAAAAATCAGAGGAGCTGAGAGTTGCCTGGTAGCCAAACCTTTGGGTGGTGTGCGGGGCTCTGGAACCTTTTCCATCAGTCTTTCAGCCGAGTCCCATTGCCTTGCACTTGGGGTGGGGTAGGCTACGTGCGTGTGAGGAGTCCCTGTGACACAGCCAGTGCACCACAACTTCAGCTGAGGCTGAAGCTGCCCTGGGTAACACCCATCTGCAGTAACAGGGGGCAACGCTTAACATGTGGAGCATCTGCTCTAGGAAATGGATCTGCTTCGTTTAGGAGCCACTCCCGGGGAGAAGCTGGGGAATATGCTTAAAGCAGAGCCAGCTGTGGCTGCTTAATTTTTTTTTTTTTTAAAGTGTCTAAAGGTCTTGTTTCTTCCTGGATCGGCTTGGCTGTTTTTTGTTTGTCTGGGGTTTTTAAAATCTTAATGCATGAGTGTATCTCAGCCAAGGTTCTTTAAAGCTCCATTTAGATGAGCTCACAGTAACTCGTGCAGTGGAAAGATGAATGTCCTCCATTCTAATGCAAACAAAGGACGTGAAATGAAGTACTGCTCTTTGCTTTCATCATAGGACAGAAGTGCATGCGTGTGGTTAGAACAGGGTACAGCGGGGAACTGGAGCAGCACAAGGTGAATTGGCTGGTTTGCCCTGTCTGGTGAAGGCTTATAGCAGCAGGTGTTGGGTTCTGGAGCAGACGCATGAATCTTGAACACATCTGGAGATGTGTGTGTGTATATATATATACACACTGGACAGATGAAAGAGTGTGTCCCTCGCTGACGGCTCAGAGTGCATCGTTAGTGCAAGACTCCTGCCTACTGCCTCACAAGGCTTTTTTTTTTTTCCCCTCGTGTCACCTGTGAAGCAAGTCACCAGGTTTTTTATGCTCATCTGAGATAGGGTGGTCACTTCATGCTAAAGACAGGAAGGACAAAAGGGTGAGGACCTTCTGTAACCAGGCTTGTTTCTGGCATGGATTTGCAGTCAGCAGGTGTGTGCGCAGTGCGTAGTGCAGTAAAGTGTAAGAGATTCTCTCCCCGGCGTTGACAGTGCTGCTGTTTCCATGTGGCACAGTGCTCTGGAACGGCCAGCTTGGGTCCCATGAGGGTGGAGCTGTGGTGGCTCTGCGGCGTGTCCAGGCTGCCGTCAGGGAGGGATGGATGCCACTGCCAGGAGAAGGCTTCCCCACTGCCAGCAGAGATTGCCCCGTTGCAGGCTCAGCAGCTTGGGGCAGCTCTGAATTGTATGTCTTGTTGACGTTGCCCGTTGGTGGATCCCATGGCGCTTCGGTTGCAGTAGCCTGGCAGGTTACAGGCTGCACCTGTGCTCCTGATCCGCCTGGATTCTCTGGGAAGGGCTGTGAGAAAGGCTTGCGTGTAAGTGGAGCTCAGCAATTGAACTCGGTGTGTCTCATGAGCTAAGTGCAGCTCCTTTTCCAGGTGCTGCTCTCTCAGATTTGAGGCAGTGAAAAATACCCTGTTTCCCCACAGGAGTAGAGGGCACTGTCCTCGTCCTTCTGCAGAGAAAGCCCGGCCTGGGGGTGTGGGGGGTGCGAGATGCTCCTGGTTCTGTTTGTGTTCAGCACTAACTGCAGATGCTTTGTGTAGCCGTACCCCGGCCTTTGGATTTACATGATGTTTATTGTGTATGAGAGAGAGTGAAGAAACACAGATCTTCAGTTTACATGAAGAATCTTACTCTTGAGTCCCTTACTCTGGTTTCACAACTACAAAGAGATGCCAGTGTGGCAAATCTTCACTAGTAACCATGCTGATAAAGCTCAACTGAGTGTAAAAGGGTGAGCTGTAGTATATTTAGCCTGCTGACAAGATCCCTATGCTTTGTTCATTGTTAAAAGGTTCAGGATTTTCTTTCTGTGCATGCTCCTTGCATCAACAAACTCTGCTTGCTTGGTTAGACGTGATCTCTGTGGGTCAGTACAGCGTGGAGACAGTCTCTTCTCTTGCGGTACAGTCAGAACAGGCCGAGCCCATCTCACTTTGTTGGATGCATGAGATGGAGCAACGGATATGGTCTTTGCCACCATGTGTTCAAGGAAGATGTTGAAAACTGAGATTTGGTGGAAAGATACTGAGGCATTCTGTGTTGTGGAGTGATGAGTAACTTGGTAGTTTGAATTCCTTGTCAGTATTGGCCAAGCAAAGTTTTCTGTTACACGTTTGAAATGTTTTCTAGCGTTGTGTCCACTGCTGTCCACTGGATGTTGGATTGGGAGGTGTCTGAAGCGATATGTCTGCCTGTGTCTCTCCAACTAGCTAACTTGAGTTAGTGCATATAAAATGCAATATTTTTTAAGATCAGCGATGTAGTCAAGAAGATAATGTGTCTTGATGAACACAGACTTCTGTAATGTTTTTGTTGGTACTGCTTAGGTTAAAAAGCATGCGTTAGCAGGGATTTTCTAAATGCTTATTAAAATAATTCCAAAGTAATTTTATAATATCTTCTATTATTAGTCCTTAAGCCCTCCTTCCTCCCCTTCTAACAGTAAAATAGGAGGGAATACATCTCTTCCCCTCGCTCCGTACAAGTCTTCACTCCTAAGTGCTTGTCCTGTTTTCTAGCGTGCTTTGATTCTGTTTAGACTGTAAGCTTTGCAGATGGTAAAGTGGTATATAAATCTGTAGGGCTGATTGAGAAAGATATAGCGTGCACCTGGGGAAAGCCAGCCTGACACTGTAATGTCTCTTTGATAACCCAACAGGAGTATGTGCTGTGATATTTCCTACAGAGCAGCTCAAGTTCTTACCAGCTACACAACAAGCAGTGTGATTTTTGGGTTCCCTCCTTTGATAGCAATCTGTTGGGTTGTGTTTGTTTTTTATTTTTGTTGGGTTTTTTTTTTTTAAATAATAAAAAAGCTGATGAGGGTCTTGAAGACTCAAATCCATCCCTTCTGTTTCCAGGTCATTCCAGGGTAGGGATGAAGCAAGCTGGCAAGGGATGGCCTGTGTCGGTCAACGTGCCACACTACCCTCCCTGCTGACTCTGGTAGGAGCAGAAGACTTCAGCCTCAAGGGAAGATCTGGCAGCTGCTGTTACGACCAGTGTGTACTCACTTAGGCAATTTCTAGCTTAACCAAATGAGGCATTGCTTTCCAGCAGCTGCAGTCTCTGGCCTCTCAGCATGTCAGGGGACTGCAGTGCAGCTCTAAGACAGGACATATGTGCACTGTCATGTTCTTGTGATTTCAAGTTTTCCCCTACCATGGCTTTTGATGTTACCTGAAATTGGATGCTTTCCTTTTTTCCTCAACAGCATGTCAGGACTCCTTTGACCTTGCTGTTGGAAGTATATGCCTTTTCAAGGTTCAATCATGAAATATGAAAACACAAGATAATAAAGCAGAAAAGACTTTTTTCAAAGGAGAAGGTTAGCTAGGTGTAGAGGAGGGAACGTGCCGGTGGAGGGTGACAGTTGGCTTCCCAACCACATGAGTGAGGGACTGTTGAACTTGCTTGGGCTTAGGTCCAGCACTCTCGCCAGTTTTTGTCTTGACATTTCAGCACGGATATGGAACAGCTGGGGAGAGTCCAGAACCTCCCTGAGGGTTCAGAAACATCACTGAACAAGGAAATGAACAGGTTGGGTTCTTTTAGTCTATAGTAGTGCTTTCCAACATTTTTGGATCTGTTGACTTCAACATTTGCAGTGTTAAGTGCCTTTATTTCTATGTAGATGCTTATTGCATTTTGAGAGAATTTAAAAGACTAGACATGAGGCTATTTTCCTTTCTTGCCTTTGACAGATGCCCACAGGCATTGAGCTGCAGGTTGAAAATCGCCTTTCTCAGAAGGAGATGGCTGGGGAGAATGAACTTCCTTGAGTCCAGCGTATGTAGGAGAAAATGCCATGGTCTAAAGTAATAACAGGGTGAATCTGGGGCAGACATATCAAGGAAATGGAGAGGTACAATGCTTTTGTCCAGGTTTTCCCTAGTCTGAAATAAATAAGTGTCATTTTTAAGATATGTTTGAAACATTACATGAGCACAGAGCAGCGTGGCAGTGTGCGAGGATAGTGCAGTGACCGTTGGAAGTTCCAGAAGGGCAAGAATTTGCAGTTTCCAGCTGTAAGGTGGTTTGGTTGGAGCTTTTGCTGGGGAACTCCAAGCTCAGCAATGTGACTAAAAATCCCAAACACGTATAGGAAGTTTGCATAACCTTCCAAGACAGATTGTTTTGGTTGGGAGAGCAAGGGATGGTACATGTGAGAGAACCTAAATATGTTATTACAGCATCTTCACTCCACCATCATCATTTCTGTTCCTCTTTTCTATTTGGGAAGCCCTTAAAATTGAATTGTTATGCTAACGTTGGAACAATGCCTAAATGTGACAGATCTCGGCAATAACAGTGTAAATGCCTGGGCAGCACTAAACGGGACAGAAAGTGATGACGGAGTGGGAGTGAAAGACTGTTGGAGTGAAAGGGAAGTAATGTCTCTCTCCAGAGAACTGGAGGTGACTAAGTTGGTTTCAGGAATGGTACGTTTGATTTGCGGTATCGCAGTATTGTGCCATCCTGCTGAAAACTCACATACTGCTTTTGATTTGAGGTGGATGTTATAATTCTTTCTGGAGCTGGCAGTAGCGGCATGAGCTGGATTCAGAGAAAACGCCTGTTCTTTGCCCTCGTATTCTTCAGTTTATCGCTCCATGTGTTCAGAGAGAAAAAGGCACCGGCTGCCTGAGATGTAAATCATCCTCTTGATGATGTGCTTGGATCCACTGGCTTTTGATTAAAAGTTATAGTTAATGGAATGTCTCTGCATTATTTATTACCCAGAAGGCTTTGATATAAGACTGTAGGTTAAGTTAAAACTATGAGAAGGTGAATACTTAGGGAAACAAGACTTAAATTTATGAAGTGTGAAGGTACTTTCCCTGTTTGTTCACTTAAATGGTGTGAACAAGAGAGTCAAAGCCAGGCTATAGGTAAACTACTTACTGTTTGTGGTTGTCTGTAATGATTTATAAGACTACTACGTAAGGAAGCGTAATTAGCTGCTGATAAATGATTCAAAACAGTAAACACTGGGAAAAATAAAGAACCTTTTTCCTATTTAGATGGCAGATCAAACAGCGTTGAAAAAAAATTTGAATTCTTAAAGATGAACTGTTCAATACAGGGGGTGAGCTTCTAGTATGTTCTTTTTGGGGGTACAGTTGTGAGAAGAGCTGTGTGAAGGAGCTGGCTGGGGACACTCCACTCCTGACGCCCCTGTTCTGAGGCCTCTCAGACCTGAGGTGTTGGTCCTCTGCTGTGGCATGTACCCAGTTGGGTGAGAAGCTGAAGGACTTGGGTGTGGTTTCACATGTCTCATCCCACAAAGAAAGCCAGGGTACTTCTGCACCGAGCTGGGTGGCTTTAGCTGTGTCTCCATCCTTGAGCCCTGCCCTACCCATCGCAGCCTCCAAACATGCTCGCAGGGGATGCTGAAACCTGTGTTAGCGTTGGAGTGCCCTCTGTGAGTTGGGTCTAATGTCTCAGTTTGAAGAACTTCTATGCAATGAAGGTGAATGACTCTGGACAGTAATGTAAATAGAAAAAATTGAGAAGTTACTGATGTATGAGCAGGATTTGGCCCTGGTATTTTAGGCCAGGACAGAATGTGTTTGTGTGTCTGCAGGATATGGATTTCAGTTTTCTGGGAGAGAGGTTTTTATGTTTGTCTGTTTCATTGAATGGGCTAGAACAACACAAAATAGAAACATTTGTGCCTAAGTAACAATAACTAAAGAAAATGACAATACCAGAAACTACTGCATTAAGGAGAAGACAGCCATGGATCACCACTAGATGATACTGCTGAGAGTAAGTCAGTGTATATGATTTGATATTTGTTCCTTTTGAATTGCGCAGTGACCATACATCAGTGTTTGCTAAATTAGATTTCTGCTGAGAAACAGAGCATCAGCTTAGATTTTAGGAAGCATTTCAGAAAGCAATTCTGTTCCCCTCTGAAGTATTACTTCCTTAGATATTAATATGGTGTAAATCAACAGAGTTAAAGCACTTCCTTGATTTACACCACCGTGGATGTGGCCTGGTAAGCTTAAGGAATTGGAAGTAGGTGGAAGGTGATATTTTGTACCTATTTCCTTCGCATTTGTAATGTCAGACAATGCCTTTGTTGATTATTGAGCTTCTGACAACGTGGTGAAGGTTTGTAGTGACAGAATTTGAATGTACAAGTTTATCTGAGTCTGTCGAGCTGCTGAAATTCTATGTCAAGTGATGAAACCCAGTGCCAGCCAGGAGCTCGAAGGTTACAGCAGCCAGGGCAGCTCGCTCCGGTACGTATTTGAAGGAAATACCAAAATTCTGTTGCTATGAATGTGCTTGAATAATTGAGTCTCCTCTTTTGTAAACTGGTTTGTTTTGATCACTGTGCAGTGGCCATCATGACTGCCAGTCACGAGACACCGAGGACATGAGAACAGTCAATGCTACCCACACTGTAGTTGCTGGGGGGTGAAGTGGTTGAGCTCCAGAACTCGAGGAGCCGTGTTGCATTAGACAGAGGCCTCTCTAAAGCAGGAGGGACTGACAGGAGAACCGTCCCATGCTCATGTGTCTAAACAACTTCAGATATACAGTGTAAACAAACGTCCCACTAGCTTCTGTCTCCAGTCATGTAGCCTGTGCTGTCAGAAGAAGTCTTGGGGATGTTCTTCCAACCTTCCTCATGGCAAGAGGCTGATAGATACCCAGAACGAAGCTTGAGGGGTCGCAGTTTTTCCGCTTGAGCAGGAGGCAGCCAGAGCTGTATTCAGCTGGTAGTTAATTTCTGGTTAAGTGTCCAGTCCTGTTAAGTTTTGTGGCGTGTGGGTTAACTGTATATTGTAAAATGCCGCAGGCAGCCCATGTTTCTGTTAGAAATGCAGTTCTTCTCTGAGCATATTGTAAAGTAAATATTTCATCATTTTCCTTGTGTATATGAGCCTGAAGTGAAGCTCATCAGTCTGTTTACATTGTTCAAGCGATGTATGTTGCACGAAACAAGTATTTTAAGTGGAGGCTGGTAAAGCTGACTTTTAAGTTCTATCATTGAGAAAATGGTTGTGCCCCTGGACAAGGATGTTTTTCTGCAAAGCCCCAAGCCCTCCCCAAGCGTGGGTTTCCTTGGGTTGTGGTTTTTTCCTCCCCCTTTGGTTGTGATTCCTTTGGAGAAAGGCCCTGTCCACCAAACAGTGCCAAGTACGTTAATGCCTTTGTCCTTGTCTGGAAACTTTAAGTGCTACTGCAATAAAATTACACTGATGCATTCATTAAAAAGATATACTCTCATAATAAACCACTTTCCAGAATTGAAAATAGCAGGTTGCATTGGCAGAACACAAGTTAGAATTAGCTCCATTCTCAGACTGGTCATCTCCATCACAAAACAGGACATGTGCCCACAAACGCATATCCACTGATGAGTTTCATGTTGGTGTTACACTGTCAGAAAGTATGAGTCCATAAATAATAATATTAGAAGCTGGAATATCTGCATCAATACTTACAGTGCCACACTGAGTCTTCTGGCAGATGACATCTGATTCCTTAGCTTTGTCCCTTAGATCCCCTTAGATGACATCTGATCCCTTCGCCTTTCTCCTTTGCTGTAGCTTTTGAATAGTGGCAAATTGAGAGGGAGGAAATACCCCCGTTCTGGAAGGGCTGTGACTCCTCTGATACCAGGGCTGACGGTTAATCTCCAGAGGGTGTACAGAATGTGGTCCCTGGGTGCAGCTTGTCCTGTCGCCGTTTCTTGTGGCCACCTGGCACAGCCCCGTCAGAGCTGAGGTGCGGGGCAGGAGTTGGGCTGCTCCATGGGGAAGCCGCTGCATTCCCATGACTGGAGTGAGATGTGTGGAGGTGCCTCATGTCAGACTTCTGGCTTGGAGAGAGCGCTCCAAAAATCTGGGAAGAATGTTGTCCCTTGTCAAATATTCACCTGGAGCTTTATAGCACACATACTGGCATTGTCCTTTCATACCTTTCTACTCATTCATGCTCCTGGGCCAAAGGGATAAAGAGAATTGGTTTTGCAAGTCTTCAGAGGAGAAACTGTTTCCTTGTCATATACTTTAGATAAGGTTTTGTCAGTCAAGCCTGAGCTGAACTAACTCAAACCTGAAAGTGAATTACATCGTATGCATAAATTCTCATGGGCTTCCTGGATCTCTTTCCTGTGCTGCTGACTTCTTCCAGTGATGTCCAATGTAAAAGAAGTTCCCTACTATTACAGTTGATGAAGGATATATTGCTTTCCAGATTGTCAGCTTTTGGAAAACTAATTTTTGTTTGCAGTAAACAATTTTCTTTTAGCTGTGTCCAAAGCACAGCTTGGTCAGAGTCATGAACACGCAAAATACTTCAGTAGATTGATTTGATACGTCATAAAACTGTGTCCTGTTTTTCTATCATGTATTTGTTTTTCTTCAGCTAGGTTTAAGATTATGTAGATATTTCTGGCCTCTGTTCTTTGTTTTAACCGCTGATTATGCAAGGACAGCATAAATTTATATTGATCTTAAAGGTTCTTGCCTTTCGTGTGACCTTGAATTTGTTTTCTGAACATCAGTAGCTTTTACACCATCAGGAAATGGAAAGATACAGCCTCTTTAACTTCCCAGTTTCCTTAAATTGTTCTGATGACATTTACTTATGATTAAAATAAATGTGCGATAGAGAGAGATTCAATATCCCCCCATTGCCTATTGAGTGCCAGTCTGGTTGAAGAAAGGAGGATGTGATTGAATTTTAGAGAAGTGAAGCTTATGGCTTTCTGACAGTCTCCAAGTTATTAAACCAAACCAGGCCTAATTTTCCCACTCTGTGATAACGGTAATATTCCCAATCCTGTGCAGCTTTCTGGCACCAAGTTAATGCATCCTTTTAGTGAACTCTACGACTAAATGGAACTGAAGTGGAGGAGGGAGGTAGATTTCACTCTTGTCTGTTATGTATTGACAAAATGCACTGAGAGAGGCAGATGCCAGGTGCTACAGAAAGGCAAAGTACTGTAGCCTGCCCTTGTTAATGAGTGACGTGCCTCGCTCGGTTTTAGTCCCCGGTGGATTATGGGGCTGTCCTAACTCTCACTGATATAATAAACATGATACAAAAAGATTCCCTGGGCAGTAAATATGATTGACCATTTTAGATTCATAAAGGTGTGAACTTTGTCTCGTAGAGAGAAGTTCCACTAAGCATTTTTGCGCCAAAGTAGGTCAATCTAATTATAATTGGCTTTAACGAGCACTACTCTGCAGTTCTTTACCTGTATCTGGTTGGCACTCAGAAGTGCAAATGCCATTCCTGCCTTTGAAAAAACCAATGAGAAATCAAAGAAGTAATTTCTAATCTAATTCATTTCAACTTGAAAGCCTTGGTTATCTACATAAGCAGGGGTAAACAGTCCAGCATCAGTAAGAAAAGCCAGCACGACCGCAGGCAGCAGTGATCAGCTCTGGTGCTGGCCATAGGATAAAGGTGGAATTCTGCTTTTGGTTTCAAAACAGTTGCCTTGCAAACTGTCTGGAATTTAGCTTTGGTGTGGAGGAGTTACTCCCTTAAAGCCAGTAGGAGTCACACCAGTTTGTTTGGAGTGAATTTTTCTTTGTCCCTCAAAGACACTTGAGTAAAGTAGCAGTGAAGAGAGGAAAACACTAAGGAGAATTTGTCACTTAGGCTCTTCCCAACACGTGTTTATGTGCCCATTTCCCCAGAGAGAAGAAAATTTCATATATCCGGAAATTGTACATTAAGGCAGTTAATCTTTATCTTTGGGATGGAGTGTTCACAGGTACTGCTTTGGGGAAGGAAAAATGGATTTGAGGGAGGTGTTGAGTATTTAGCTGGTGGGTACCGGACTGCGCTTTTCTTCTCAGAAGACGCAGCTCTACAGCAGCTCCTTAGGAATACTGACGGGAAGACATTTGCTATGTGTTGAGCCTGCACAAGGAGCTGAAACCTTTCAGAGCTGGGTGAGAGAAAACAGAGCAGCCTCAGAGGCTGGGTCTGGCCAGTGATTTTTTTTTTTTCTGATGCTCCCCATCAGGTCTAACAGGGGGATGTGGCGTTACTGGTGACGGCAGCTCTGGGCCACAGTCCATATTGGTTTGCAGAGGTACAGTTTCCAGTTTGGGGTAGGCAGACCAGAGACCAAGTGGGAACATGCTTTTCCCTCACAGCAGTCTGCGTGGAAAGGCCCTGGATAAAAACCATTGGCTCTTCTCCCTGCTAGGAGGTGGTTTCAGACTAGTGAGCGATGGTTACCTGAAAGAATGTGGATGGGGGGAAAAAGAACTGCTATTCTGATTTGGGGGTTTTGGGTTTTTGTTTGTTTCAAGTAACTATTCGAGAATGGTGTGTTCATTAAAGCCTTAGAATTGTGTCCTGATCTTTCTGGAGTCCAGACAACTTTAATTTCTGATCTTTTGCCATTCAGTTTTTATGCAATCTTGTCCAGACAGACTATTCATTTGGTGACTCAGTTCCTCATTATGTATTACGTCCATTGCAGTTTTTGGCCTTTCAAGGTGAGGGGTAGTCTGTCTCTCTTTGTCTGCTCAGTTGAGCCCTGGTCTGCTGTCCCTTAGTCAAGTGGAACTGAGAGTAAAAGGGACGATCGGCATTGGCATCACTGTTCTGCTGTTCTGGCCTCTGAACCCTCATGCTTGAGGCACCCAGCATGGCCAGGCACTCCTGAAATGCGTTAAATCCCTAAACGCACGGTGTATAATGAAGAGCTGGACTTTGTTGTGGGCTGTGAAAGGATGTTTGAGTAAGTATCTGTTTCCCAGTGACAGTCAGCAGCTGCTGTCGTCCAGCTGTTATTAGCCCATTATGTTTAGAGCTAGAGGGAGCAGTGTCCAAGAGATGGGTATCTGGGGTCCAAGTTCCTGCAGGGAGGACAAAGATGAATCTTCAGATTTTACCTTTATCTGTTCCCTGGGACCATGAACTGAGAAGAAATTCAGTGGAAAGGATCTTGTATGATCTGTTTGGATGGTGACGATATTAAACATGTATCCTACACCATTTGACTTGTACTTTTGTCTTTTCTCTTGCCAGCCCAGAACTGCAGTCACGTTTTGCAGGGCCCAAATGGGACAATACAGAGTCCAGGCTTTCCATACGGATATCCAAATTATGCAAACTGCACGTGGACAATCACTGCCAAGGAGCAGAACAGGATACAGCTTGTTTTCCACTCCTTTGCATTAGAGGAAGATTTTGATGTATTATCTATCTACGATGGACTGCCTCAGCAAGGGAACCTGAGAACAAGGTACATTGTTCATAACAGTGATGTTTATAAACATGTTCCCATTTCTGCCACTGGGATTAAATCTAGGTTGGAGGTTTATGCTGCAATAAACTGGGAGTGCTTCTTCATGAGCCGTTCTTATAGTTGTTTTGATTTCTTATCTCTGATAAGGTTTGAAATGTTTCTCTGAATGCCTGACAGTAATGATTTATCAAGAGTCATTCGAGACATCCAGAGAAGTTAATTAGAAAATGGAGCAAGAGGAAAGCAGAGCTAATATGCAGAGGAGCTTCCCTCAACCTAAAAGAGATTCTCTGAGTGGGAGGATGGATAATGGGTTTCAGTTTATAGCTCTGCCAAATGCTTTGTTGGGTGCATTTGGGTAATTCCCTAACTTGCAGTCTGTTCACCAGCTGGACAGGGGTGATATTCTCTCACGTCCAACTGACTGTTGGATCTTTAGGGGTAAGGAGTTAATGAGTAATATAGTTTAATATGAAGACTCTCCATGGATTCTCATCTCTGAGACTTTCAGGTACCATCCTGGTATTAATAAAAAGTTAAATGAGAGGCTGATTTTGAAGAAAACAATGTATTGCTGCGGTAGCAAATGTTATATGACGTGTCAGACTTCTGCATTTGAAGGAGTCATGATCTCAGACCTCCAGATCTGAGGCAGAGATGAAATCAGCTTGGTGACTCGTGACATGATCGCTGTTCTCTGATGGGGTGTCTGGTTGCAGCTGAAGTCTGACAGTAATATATTCAAAAAGTAATAGAAACAGTGGCAGCATCCAGTGTTAGTAGTCCTAGTAAGAATGCTGTAGTCTCATGAACATCCTGGAACTTAATTTTACTTCAAACCACTTTAGTTTAGGACAGATCCTTTGACCTCAGTGTCTTGTCTAACCCACCTGGAACATCTGAGTTAAAGAATCACTGGTGCAAATCAGCTCTTTATTTAGATGATTTCAGTTATGCAAATAAGTCATATCTTCATCTTGCAACTGTGCTTGAGAATCATCTTAATTATGGGACCTCATCACTTAATCAGAAGGTAGCATAGTGCTTTGGGTATTATGTAAAGGATGCCTACATCTGGTATAAAACCCTACTCCGGAAACTTTGTATGGTGGGTAGTCAATGCTGCTCTTGCCCTGAGTTGCCCCTGGCAAATGGCTCTGCTCACCAGCCATGCCAGATGCTTCCTTTTGCCCTCTAGATGTCAGGGGGAGGTTCTGCTGAAGAAGCAAAATCCAAGAACGAAATGAATTCAGAAGTAGGGTCATGGTGGAGTAAATTAGTAAGATGCTGTAGACAAGTTGCATCCAGGTATTGCTCTGAGCTACTCGTGAGCACGATACAATTATAGACAGAGGTAATGGCAAAGGGCATCTTCCTACAGTTGACAGCAAAGCTCTGAGATACAGCTTGGATACTGTCCTGATAATTTGTAGCCCTGCATTTTGGGGGAAAGTGAGAAGACAAACAAGGCCCTCCCTCTGCATCACTGGTGAGCTTCATGCACAACTTGGGTAGATCAGTTGTGGGATGAAACCAGCATCGCAAAGCACTGTGAGAACATTTCATCTCCAATGAGTTGTTAAGGAAATGGTATGTTTTAGTACAAAGTGAAATAAATGGGGGTGAGAGGGAAGGTATTGGGGAGGATTTCTAGAGATCTGAAAGCACTTACAGAGGACTTGCACCAATAAATGCTCTTGCATGATAGATGGTTGCATTCTTCCTCTGGATGTTTCTAGATTAGTGACTTCAAAACCTGGAACTTGCTCCTCTGTGCTGTTTGGTGTCTCACTTCTTTGTTCAGCTCATATTTTTCTATGTGTGTGTACATCAGTCTCACCTCATTAAACTCTGTAGCTGTTGCTCAGCGCTGGTCTTTTTTTCTTTTTTCTTCTCTCCCTTTTTTGCTTTTTTTCCTGTGGCTATCAGTTTTGTTTTTCTCTTGGTCTGCTTTCCAAATGTACTCAATTCATCATAGAAGTGCACCAGTTGAAGATGGATGACCATGCGTCATTCATCAAAGTTCATGCTGCCAGGAGGCGGGCCAAAATAAGCTGTAAGCAAGTGTAGAAGAAGAGGGAGGGGGGAAGCGCTCTTCTGTAGCGAGGAAGGTAACTGTTCGGTGTGTTCAAGGCTGATCAACAATACAGTTAAACAGGAAACTGCATCTCTGCGTCTCCCACTCTTGAGCTTACATTATCAAGCATCACCGATTTATTTCAGTAGGTCATGCCCGTTTTACTGGGAGAAGAGAACGATCTCGGAGTGCATCGAATGCCTTAACCTGTTGATGACACTTTCTTATACTGAGGGATGGAGAATGGTTAGTCTTCTCAAAACCCTGCTGTTCCATTTAAGCCATATATTCCTAAGAGCTTCCTTGGCCTGATGTGTCACAGTGTCATGTCTATGTGCGTTTCTGAGAAGGGGTTAATAATTGTGTTCACCGTGTGCTGGCAAACACCCTGTTGTCTTGCAATTTAATGTGGTGTGAAAGTTCCCTAATAGAATAAGAGCAGACTTAATCCGATGAGACATTTCCTAATAAACTGCTTTACTGTATATTAGGGAATTTGCGTTGCGCGTTTGTGATGAGTATGTGAATACTAAATGTGTTTCAGTGTCTTAATTTAGACATCCAGGGCTGTTGTCATTTTTCAGTGCCATGACTTTGCTTTGTTTGCTAAAAGCAGAGCTTGTTTCCGAGTCCTTGCTCCTTTAGCTTCACTCCAATAATTCGCTTTTTCCCAACACCGTACACTGGCTTTCAGCAGGGACCACTGTAACAGGATCTCCTTTGAAACCTGAGAACCACAACGGCTGCAGATTTTTCTCTCCCTTGACTTGAGGAGGGGAGCTGTGTGTCTTTAGCAGTTCAGATGAGGTTTGTAACTTCCCCTCGGTGCCTGTACGTGGCTTCCCTTCTCTTGAGCAGTGTTTGTGCTCGTTACACCAGACCAAACTCTCCCAGATGCTCATCCTTCAAGTTCCTAACTACTCTGAACTGCCAGTGGGATCAGAGGGATGCATGTGGAGACCTGATCTGAAAACTGCAGTTACTCAAGAATAGTCTTTTTTGCAAATTCCCATTGTGCTTTGCTGATTGTGTCATTGTTAGGAGGAGGCTCCAAGCAGGTTAGTTCCCTGATTGCTTTCCTGCTGTGCTGGGCTTCGAAGCTCAGCAGAGACCTGACTAAAACTTGAATATTTGGAGTTATTTATGGATCGAAGATTGCTATGGGAGTTGGGAGACTCTTCGCACCTTTTCATGTCAGACTGTTTTTATGTGACATAACCAGGCAGTAGTTAGCAAGAAAAAAATGTAGCAAAGAAGGGAAGCCACATGATATCTTCAAGCTTTTTCATCTGCTGCTGATAACTTGCAGGACGCTTTTAATGTGAGAATCTTAAATTAGTTGCTGATTTCATTATTTGAAGTTTGAGGCTTGCAGTCAGATCCAGGGGCAATATATTTACAATATATCTGATAAGTAAGTAATTTCAGATACCTGATTCTGTTTTCCTGAAGGGAGACACTGGATTTACACTCAAACCAGGACTTGTCAATTTAGAAAATCAGATTTACTTTTTTACTTCCAAAGACATTTAAAACTACTCTGGAAAGCCCAAGGGACAGAATGTGCCATCTTTTTTGCCCGAGACTGCTCACTTGCATACGTGCTGAACAATGCTGGGGAACCTTTTCTGATCTTACAGCCCATGGGCTTTCCTTCCCCTGGGACACGGGTAGGTGCTTCCGTTGTCTTCTGGTCTGCTTTCCCTGTTCAAAGGAAGGGTTTCAATGGTACTGAATTTATTTGGCTATGAAAGTGTTTGAGCCAGTGTATCTAGAAAAATAAGCAGAGCGTCTTCTGCTAAAGTTGTTGGAGATACTTGTCCTCCTTCGTGACACATGACTGAAGAGTTAAGGGAGCATTGCCGTCAATGTGCCGTGTGTGCAGCTAGAATCCATATGATCTCTCTGGCCATATTTAATTGACTGAAAGATTAAGCATTTTGTTTGAACTTAAAATTCTGTGATACTAGTGATAAGAGTTGAATTATCTACTGGGGTGACATGTTTACAGATACAACAGAAATACCTGTATCTTGCCTGTTTCTCCTTGATAACCTTTTAATTACTCTTTGAAAATTGGACTGAGTGACTGGTACTTAATTACTAATCAGGAGAACAAAGCTTTTGATCTTAAAAACAATGGAAGGGAGGAGGAGAGGAGGAGGCACAGGGAAGAGTGAAGGAGAGAATTCCCCCCACGTGCCATATGCTCTCGCTTGCAGAGATGCAAACCTGGGTTAAAATAACACTGGGCTTCTGGCTTCACAGGTACTGGATTTGCTGGCGTTCAATACTGTTAAAGGAATTCCTGGAGAAATAGTGTTTGCCATTTGGTAATACACAAAAATTACATTAGGATTTTGTGTTGAGTCACCTTTGGTCCTGTGATATATTCCACGTAGCTACCTCGCATCTCCAAGGTGACTACAGTTCTTTTTACTAAGGATAAAGATAAATAAAATGGAGGGCCAGCTAAATCCTTTTGTCATCTTTAGTGAACTTCAGAATCCTACCTCCCTTTTTGCCTTAGCAGAGTCTTTTGTCACTTTGCATTAACTCCATGGGGGGAAAAAAACAAACGAACAAAAAAACCCCAGTTAAATTTGAGTTCTCCGCTTTGTAGAATAAAATACACTTTCTTTTTTTTTTCCTGAGAAGATACTTGTTTGAGCTGCTCCAGCAGCATTACAGCCTTTTGCCAGTGGCCTCGTCATATTGTTCTGGGGAAGTGCTGAATATTTAAACTTCATCTGTGAGATAATTGATGGAACGAGATCTGAAAGTCCAGGAAACTTAGCGGAGTTAATGTAACTGCATCTAGGGCTGTTCAGTTTTGAGATACTCTGTTCACTTTTTCCATATTTATTAGGAGTGTGTGCATCAGGATGAGTGATAAAAGCTCATGATTAAATTGGGGTGGGAGCTTTTTCTCTGCCGCCATGCTGAATGCAACAGGCTTGGGCGGAGGCCTGGCTCTGATTTGGCCCATTAATGGATGGGGAGGTGAGGGGATGGAGTAACTCTGGTCCTGGTTAAAGGATCTGCTCTCAAGACATTGCTTGTCTTGTAGGAGCACAACTTGTCTGCAGCAAGACCTGCCGCTGTGGCGTGGCCTGTACCATATCTAGTAAAATAGGATCTCGTTGACAGTTGGGAGCTTTTGTTCATGGCCACTGAATAAAATACTAACTGGGGAAGTCATTTCCTGGCTGGTTGTAGCTCTGTGTTTTCTCCATTGGACTACAGAATTTCTTCCAGGTGTGGCTCTCCCCGCTGTGGTTAGCACGGGCGGTTGGTTGTGTTTGGCCCTTAAGGTGTTGCTGTTACTCAAATAATATTTAGTTTTCAAAATCGTTTTTGTTTTCCCTCTAAACTGCTGATTAGCCATGTTTACAGGTAAAATCCACTAGCAAACCTTGACAATGAGTCTTGCTTCATATTAAGGTATGCAGGTGTATTAAGTGTAGAAAGATTTTCTGTAATTGGACAACATCTAATAGATTTTAATTAAGACTCTGCAGTGGAACAGTCTGCTTTTGATAGATCTGTGAGCACTGAATACCATTAATCATTGACCTAAGTTTTAAATGGGTGAATTTCAGTAGTATGTGGAAATTCTAGGGAGGATCATGGTGTCCTTAGTCTTCCATGCCCAAGTTGAAAGCCCCCTCTTCCTCTGATGTTGAGCGATGGACGGACCAGGGGGAAATGCTGGTGGAGTGCCCTGCTGTAGGACATTGCTGATGGCTTTGGCCAGTGAAGTCCAACATGCAGGACACTGAGCCAGCAGATGGGGTTTTATTGGACTTTGCCGTTAACCTCATGTTGCAGAATGTGTTACACTTCCTCAGCTTTTCCTCTTGCGGTTCATCTGCATTGTCTGACAGCACAGGGCTTTGCTGTGGATAATACCAAGTAATTGCTGAAGCCCAGGATCTTATGTTCTTCTCTAGACTCCTCTAGCTGACGTTTGGTTATACTTCAGGTGGACTTTTAATGCAGTGACTGCAAGGCTTTTAGGCAGCAGTAGAGCATTGTGAAGCCTGAATGTGATCTGATGTGTGATCACTGTAGACCCTGCAGTGCCCATGTCTACAGAGTTTCTGGTAAACTACGTCTGCATGACTGGATCTCTGACGGCTTTCGTGGGGTTGCTCCTTTCCCTCACCAGAGATAGCTAATGATAAAGACAACAGCTGTTCTGTGCAGAGGAAGTTTATCATCTTTTTATGCCTGTATGTATGTGGTGTTTAAAATGATAGTCACAGACATTTTTAGTCAATCTTGAGTCGTTTCTTTTAGACAGAGCTTCTTTTGTTCTTTTAGCAGGAGTGGGCAATTTCCAAAACCAGTGGGTGAGCTTTTGGGGTTAGAGCAAGTGAGATTAGATTTTTTTAGCAGTGGAGGGAGAGAAATTGAATTAACCCGTAGCCCTTGCGTGGTGCTTCTCATTTTTAGATTAGAGCGCTTTGTGAAGGAACAAATCTACTGTACTGTCACAGAGGAAGGGAGAAAGCAGCCCGGGGAAGTTCAGTGAGCTGCCTCAGGCAGCACAGTGAGTTATTAGCTCTTAGCTATTAGTTATTGAACTCGCGTTGCCCAGTTGCTGTGTTCCTGCAGAACTGTATGATGAGAAGGTGACTAGTCCGCTCCTGCTTGCGTAAGAACCTGTACAAAAAGTCTCTTGACGTTCTTAGTACAGAATCAGGTCTTCAAAAATAATTTCACTTTCGGTCAATAAATATGGACATCAGTTAGCAGCAAGGCAGCCACTTACTTCACTGATAATTAGTGTGGGTCTCCCAAGGAGAGGATGCTGTGGGCAGTGATGGGTGTGCGGGGGTGGCGGTGGAAGCGGTGCTGGTGGAGCACTGAGCGGGGGCTGGTGTCCCTCAGAAGCAGAAGTCAGGTGTATGTCTTAGTGCTGTTCTGAGCCCCGCCACTGCTCTGCTCAGAGGCATTAGGTAAATTACTTATCTCCGTTTTCCCATCTGTAGAATGACAACCTGTTTCATTTTTGCAAGTTAAACTTGTAAAAGGGTTAAAAGCCCCCATCTGGAGGGTCTGTATTCTAGGGTGGGGAGAGAGAATCGAAGTACAGACCAGGTAAAGTTCACAGCCAGGCCTTTTAATCCATCTTCCTGAAGGGAGTGAAAATGCAGGCACTTCCACGTTCTTTTGAATGCAGTGAATATTTAGGTCAAGAAGTTCTTGATTCTGTACGGTCTGACCTTGCGAGTGTCTCAGGCACAGCACCTCTTTAGACAATGTAGATTTCCCTTTTATCAAAATTAATGAAAGTCTACAGGAGATGATACAGTCTTACTAGATCGTTGAAGATACAATGCAGTTGTGGAGTGCTATTACTTGCAGGCTCAAATAGAAAATTGACAAATCTTCAGTGCCCATTGACTCTAATTCATTATGCTCCTGTTGGGTGGCAGAGGGTGGCCCAGCTCCTTTTAGACTATTCAGAATTGGATTTTTGTGTGCTGGAAGAGCAACTGCTGACATCTGGTCCTTTTTCTTAATAAAGACTGTAATTGTCTGTTTGTGATTTTGTAGCTGTTTGGAAAACATAAAGGCTTCTGCTGTCCAAAGATGCAATCGTCTTTAGCGATTTTTATAATATTTAGGCTTGCAGCCGATTAGAGCTGCTACAGTGGAATAAAAGGTTTAGGAAGGAGATAGATGTTTTCATCTCAACTGTTCTGTAGCTTATGTCGTCACTGATCGGTGTGCAAATTGGAGTGTGAAATGCTGCTGTTCTAGCATTTTTAGAGAATATTTTTTTAGCTCTTGAAGTTGGGACCTTTAGTTGTCCAGGTGCGTGGCAAGACATCCTCCCACTCCGGTTGTTCCCAGTTTGCGTGTGTGTGGCAGAGGGAGGAGTATGGGAACAGGAAGAAGTGATTAGCACCAGGGGAAGCAGTAACTCTGATGTTGCTGGATTTGAACCCAGGGCTTTTCACCTCGAGTGCGTTGTGCGTTACGGGGCTCTCCTGCTACACGCCAGCAGTTAGCAACATTTCCACCGTGTTTCTCTCCATATGCAGCATTCACACAAGGTGCAAGTGAATAGAGAGTTAGATATGACATGAATCAATATTACAGTCTTTTTGGATAAATCTTCATCGGCAGGAACAATGAGATTGGTTTCAGGTTTTTCATCATGCAACGCATCTTCTAAAAATCAAATTTCTTAACCTACTTCTGACTGCACTGGCTACGAAGGATGACTTGCATTTATTTGTTCTATTTGTGTGCTTATTTTTAACTCTTAGCTTTATAGAAAGTAAATTTCCAGTGTTTCTTCTCATCTGTTGTCAACAGATTTTGTTTTATTATGTGTTACTGTAATCTTAAGGAATTAGTGTAGGCATACCTGTATGAGGTGGGATGCGAGACTGCAGTTGATGTGGAAATTCCCCGGATGGATTGAAGCCGGCTGTCCCGGGATCGTGTAGGCAGAACAGTGCTTGCCTGATGCTGTGGCTTAATAGTTACCTGGGGGAAGTAAAGATTCTTTCAATACTGATGACTAAAGTTTAGTTCAAATCCTGAGGGTTTTTTATGCATGAAGAGTGAAAGGGATGCACAGACTTGGCACGTGAGACCTGGATTCACTCTGCCTGTCGGCTTTGGCTCTCTACAGTTGTATAGCTTTAGCTTCTTGAGATTCAGATGGAGAAAACAGGAGGAACGGGGATGTATATGTAGTAAGCACATATATTAACAAAGCCATAATTGAAGTTTTTGCTTGACTGTGTCACCTACAGCGGTATTTGAAACTAATGGTAGTTTATATTTTCAGTCCCACAGTACCTGTTTGCCATAAATCTAACGCTTGGTGCTTTTCATCTGGGAATCTCCGTAAGCTCTCACTGAGGCTTCTCAGCATCCGTGCAAGGCTTGTGGGCGGTCAGGATTGTGTGTGGCGGGGCCTGGCGTGCGGGAGGAAGGGGGATTCAGATGGCAGATCAGTGGCACACCTGAGAGCGTAGCCATGGAGTCGAGACTTCCCGCACGGCGGTTTCAGAAGCTGCCTCCCAGCTGAACAAGCTCCAACGAGTCAGGGAGTGATACGGCTGTTCAGAATGCTGCTGACCTCAGAACTTTTGTGTTTACTCTGCCTTTCTTGCATTACAGCTGGTTTGAACGTTCCTATCTGTTTAAATGTGAAGTTCTTTGAGGCTGGAGGATGCTGGTTTTGCGCAGGGTGCAGCAGAAGAGCTGGTGTGACTAAAGGGCTGGCGGGAATATTGGGGTGTTTGCAACACCTCCCGTATGGTAATGCCGCCTTGTTGTTCACCAGCTGCATTGTGTTTAGTAATAAGCCTCATGTGTTTTGCAGGATGTTCTGAAAACTTATTTTTCCCATTTACTAGATTTCACACCCCTGATGATTATTTTATTTTTGTTTGAAGAAAGCCAGAAATAACCTAAAACTGCCGAGTTTTGAATTGACACTGCTGAGCCTTATTTGGTTTATATCCAAACTTGTCTTTGTTTACTCAGAATATCAGCACAGATTTGCCAAGAGGTTAGTAAAATTCGGTGAACCTTTCTGTGAATTTGTGGGTTTTTTTCTATTTGTAATAAAAAGACGGAAAATACAGACGCCAAAGTTTGTCAGAGATGTACTCGGATCTCACTGCTACTTGAGAAAGCATGGGAAAAATGAGCATGGCAGGGACATAAAAATAATAAAATAAATCCAAGTCCATGGTCTTCCTACTCTATTGTGTAGGATGGAAAACTAAATTTTTTCAAATTTGATGCTTAGTACCTGTTCCCAGCTGGAGCCATGAATTATATATTTGAGATGGCTGTGCAGGCTTTAGGCTCTATATATGACACTTTTCTAGTGGGAATTGACCCAAACACCATTTTAAACAAGCAAAGAGATCCATCCGTGATGGAATTTGAGCCCTGGGACTGTCCCTAGAGGTGACTGTGTTAGTTAATGAAGCCTTCGTTAGCGTCAGAGGTAAGCAAAGGGCTCCTGGGGCTTGATGAGTTGTACTTGGCTTGGAGGAGGGAAGAAGGTGGAGCTGATTCCTACGTCCCCTGGCTCATGGGCTCGGGCTGTCTGATGTTAGATTGAGAAATGTTTGCAAAGTGATAGATTAACTTTTGGAAAAAAACGTAGGTGGTGTATATGTCATTGCGAGCGCGTTTAAGGGACAGAGAAAGCTTTTTTCCCCTAACATTTGTTACTGTCTTGGTAAGAAAAATATATAGTAAAGTAGGTCAGAGCCAAGGAATTATGTTACTTTAAAAGCAACTTAATTATCAAGCAACGGGGCAGAGGGGATGGTTGGAAAGTAGTATGGAATAAAATGGGGCATGTGGTGTTGGTTGGCAGCAAAGTAGCTTGGAGTTGCTTGGTGAAATATGAACAGAGACTGTACAAGGAGTTAGCGCTGCTTGCAATGTGCCTCCGAAGATATTTGTTCAGGATCTGTTTGTAGCTTAACTCAAAAATAAAAGCAGCTTGGTTTTGAGCATAAATCATTCCAACAAGTTGAGTAAATCTAGATGTGAGCTGTTTTTTCTACTGTCATTACAGTATCCCTTTAAACTGGCTGAGATTTTTTTTTTTTGGTCCAGAGAATCGTTTCAGCCTTACAGGGATCAAAATTAAAGGACAACTGTCTAAGTAACACCAGTGAGTTCTGCCTTGCAGCCAGAAGTGACTTTTACATGTCTGCAGCACGCAGGAGCTGGAAGTGTTCTCAGATTATGCTCTGCTTGTTTTATTGATGATTAATGAGAACGCTTTGTGGTACCAGTTACTCTGTCAATGTTGTTGGTTTTGTTTTGGGGTTTTTTTTTGTTGTTGTGTGTGGGGTGGTTTGTTTTTTTTTTTTAAATCAAGCTAACATCTCATTGTAACTGCTTGTTTCATTATTAAAGCAATACAGAGAGGGAGGAAAACTAACAACCACTGGGGAAAAAGCTCTGAACCAGACAAGGCTGAGGAAGTTTTCGCAGTCAGCTCTCCTCAGCGCGTGTCCATCCACGCTCACTGAAAATGGGGGAAAAGATCTGCGCAGTTCTTCCGGCTGAAAATAGGACTGGGAGGAGGTGGCTGTGGGAGCCAGAAGGACACTGGAGCAGGTTACTGGGGACAGGAGAGCGGTGGCCCTCCTGGGGGGTCCCCATGGAAAGCCCCTCTGGAGACAGGGCTGGCACTGGATCTTGCAGACAGTGATAGGTGAGAAACAAAGACCTGTCAGGTTCGGTTTTACTGCACATATTGAAGTCCTTGTGCCTTGGGCATCTACGTGTCGCGCTTTCGCCAGCTTTGTGAAGTAGTATTTGAAATGCACGGTGATTCTCTTGGGATTTGGCCCATGATTTGGAGGAGACAATAAATTCCTTCAGGATGAAAGATGATTTCTAAAACTAAGATATTAATAGGAATGACAAGATGTTTTTTCCCCCCATAGACTGCTTTACCCTACACCCACCGGCAACTGTATCTTTAAAGAAAAAAATCCACTACCTGTAGCGAGATGTGAGGTGGGATGGGTTGCTGTGGATAAATTCCCTGATCTCTTGCATTTATTCTCTTGTTCTTGGCATACATTCCACGAAGCAGCCCTGAGGAGGACATCTGTGAGTGACCACTGATTTTGCACGTGGCTGCGTTTCCAGTTTCCCCTAGGACTTGAATTTTTAAACATATATGTGGATTTCTGGTGTTCTCCCTGCAGCGGCTGGAGTACAATGCTTTCATATCCTTTCCATCAAGACTGAGAAAGTTGCAAATGTTAATTAATATCACTCATCTCCATTTTTCTGAGAAAAGATTAAACATATATTTAGCCTCTCATTGAAGCTAGTGAGCTTCCTCGTTGTGCGTGCGCATAAGCCAGCTGTCTAGCTGAATAAGCCATGTGAAACTCGATTCAAAGTCAATTGGAAGTTATTGGGCTCTTGGCCCCAGTTGATAATAGATTAGCTGAATACTTCATGAATACCCCTTTCAAAAATGGTGGACTGCTGCCCTGTTAGCCGGGCACACAGTGTGAAAGGGGCTCGCCTGCTCCTTCCAGGCTGTTTTCCAAAGGCACCCTAAAGGGCAGCTCCCTCTCGGAGCTGTTTCCTCAGCACAGTCCCTCACACCTGACTTAGCTTGAGTATTGTCCTGGGATAGCGCAGGGGTGTCAGACTGGCACCTACGGAGCCGTGTCATTTAAACTGTAAGTAGTGAAGAGAGTGGTTCATTTGGTTGGAAATTTTCTTTAATAGGTGCCTTTAAATTACATGCAGGAAAAAATCACTGAAGTATGGTGTAGTGTAATTTAATGCTGGGTTAAACGATGCAATCCAATGCGTTTTCATTAGATGTTCTGAGACGCTTCTCCAGCATTTATGCTTTAAAGGCTGTTGGATTGCCAGCTGCAATAACTATTTTGATTGCAGCCTGAGCTGATGGTGGGCATCCTACCAGAAAAATAATGTGCTCTGTTTTAATTATGGCACCTGCACTCCAAAACGGGAGCCTGCGTCACAGTGTATGATACAGTTGTACTTGATACAGGGGAAGAGTATAATATGCAACAGATGGAGGTGAGAGCGTTTGCAAAGGGGCTGAGATGTGGACTGTCCTGGCTGACTGTTCTTTTTTGAGGGCAAAGGAAATGTTCAGTTGTGGGTTGAACCTGCTGAGCAGAGCAGTCAGTGGGTCTTTGTCTGGTGCTTGACTCCTTTCATAGGCGCATGGGACAGTTTTCCACCCAGGAAGGACTTTGTGGCACTAGGGAAGATGGTGATCCATCACGGAGGCAAGGCAGTGGGCTTCACGAGGAGCGGGGAGCTCGCACCCAGAGCCCCGTGTACGGCAGGCGCTGGTGTGCGGAGGGGTTGGTGCACGTGGCGCTACAGAGAAGCCTGTACGGAGGTGGCGGTTACAACCGCAACGAGGCCTTACCAACATCGGTTCTCCTGTGGAGCAGATCTTGCTGTTCTGCTGCAAATGGGGAGTCATGCGCCAGAAATATTTGCAACGTTGGTGGCAAACCCGAGGGCAAAGAATGAAGAAGGATGCAAACAGAGTAGAGGATTTCTGTGTTGATTTGTTTTGGTATATTGATTTTTGCTGTACTGTGAAGCAAGGGCAAGCTTATGAAGTGGTATTTCTGGCACTGGTTTAGTTTGGTTCCTCACAGTAGGAGCAGAATTAAGCCAATGAAAAACACATTGAAAATCTCACACAATCAGTGTTGGCTCCAAGCAACTTAAGGGGATAATCACTCAATAATCCATTTGGCCAGAGGTGCAGAAGAAATGGAAGATGATTATTCATGCTGTTATTACCGCCCTCACCTTCTTGTTATGGCCCTTAGAAAAGCAGCAAACTCTGTTCCTTGTTTTTATTTTCTCATTAGCGTATATATTTTTTTTATTGCTACACTAAATAACAGTGATGTCAGGATTACTGTTTCATGTGTGAGGCCATTGGGGAATGATTTCATATTCTGTCTGCCATCATGTTGATCCCCATGCTTTAAATTTGCCTGGGCCGCAGATTTAGGGGGGAAGGCACGAGGACAGTTTAGCAGCCAGGTCAAAACAAGGCAGGGTGTCCTGCCAAGCTTGGCTGTTTCTGGGTCTTTGGAACGGGAGTGCTAAGGTTTTACAGGAGGGATTTGAGCATAAGCCTTGTTAAATCATTGTTTCTTCAAGAGGATATTGCCTGTGCTCTTGCTTGGAGGAGATGAGGACATCAGAAGGAAAAATTTTCAATTGTCTGCGTTGGTTGAAGGCTTAAGAGGAGGGATAACGTTTATTTTGACTGCAGCTGCTTCCCATTGAGGAATCGAGGAATTTCATCTCATTTCTAGTGCAGGTTTTCACTGCAGGAGGTGATAAGGAAATTAGTGGCATAGAGGTTAGGAGTTGCTGTATGGGTATTTTTCTTGTTGAAGCAGTGTTTCCTGCTTCCTTATGAGTGAGTTTAGTTCTAGCACTAATGGGGGCACTTTTCATCTTTTGCGGGCAGAAAGGCTGTTTGATCTGAAGGGGAAGGCGTGTTTGGTCACCTTTCGTGCTGTCAGGCAGCCCATTTTGTTGTGCTTGCTCCAGGGACACTGGACAGACACAGATGAACATCTGAAGTTAAGGGCCTGGGGAGGTGGTTGGGTTTATGAATTTTTAGAGGCTCAGGAAGCCCAGAGGTTCCCATGAAAATTGTCTCTTCAGTCAATGTAGAATCTGTAGAAAGGCTGAGAACAAACTCTTAAGTTACAATTTCATGCCCTTATGCACAGGCCATCCTTTTCTTTTAAGGCCCTGTAACTAGAAAATAGGAATACATGCTTAAGGGCGGTGTTGTTTCAGGTAGCACTTAATTCCCGTGCACTCCTATGGGACACGTGCTCTTCCTTACAGGTAAGCAGAAACGGAGATCTTGCCCTGAATTAAAAGCAACACCTGCAAAGTGGGGTCCTCCTAGTACATAGATCGCGAACAGAATCCATGATGCAAAAAGCTTAGTTCAGAGAAAACGCATCTACTTTGGATGTAAAAAGCACAGACTGCCATTAACTAATTCCTAGATAATGATAAAAATCACTGTGTGGTGATTACAGGAAGAAAAATTGACAGGTTCTGCTGTCCATCCTCTGTTTTTATTAAAACTGGTCCATGCGTTTCCTGGATTTTTTGAGTGCATGAAGGTTTTAATAAGCCATTTTAATTAAACTGCAAAATAAATTAATAAAAACTATGGCACTCTTCCTCAGTTCTGTGTATGGTAAAACTATCTTGAATCCTTAAAAATTCCAGAACCTTTTATTTTTAATAAACAGGAGCAATTGTTCTTCCAGCTTGTACAGACAATGGATTTTATGCGGAGAGCAGGCAAGTACTTCTTTGCTGACATTGAAACTTGACTGCCATCATTGGCTGGCGACTGCGTGAACTTTGCCAATATCTAGAAATTTTGCTTTAATAAGGTTCTCAGGCAGAGCATGTCAGCTTTCGTTAGTGTTCAATCTGTTTGAAATAATACTTAGGTTTACTAAATTAGGGCCAGAGCAAGAAGAGTGGGACAGTTCAGCCACTCTCTGGAAGTTACCAGGGGGCTGGTGGCAACTTTAGGGAGAAATTGCTTGTGCTGGGAATTGCAGTGTACTAGTACTTGAGCCCATGGTCAGAGGATGGTGGCTCCCAAAATGAAGGAGCTGGTTTTGTTCTGTGTGCTTTTTTTTTTTTTTCATTCTGTGGAATGTATCAGGAGAGGGAAACACTGGATCAAATATATACTTAACAGGTATTTCTTAAGGGGTCAAAGTGCTTTGTATCACGCGTGATCTTTTGTCCTCTAAGACGAGCTGCTCTATGGAAAGATGTGGGATAAAACTGAGTATGTGTGTAAGAAGCTTTTAACTTTCTTTTTTACCGCAGACTGTTTTATCTCGTGCTACTTGTGTCCTTGTGATCCAGCCTGGCTGCTCTTGATCCTGACTGATACCGTGTGGCGGCGAGTTCCTTCAGTCACCGCTGCTGCGGTTCTGTAAAAGTGTGGTTTTAGGAGAGCTGTCAGGCAACGGGGGTGGCACCCGAATTTCTGTCCTTGATAATGGCAGGCAAGAGTCTAATAGGAGATTGCTTGAAAGCAAATGTTCCTTATGTAAATCACCTTAGCCAAGCGTAAGGAGAAAGCTTATAAGTTATAAACCTGTAATTATTTGTGAGAAATGTACATTAGCTGTTCTTGGGCTGCGTCAGTACGGTGTCAGGGATTTAGTGTTTGGGATCTGATAATGCCAGTTTAAAATCATTACCAAACAGACTTTTTTTCATAAAATTAACAGTTGTCATTTAGTTCTAAGTCTGCGAGGAAAGCGGGCGGGAGGGAACGACGCCTGGGCTATGGGTCTTTGGTCTATTCACTGGACTGGTCACCTTTTTATATGGTTCTTTCTGCTCTGACTTGTGGCCATGTGTCTGTGGGCTTTGATTTCCTCAGGGAGTAAAGAGATGTTAACCATCACAGTCTTCACTAGGGTGCATATTAGATATTAGGATGGAGGGTGAAAAGTGCTGTCCTTGGGATTGTTCTTGTAGGAACAGTCAGGAGAGGGTTGGGGAGGATTCCTAGAAACCTCGAACCTTATCCATTAAAAAGTACACAACGAATACTTCGAAGAGAGCCGCCTTGATGGGCTTTAATTAATTGGTAACATCAGTTTTTTGCTTGTTCTCTTATGCTATTTTAGTTCATATTCAATTTAATGTAGATAATATGCTTCAGACCCTTATCTAATATTTTAACTCCAAAGTTCTCAAAATGTGTTGTAAGAATTACTGAATAATGTCTCGGGCTCATTCAGCAACCTTAAACGTTGCTCCCGTTCCATGGATGGGGAGGGTTGTTCTGAAGGGCTCAGTGACTGCCCTGAGATTTCAGAGCCAGGGTTAACAGAGTGAACATGGTGTGAAGCGCATGGAGTGGTTTAAAAGACAGTCAATGAAGAAATCCATTAGTAGTTGTTCTGGTAAGCCAGAAGGTGTTAAAAGCCCAGGACGGGTTTGCCGGGCGCTTGTTGAAGAGCTATGGAATTGAAGCAGTCCCAGGCTGTCTGCAGCTGTCAGCGCCCCCCACCAGGCAGTGGCGTATCTGCCACTCTCCCGTTTGCTCGCAGGTCAAAGGCAGAAATGGTGAGTGTAACCTTCCTCTTGATTTCTTCCAGGTTAACGGGTTTCCAGCTGCCTGCTCCTATTGTGAGTACAGGGGTTGTGCTGTCCTTGTGGCTTGTGAGTGATTATGCGGTCAGTGCTCAAGGCTTCCAGGCAAACTATGAAGGTAAGTCTGCCCAGTGCAGTAATTGTCTTGAATTGTATCCGCATTTGGCTTATGGTAGGATGTGAAACTGAGATGCAGAGTTCACACCAGGAAATGTACCTATGCAGACACTTAATCCAAGACAGAAGTGTCTGGTTCTTAAGTAATTTTATCCTTTTTTTTTTCAGAATTCAAATTGCTGATTCCTTCCAAGTGTAATGTATTTTTTCCCCTCAACATCTACACTCAAAACGTTTTCAGAAGCTTACTCTAATGGTAAAGCTAGAAGGACTGAGAAGGAAGGGTAACGTGGGATTTGACAGTGGAATCTCCAAGGGTCCAGCAAGCGCAGTGCCCCGTGCAGCCGCTCTTACCTACAGCTGCGGCAGCGGGAGTGCCGCGCAGCGTGTCCAGTGCTGGGAGATCACTGCGTTCTGCCTTTACATTCCCTTGACGTATATATCACCTTTCTTTTCCCTGCACCTTCCTCCCCAAGTATTTAAATTCCTGTGTGTCTTGTCATAAATAATGTCCAGTGTTTGGTGGTTGTGGGGGTAAAGGATTGTATGTGAAGGCTTGGCAGCTTCAGAAACTGTTGGCTCTCTGATGCTGGAAGTCATCAGAGCTGTTGCAGACGGTTTTACTAGGAGGTGGGCGTTTGTAACACGAGCTGATGCTGCTGGGTAAATGACAGATCAACTGTTTTAAAATTTGAGTTACACTTTATGTTGATTATTGAGCCTAGAATGTTGTTCCTATCTCTGTAAATGTTTTTCTTTGGAGTCCTTAGAAGTTCTCAGCCTTAATGATAATTTTTGGTAATGAGTCCTACCGGACAATTACCCAATACATTAAACCAAGCAGATGCCTTCATTTAGATGATATTGTCGTCTCTCAGCATTTTCTGCACTTGACGATTGTTCAGGGGAAATCTGTTTAAATACCCTTTAATTTCTGATTAAAACCTTTGCTCTGCCTCGAGGCGGCAGTGGCACTGAGACGTTTTTATTATTCTTGAAGCGCTCGGTGTGTTAGGAGGTGTTCAGTGTGGCAGGTTCTCCTCGGTGGGAGACCGTGCTGCATTTGTTGCCAGGGCAGGTGCCTTCGGGGGATGCTGGAGGTGCGCGGGGGCCCTCGGGACAGGCAGCACCGCAGCCCGGTGAGCGCAGGCAGGTCCCGCGGCTGTTTGCGGAGCCTCGGCTAGAACACGTGGCAGTCGCTGCATCTAGCAGACATGACAGTACGCCGCTCCCGAACTGTGTGACAGAGGACACGTAGCTGTCTCTGTACTTTCTTGACATTTAGAGTTCATTTTTTGGCATTTAGTTACACGCAGTTACTTGTACGCTTCTTTTGTGGTTTTATATTACCTTGATGCAGCAGGTGATCTTGTACAAAGGCTTGTTCCAGGGCTGCCCTTAGTCACACATATTTTTAGTTATCTGAAGTTTATTTGACTGGTGATGAAGAGGCTTTAAGGCAGGCAACTGAGTGCATCTCTGAGGGGGGGGAAGAAATGTTCTTAAAATGTACCCTGAGCCACACAGAGCATTGGCGTAAACGAAAGCTTCGTTTTGAGGGAGAGGGTGAGGCTGGCAAACCTGCCGCTCCCAGCCTGCCGCAAAACGAGCGACTTGCTTGCTGTTTGGATTGTTGTTAACTAAGACTAAAAGAGGAGATAAGTGCGTTTTTGATCAAAGGGAGATGCTGCTGATGTAATGTGATTTCAGTACATTGGTAATGTACGACTCAGTGAATAGTTTGTGATTCGATAATTCGTGTTTAAAGATAGAACAATGCATCAGAGTCCTTGCAGTAAATGGCTCCTTTATGATCCGCTATCAAAGCGTGTTCGTTATTTTCCTCCTCCCTTTAAGCAGTCATTGGGAAATGCACCAAAAGAAACAGAATTTTGAAATTGGAACTAAAGATCTCAGGCACTTTTTTTAAAGGAAGACAGGAAGAAAGTACATAGTTGGAGGCATCAAAGTGACACAAAAACATTGTGCTTATGCTGATGTCTGCTCTACCCTGTCCCTCTGGGAAACAAATAAATTGAGGTTGGCTTTATCTGAGTTAACATCATCTTTGCTTATCTAGTTAGTATGATGCCTGCATGATAAGATCTCTTACAAGCAATTTCATGAAAACAACAGACATCTCCTGCTCATACCTGTATATACCATATATATATATGTGGGTCTCCATTTCGGTTGGTTCAGGACACACGGTTCAGCTATACGTTTCACTGGCTGAAAAAGATATCTGGCGTGTAGTGGTGGTGGGATCTATTAAATAACATTTCTGCTATGAGAAGTTTAGAGGTGCTTTAAGAACAGACAGGCGGAGTGAGTTTCTGAAAGTCTGCAGAGGTTGTTTTCGAGCCCCAGGAAAGGCAGGTGCCAGCGACGGCACTGGAGTCTGGGGAACAGCCAGCTCCGGGGCTGCTGTGCTATGCTGCTCCCTTCTTGAGCTCACAGTTTTCTGACTTCATTATATGTTATTGTCCTTGCTGCTAGATCTTCCTTAATCCTCTTTTCCTCATTGTGTGACTTCCTCATCTCTCTTCGTTTAGTTTGGCGTGTATTGCCAGCTTGTTTCTGTCTGCTTTCATCGTCTGATTCTTCCTGTTCTCCGCTCTCTTGCTGTTTGTTGTGATTTTTCTCTAGATGCCAAATATTGTTTCAAAGCTCAGTAAACAGTAGGGATTGTATAGTCATTCTTCTGCTGTGGAAGACAGTGTTGAGAGCAAACAGAGGTTGATGTCCTCCTTGCAGGAATGGTTGCGACAGGATGCTGCTGCTGAGGGTGCAGCATCTCCGGGTCCAAGGCTCCCGGCTCCTGAGACCTGGCTTTCTCTTCCCACCTGTGGCGCAGGTGGTTCTCCACAATCTCATGCTGGTTGTGTAGTTTGGGTTCCCAGTTTCTGAGTTGCAAAACAAGGTCAGAATTGGCTCCTTGTCATACGCGCCATTAAGAATTAGTGTTCGTGAGAGCCCATAGAGCGTTCAGGAGCTGCTGTTTGGTGTTGCGAGAGTGGGCAAACCCACAGGAAATCGCAGTTGGAGAGAGGAGACGTGACAAGATCGGCACAAATAACTGTCATTAAGTGGATCACCTGGAAAAAGAAACAGGGGCAACCATTGCAGGATGACTGGGAATGAAAAATTGTCAGCTTTTTCTTGCTGAATTGAAGGAACAGAGAAAATTTCATTTCCATTTAAATACAATACTTTGATCTGAAGGTAATTTTCTTACTTAAGAGATTCTTTTATTAAATGTAAGCAGTTCTTAGGAAGCTCCATTTCGGAACATATGATTTAGAAAATATTTAAATTAAGCGCTTTCATGCTTTTAGCATCCTTAAATTTGTTTTTTTCCCCATTAAACTGTCCCTTGAATTCAACGTGATTTCACAATTAGCCTTGTTCACCCTTAGACTGTGGGATTTTTTGCTTTTCTTTATGACTAAATGATTCTTCTCAAAAATCCTAACCAGCTGTTGCAGAGTCTTGCATTTAATTTCAACTGCAGGAGAATTTCAAAGTAGAGACAGCTATAAATAATCTAAGTTAGAATTTTACTAGAACGTGAATCTTGACAGTCTCATCTTGTGAAAAATATTCCTGAAGATTTAATGACCAAAAATGACCAATGCTTCCATTTATTGCTTCCCCTGCGAGATGTGTGAAGCAAATGTTAAAGGCACACGCCTGGCCTACAATGTGAAATTAATTACAATCACTGCTGCCACACACCTGATGAATACATAGTAAGTTGACATTTAAAATAAATTGGGCAAGTCTCTTACAATAAGAGGAAAATTGATATAAATTCCACATCATTTCCTCAATAATGCTAATAACAGTTCATGATGAATAGCAGGTGGTTTTCTTAGTTTACTAATGTAGATGTAAAATAAAGTGACATATTATTATTTGTAAACCATTACCTCTTGGCTGCCTTGTTAGTCTTGAGGGTATGAAAAATAGAAAGGGATTTAAGGAGAGATACCGGAACCTGCTCTTTATCATGCCTGACTGGGGAGCGATGCTATAAACCACGGGGGCTCGTGAGCTTAATGAAACTTTATGCTTTTCGAGGCTGCACAGGTCCTTCTTTCCGAGACTCTGACGGTGTTTGTCAAACACCAAGCGAGAGTCAGGGCCCAGGTATCTTGCATGGAGCTTCCTTTTGCTCTGACACCGTGTCTCACAAGTCCTGCTGAGGCTGGGGGTGTGTTGGTGGCTGGCAGGGACAGGCCGGGTGTTGGGGCTGCGCAGCAGAGGGGAGCAGTGCCAGCTGCTCCGACCTCGGAGCCCAGCCTCTGAACCTTGCGCTCTGGTGGACGGGGACAAAAGAAGCAGACGAGGAGGCAAGAGGACAGATAGTACTGCCATGAGAAGCTGGGACACAGAGAAGATCAGAGGCTGACTGAGTTCATGGCACACTGCAGACCAAAAACGGTGTCTCTGTATCCCGAGGGGGAGAGCGGATCTCTCCTTAGGCTGCTGACCAGGTGTGGTCTTCAAACGGTGCAGGAAGCTGTAGAAGGCACAGGGATCTCACCTGAGACCTGTCCTGCTGTGGCTTGGGTGGTGTTGTCCAGTGGATTCCTGGTAGGACCAGGAAGGAATTAGATTCTCGCTTTAACTTTGTCCCTGTCCTGCCATATGGATGTTCTCAAGTCACAGTTTTGCACCGTGCCTCAGTTTCTTTCTCTCCCTCTCAAATGGGCTTGGATTTTCAGTCATGGTGTTTGTGTTCTAACAGTGAAAGTGCTATTTAAAAGAAGAGGAATGTGATGATGTTGAATGCTTTTTTTAAGGAATCCTCATCTATGTAATTTTTTGAGTTCTAATGTTAAATTTTATTTTCAAAAGCAAAGTTCAGTTAGAACCAGGGCGTGTTGGACTCTGGACTCCGTCGCTGTGTGATGCAGCAAGATTTAACAGTAGGTGAAGATTTTCCTTCCCAAGACATCGTGTTTGATTACAGCTGCAACAAATTTGATAGCTGCAAACACTAAGTGCCTGATTGAAAAGAAACAATTATGCCTAGAAGAACACTGCTTATTTTAAGAAATTAGAAGTGTTTAAATACAGAGGGAAACAGCCCCAAGTAAATGGTGCTGTTTTCCTTCATAATAAATACCCTCCTCTTTCTCAAGTGCAAATATCTCATTCTTTAGAGGGTTGTTTGTGGAGTTGTGCATACATATTTAGAAAATACAATTAAAAACTGGTTCCTGTCCCTCTTCGACCATTCCTTTTGCTAAACCTGAAGGAGATTTCCTGATGCTGTGGCTGTATTGCCGCTGTGCACAAGCTTGGAAACGGCTTCATTTCTCATTTTCCTGTCTGTCATTTAACTTTATAGTAACAGTTGCCCCGTTAATGGAAGACAAACTGATTAGTTTGTTTTCTCTGTGTCTTTGGAAATGGGAGTATTCAAGAGTTTTGTAAAAACATAACTGTTCAAAACAGCTTCTGATAATGGTAAAGACCAATGCTGTCCTTGGGAGGGGGACACCCCCCGCCCCGGGATTCCGCAAGGCCGCTGGGAAGGTGCATTTTTTTGTAAGACCTTTGATAAATTGGGTCATTTTTCAAAGACCAGAGTGGAGGAATTTGGATGCACAAATTCTCTTTGTCTTTTGAAAATGAGTCTTCAATATAAAACTCTGGGAAGAGTTTCTGAACAATTGGCTCTAATTTGCTTGTGCTGGGAGTACAACTTGGGCTCTGAAGGCTCGGATCAGGTTCACTGGGCTGCAAGAAAGTTCTTCAGGAGCAGTTTAGATCTCGGTCCTTGGGGTTGATGCTGCTATGGGACTGGAGAGTCTCTGGGGCTTCAAGAGCCCCTTGAAGGAAAGGGTGCTGAACCAGTGGGAGCAGCCCACCAGAGATGACGGGTGGCCACGCCGTCCCTGGGGGCTGGCCGGTGGTTATACGGTGACTCATGCTCACCCAGTGGCTGCTCAAAGCATATTCTCCATCTGAGTAAATAAATTTCAGAACTGCCCGGCTAGTACAGAATAGGCTAACGTTTTTTTTTTTAAGCTATAACTGAATATACTTTTTATGCCAATTTACCTTCTGAGCGAGCACCATATTGGGTTTATTTAAACATCCAGCTGGGGCCCGGTTCTCTCAGTACCTAAATCATAATTTGAAGCATACAGGATTCTTGGTAAATTTACTGGCTTCATGCTTTTCTCCTTCTTCAGACCAAGACAAATGAATCTGTATCCCAGGTTGCAGCAAAGTACAGATTAACCCTTGTTCTGGTGGCAGCGGGAAGGATGAAAGCTCTGAGTCTTGCTCTGCTGCTCCTCTTTTCTGCGGGTTTGACGTAGCTTTATTTGTGTGATTGAATCTCCGCAAGGGATGGTTTAGTGTGTTCAAAACTAAGTGACCTTGGTTGAGTGTGTGGATCTGGATGCCAGAGCGTATTGACTCTTCAACAGCTATGCTTTTGTTTTGGTCTGCTTAGTACTGAGCGTGTTGAGTGTGTGGCATAAAGCTTTCAAGGACCGTGCAATACCTTTTAGGGCTTTTTTGTTCTAATAGACATAGTTCTTTACCTCTCATTCAGTGAACTGCTCCTGCAATTTTGACCATTTCGTCCTTATCTGTTGGGTTTAATGTACCTTGTCTTAGTGGCTTTTTGTTTACTATGCCTCCTAATTTTAGTATCGGTTGTGACCTGGGAAAGATGTAGCTGTGTTTCCCTCGGGCTGATCCCTCCCTGCTCCCCTCCCTGGGTGTCTCAGGCTGAGTTAGGGTCATGCTGGAGCTGGTGCTCGGAAGGCAGAACTCCCCGGGAAAGCCATGATGCCGATGGGAGGTAGGTCTGGTGAGTCAGCAGAGAGTACAGAGTAGTGAATGTCACGGCCTTGCATGTTTCCTTGAAAAGGCAAAAAGGAAATTCCTATTGGGATGGTGAATGTGTTTGCCATCATTGCTGGTTTGCTTCTGCAGGTGCTTTCTTTAGCTTCAGGCACACAATCCGAGTGGCTTTGTGAATGGGAATATTAAAGGGTGTGTACCAAATTTATGAGTGTTAATAAGGCACTAAATACAAAATTAGTCTAGCATACTGATGTTGTCTTCCCATTTACACAATATTTATTGCTTTAAAATTTCCGCTGAGTTTCAGGTGAAGAGTGCTCTGCTTGTTCTGGGCTGGAGCAATATTAGACTGGGCTGTTTGGTGTTTCACTTCAGTGGTGGTCGTAACTGCTAAAATGATTCCTAAATATATAAATGGCCAGAACTCCATGCTGAATCCACCCTATTGAGTTTCGGTATTAAAGAGCTGTTCTCAAGAAGTAAAGTTTTAATTAAAAAAAAAAAAAAGTCTGTAGCCCTCACAGTTTGTAGTGATACAGCTATGGAGACGAACAGCGTGGGATGCCATAAAATGCTGTTTCTGTGAAAGTGCCAACGCTCTGAAACAGTGGGTTCAAAATGCCCTTTCATCTCTAAGAGGCTTTAACACTGTAACTTTGAGATGTTCATTACTGTTTGTAAATAACGGCCGATGATTGCAGCAGAGGTACATCGTTGGGTTGTTCCTTTCAGCATCTTTCATCTGCCTCTAGTTTGTTTGCAAACAGGGAACTCCAGCTCCGCTTCACGCTGCTGTCCGGGAGCAGCCCGAGCTCCAGCATCTTCTGTCATGTTGGTACAAAATACTGTTGCCCATTTGAAAACGTGCTGATGGAATTAGTTGTATTGAATCGGTGATAAAAATATTAAAGTGAAGATTTTTGTGCTCAATATATTATTATTTTAATAGTTAATTTGTTCAAATTTGTAATTAATTTAAATTCTAGAAAACTTCCCATCTGTTGTATTGCAGAACTGCAGAACCTAAAAACCTTCCTGAAGAGTTTAAATCCTGATAGTTGCAAATTATATGGAATGCTGTAAAGAGAAATTGCCCATATTTTGAACGTAGGCCCACCATATGGAGAAGCAATGAAATAGCAGAGGACAGTAGCAGATGACCCAGGAGTTCTCATCTAATTCTACCTACCACAAATTGTTATATTAGTTGACTTTGCTGCAGTAACTTGCTTAGAGCATTCAAACCAGCCAAAGAGATCAGCAGCTGAGATCGTAAATTGGCTGTGCTGGCATCATGCACTTCTTAATAGTACTCATTTTTAATCTATCTTATTGTTAATGTTTGTATCTTAGCAGGTTTGTGGATGAGTTGACTTCTTCTGAGTCACATTGCTGTTTCCAAATGGCTGTAAAAGAACTGATTGTTCTGGAAACAGAGCAAGAACTCCCCAGGTCACGTTTGGGTGTTGATGTTTCTGTGTCTGAAATGCTCCAATCCATTTTAATGCAGGGGGATTAAAAAAACCATGGTTGATCATAATGAGCATCATGCCTGAAAGAAAGGATAGGAACAAAAAGTAGGTGTTACCCTTTTGCTCTCGCTGCTGCCTGTCGAGTGGCAATAAAAAGCAGAAAGCTGCAGCCTCGCTGGGGAGGGGGGCAGCAGTGCGGTGACACCGTCGAAGGATAAATAGCTAAAGGGTAACAGACCCCACGCAGCTGGGCCTCCCGCTCCTCTGTGCCGGAACATCTGGCACAGGTCGGCGGTGGGGAGTGGTGGGGAGGAGCAGGAGAGGGGTTTGCGCCGCTGGCTTCACCCCTCGCACTGGGGATCCCAGCCGGTGCGGGGGGGGCTCTCAGAGCTGTGCCAAACCCTGCAGCCCCTCCGTCGGCACAGGGTGCTTTGACTTGCTGCTTGTTTGCAAGGTATTAGTGTTTGGGCTACATGAGAAACCAAGGTACCAAATCAGCAGTAAGACAGCACAGCATTGTCAATAATATTGAGTGACAGGATTGTTTTACATGGTGTAGCGTCTGGAAGAGAAATGGGTTTATAATTAGATTTAAAGCATAGCATTGGATTGATTCTGTCTCCAATTAAGTGTTTTCTACCTAATGTAAAAAATTTGGTTGGCAATAGGTTTGTCTGTCATATGGTTTCAGATGTTTTTTTACAGCTGCTCTTTGGAATTTTTTCACAATATCTCAGCTCTGTAGCCGTGTCCCTGTTTGTCATCAGCTGTTCGCAATGTGCAGCTACTTTTTCATTTAATGTACCATATGCAGATTGGAAACAGTCATTTTGCACAGTCAACTGTTCTGGTCAGTCACATGTTTGGAGTGGTGGATGCAAACTTGCGGAGAGAAATAGTAAAGTTGGTCTTCGACTGGTTGGTTGAAGTCAGTCAACTGGGCTTGATACGCCATGTTAGCCTGGGTTCCTACCAGGGCTTCTCGCTCCCCTTTGTACTGGCCTGTGCTAGCACTGGAAGAGCTGGTGTTGGCCTAACAGTGAGTATGTACCTCTGATGTCTGAAATCTCATGTTAAAAAACAAAAATAGACTGCTTCAGAGTCAGTTTGTTTAGAGCAGTTGTTTTATGAATAACTTTTAAAGGGCAGAAAGCCACCTGAGAAATCTGAAGTTGGCTTGTAAAGCCTGTTTTGCTATTTATTTCCAGTTATCTTTATCTGTTTACTCCTTTTTGTTCCATAGAGGAAACTGTTCTCATGGTCAGAGCATATTCCAGTCATCAGTGGCATTTCAGCCTTGAAAGGAAATGAATGGCAAATTGGCATGACAGTGGTGACTCAATTATTTTTCACAGCCTTGGCAGGAACTGGTGTAAGTGCTGCTCAGTCTGATGATTGCAGATGATGTCCAATAAATTTGCTGAAGTAGAATCAAGCAAATAAGCCAGGTGTTTGCCCCTTGCAGTGTTTATGAGCTTGGTGCTACACCAGGTAGCCCGGCACTCATAAAACAAAAATCTCGATTAGAAGATGAAGAAATAAATGTAAATAGCTGTGCTGGCCACTGTATTTCCCAGGGAAGTGTGGTTGGGGACACACTTGCACTTGGTTATGAACAGGCACTTCTTTTCTTTAGGTGGGGGGAATGTGCAGGTGCAAATAAAGCTGAAATTAGCTCTGTCGCCAGCTGAGGTGCAGTTTGGCTTTGATGCGAGCCTCTCGTGGGTGCTGCAAGGTCAAGTACTGGTGGGGCTGGTGCCGTCTGTCACATCTTAACACAGCAGCAGGCCCTGGGCCCTGTGAGGCGCAGAAGCTGCATCAGAGAGAGGGGAGATACCTTAAAATCAGCTGTCTGTGCTCCGTCTGCTGTCGGAGCGGTGCGAGCCTGCGACTGACACCTGGCGTCATAGAATCACAGAACGGTTCGGGTTGGAAGGGACCTTAGAGATCATCTGGGTCCAACCCCCTTCCATGGGCAGGGACATCTCCCACTGGACCAGGCTGCTCCGTCCAACCTGTCAGTTGGGTTTGCTCCGATTGCCGTGGATCTTCTTGGTGCAGTCACTTAATTCCAGAGCTTTGCTGGTGCTGAGCACCCATCGGGGTGGGGAAGGGAACCTGGAGCATGTGAGTGTGTGTGGGGGGGTTCAGTGGGTGAGGCCAGGGTTTTGTTGGACCATTTGTTGGCTGAAGCTGAGTGTGCAGTTCCTCATGGCAGTGCGTGTTCCCAGCAGCTTGTGGCGTTAGTACTGGATGCCTGTGCTCCTGGGTAGGATGCTGTGTGCTGTGACAGCCTGGTGTCACTGCTCCGTACACGTCAATGCAAGCGAAGTGCCATTGCAGCGCAGGAGTAATGTCACGAACACAAGGGCAGAGGGGTGGTGGCTGTGGATCTGCTGCTCTGAATTCCTCTTGCTGTCTGGGTATGTTAATTTTGTTCGAACAAGGGCAGGGGAAAAACTTGTACTAAGGGCTGTGTTTTCCAGATACCCTTACTGCTCCCCCTCTCCAGCCAGCGAGAACGGCGGAGCAGCTCCCCGCTCCTGCCAAGGTTGTGGCAGATGCATCGCTTCCCGTTGTGGCTTCCGATTAAAACAACTCCCTGGGGAAGGAAGAGTCAACCTTCCTATTCTTTTCCTTTTTAGCTATACAAAAGATTTTTATTACTTAAATGAGCTCCCAGCAAGTCTGCCTTAATATACTACTAATTGATTTTAAGACTTGAAAGCAGCAAAGCTTATTAGCATTTGCTGACTCAGCTAGAACCCTCCCCACATACTGGGGGATGGAGTGAGATATTGACCCATGTTGCTGCAGCGCTAAATGAAGTTGAGGGAATATTAAGTGTCTCATACTGGCATTTGATTTGCATATGCAAATGAGACCAATCAGTGCAGACGCAGGAGAGCAGGAATGCTAATGCTTTGCAAATAAGATCCAGTATTAAGCATTTAAACAAACGTCAAGTGACACTTGCTCAGCCTCAACGCGGGGACACTTTGCTGTCGAGGAGCCCCCAGTGCTGCTGCCCTCGCGGAACCGCTGCTGTCATCAGCCCCTCTGGGGCAAGAGCACATGGAAGCAGTGCAGAAAATACTAAAGAATTTGTGAGACTTTGATGTTGCTTGTGCTTTTGTGCCATTTGGAAATGGAGGGTCATTTGTGCTTGAGATGCACCTGCCTGACCTGTGGGATGCTCTACGGGACTGGACAGGTGAAAGATGCTGAAAATCAGTGCCTGGAAGGCTGAGCCCAGCAGGGTGAGGGTACTTCATGAAGGACTCTCATTGTGGCTCTTTCCTAAATCCTTCATTTTCTTCCCTTCTTGCTCCTTTTTTTTTCGGCATATAATAGAGAGCCATTTCTTTTCAATCAAGGAATCTATTTGCAGAACATGTAGTTGTTAGATGCGTTTGGTTTTGTTTCAGCATACATTTCCATAAAAAGTCACTACTAATGAGCTGTGCGAAAATTTCAGACTTGCTGCCAAGCCAATTTGGTTAAAAGGCTTGTCCATCCTTCATTACCATTTGATCCTTACACACGCACAGTGTGCTCGAGCAGGTACGACCACGGCAGCTATAAAAAGGAAGATGAGGTGCTGAAATAGCATCTCAGAGTTCTCTATAACAGCAGGTTTTATTATTTTGGCCTTCTGATGTGACCAGAGGTTTGAATACTAGTTCAGTCCTAGAGCTGCCTGCAGAAATCCACCAGCCTGGAAAATGTTTCTTGCTCCATAGGATTCACAAATGTAATTTTAGAGATCGCTGTCTAACGGTTATAAAATTTATCAGTTTGTTTCTGTGTGTGAAGAAAGGAACGCTGGGGCTGGTCCTCAGCTGGAGAGATTGGCTCGTGTCTGTCTTGTACCAGCTGGGACTTCTGCAAGAATCCTCATTGTCTTAAATGGCTTTCAGTGGCCCATAGGTTTTTTTTTTCTTTAGTGGGATATTTATTTGAGACTACATCTTGATTTAGGCACATAAATAAATCTTCCATCTGATGCACAGATCAGATATACTTTAGAGGAAGTTGGGTGTGTGTATTGCTGAAAATACTGACTAAAGCTGTCTATATATAACAATCTAGGAAGAATTAGCTTTTATCTCCAGTTTCTCCATTGGTAGAAGCCTAGTGGACTTCTGATTATGTAGGCAAAGCAATTCCTGCAGAAGGAGAGGCGGTGGTTTGGCTGACCAGCATTGCTTTTGGTGGCTTGCTGTGAGCTGAGTTTGCCGTTCGTAGCAGTGGTGGCAGGGAAATAGAGCGCAGTTTGCAGAGGCACCGAAAGGAAACCGCTTGACCGAGGAAGAGAAAACCTATTCCACAAAATCCTCTGACATGTGCTGATTGGATCTAAGCTCCTGTGAGACATCTCCTCTCAATCCCTTCAAATCCACCTAGCCTGGATGGTAATTCCTTCCCCTTTTCTTTACCTGGTGGTATTTCTTTCCAATTTTGAGATTAAAATGTCATCTGTCCAAGTAGAACCTGACTATAAATAAGTAAATAACTTCCATGCGGTTTGCCAGGGCTCACCTCACTGGAAGAGCCCTGCTCTATCCATAGCTTAAGCTTTGACCTGCTGGTGACTCCTGGTGGTTTCTTGCAGGAACAAAGTGGAAGGACCCCCAGCCCCTCTTCAGGTGACCAGGACACAGGCCAGCAGGAGGGATTTCACGGTGGAGCAGGACAGAAGCATTCTCTCTCTCTGGATGTCCATAGGGCTGGGCTGTGTTAAGCAGAAAGCATCGTGTTTTGGATGAGGGGCTGATTGAACACAAGAAGCTCGGTGTTCAGGTTTCCATCAGTTCCACTCTTGCCCTGACACTGAGTAGGAATGGGGGTGACTCTTGGACTTGTAATTCTCCGCTTTGACCTCTTATCTCCTCCTCCTTCGTTACATCCCTTTTCTTTGGTCTTTTTATCACTCCTGCATGCACAGCACTTGTGACGCGGGGGTGTCACACAGGTGTCTCTTGTGCATCGGGAGAGCTCTTCCAGTGCTTGTCCTGTCCCGGGAGGAGCAGGACGGGATCTCCCTATTGCCCAGTCACCTGCGTTACTCTTTGGAAAGCAGAGAAGCTGAGAGCTAAAGCAGATGATACCAAAAAGGCCTGTATGTATATATTAGTCTACACAATTAATGTATCCTCAGGAAAGCTTAAATAACAAAAGGCTACAACTCTGTGCGGTATACCTTTCGGTTTAGGGTTTTGATCAGCTCAAGTAGAGTGAATCCACCTTAATTCAAATTAAATGAGGATTTAATTAACTTTATCTCTGCTTCCAGAAGCAAATGCACATGCTACGTGGTGATCTGTGTCTCTCCGATTACCATGCATTCTCACCTTGAATAATATTTTGATGAAGAAAGCAGTATGATTAGCTGTCAGCCGTTTAAGACGTAAAAAACCAAAAAAGCCCCTTTTCCTTCTCTTCCACCAAAACACATCCCTTCATGCAGGCTGTGTTCAACTGAAATTTGTAATTTTAAAACCGAAGAGCACGGGACTGCTTACAGCTGTATGCAGCTGGAGGGGTACGTGCTGCTCTTCGCTTGAATACATTGGTTACTTCAGTCGAGGCACTGATTTTTCTGTTCTCGACTCAAAACAAGGTGTTTTCGGGTTGCACTGTACAAAAGCTGTTCATGCAGATATAAGCTGTGTTGGTGATGGTTCAGCTTCCTATATATAAATAGAAAGAGTGCACGTGTAAGGAGATTTTTCTCCTGATTTCATATTTTCCTCCTGTCCTAAGTATCAACTGCCTTTATAATTTTTGCTATTTGTTACCATATCTAAAAACTGGGGAAAAGGCATTTATTTACTTGAGCTTGCAGTGTCTGGAAAATGCCACGTAGAGATATTTGAGGCTGAGCGACAGCGGCGATGCTTCGTTCAAAGCAGGAGCTGCTGCTGTGTGAGGAGAGTATTAACGACAGTTTTAGGGTGATGTCGGGAAACGGCGCTTGTAACGCTGTCAATATCTAGATGAAAATGTACTTTTACGTGGGTATCTGCTTTGCCATCCGGATCCGAGATGAGTCAGTGTTCGGGGCGTTTGGGGCTGTGCTCAGGGAGCCTGGGAGTACGTAACCAGCGCAGAAAGTGCGAATTGGTTCTTTCCCCAAGTATTAGAAATGGCGAGGTGAAATGCTGTTTGAAGAAGGGGGAGAATGGGGGGGAGGGAGGGAGGGTCATCAATACGAGTTTGTTGTTATCGTTCTGCTTATTATGGGCTGGTGTGTCTGGAGATGAAGGGGCTGGAGCATGGTCTCAGTTGTTCTGGTTTTTAATCTGCTGTCACTTTCAGCAGCTTCTTCTCAGGTGGGGAAGGTCACTGTGGCTTTATGCTCTTCAGCCTTCCACATAAACCCTGCCGTGTTATTAGAGAGGAAAAGCAATGATTATTCAAGCACAGAAAGGCTCAGTGATATTATTATTATTCATAAGAGTAGGGCCTGTCAATCAGTAATCCTTGAAATGTAGAGCAAAATAAATCTGACCTGACTTTCTTTCACCTTGTAGAAGTACTAATAGATCTGACCCGTCTTTCTTGGTAGCTGTGCTGTACCGAGCCTTGGAAAGTGCTGCGTTCTCTAGATGATAGTAAAGCCTGGTATAAAATAACAGGTAATCCAACAATTGAAAATCAAATAAAATGGAAAAGCTGATCTAAACCATACTACAGATTAAAATATTTAGGGAAAATTCTTCAGCCTGTTTCATTGGCTAGATAGCTCTGGTCGGTGAGAAATACTTCTGGTGGAAAAGTGAAAAACTCACAGAAAATAGTAAAATTTGGTGTAAGCAGTCTGCCCTCCCCAATTTTATATGGAGAACTGCAACAAGTTCCACTTTCTTCCTGAAAATGGGCTTTTACACATTCCCTTTTGTACTGGGAGTATTTAATCCCTAATGATTATCTAGTAATTCTACATTTTGGCTGCAAAAACTTTAATTACTTGATGGTGCTTAGTTGTTAGATCTGTTGGTCTGATATGACCAATGCCCACTTGAAAGGAACGAAACTGAACCGCTCTTCACAGAGGGGTTCTTGACAGAGATTGTAGGGGTCTTCTGTGTGTGTATGGCTGGACTCGAGGAGCTCAAAGGTCCCTTTCAACCATAAAGATTCTATGATTAAAGGAGAATTAGATCAGGTTCTAATGTAGAATTTTGTGCATGTTTTTCTGGGAACTGCCCAGTGTGAACTCACAGGCCCATCTCTGTGCAGCCTCAGCCTTTTCCCATCAAATCGCTGCTGTCCAGTTCGCCCTCAGTAAAGAGGATGCTTTTAGAAAACATTAATTATTTTTTTTCCTGAGCACTGAACATAATTGTGCCAACTGTAGCTGGTCAAAATGGATAATGTGAGTTGAAGTTCCTGATTTGCACCATCGCAGGCCCAGCCCAGGGCTGTAACATGCTGTATAAACTTCATTATAAGAGAAATCATTTAGTTTGTAAGAGTTAAGTGTATGCCCTTTAATTTATGCAGTAGATGGAAAGCAAAATGTGTTACTTATGGCGTTTATTTCCTTAAGTGTAAATTTTTATTAGCTGTGTCTGAGTATCCCAGTCATAAAATTCGTCACGTTGTTCTTAGAGTGGTTTCTGAAAGACATGAGGAATGCAATTATGCCCTCTGTGTGTGGACTAGTAATTTTTTAACCCAGTATTTCAACTAAATTTAATAGGGATTAAGTGGTGTAAAAGATCATTCATGTCCTGTGAGTTTTCCATTAAAAACAGGAATGCACACAACAAAACCACCACAGCCAAGACCAGTTTGGAAAGATGAAGCTTTTCTAACTAAAACAGCAGTAAAATAGACCTGCTGTTGCCCGAAAGCTCACCTTCATGTGATGTTATCCTGGGGTTTGACAATCAGAGGAGATAAGAAACCACCTCTGCTTTGGAAGAAAAACAAACAAACAAAAAAAACCCCAAAAACCTCAAACAAAAAACCCCAACCAAACACCAAAACCCACTGAAAAGCTCCTTCTGATTATTTGATCTTTTCCTCGTTGTTCAACAGCTTCATCCGTTCCTTAACACAGAGACACATTATGCGCGTGACCCCTTGAATGCTGACCGTAAATACAGTGTGTGCTCAGGGAAGGCTGTTGGTGTGCACAGTCTGTGGCAGCCTCACCCAGGCAGTTATAAACACTGAGGGGTATTTTTTTATTTTTATTTTTTTGTATTTAGCTCATACCAAAGCAAAGGGACGGATAACATCTTGAACACGCTTTCTGTGAGGTCATCTGCTTGCTTTGATCAGCTCATAGATGTTATTTTCTTCAGGCTGACACAGCTGTGATAGTCATTTGATTATTCTCGTTATTTGCATGAAAACTGTAACTAGTTACTTGATAAAGTCACGGTGACTGCCTTCTGCCCTGGGGGGAGTGCTGTGCTACGCTTTACCTCGGAGATTTCACGACGAGAGATCTCATCTTTAAGGATGTAAAGGAGCAGTTGGTCTCATCCCTCTCTGCTTCTCTCCCCACAGTCGTCCCTCCACCTCGGCCACGGCTGATTGACACAGCAGGGCCGTTGAAATGCCTTTCGCTCAGAGGATTAACTCCTACTGTTTTCGTACACTTTGGGTAAAGTTGTTCTGGTTTGACTTTTAGTCTTTTCCAGCGAGGAGGTGTCTCGTGGCTGCGGAGCTGTTTGCAGTGGGGAGGTCATCAGACCGGTGTGTGCCCTGCTGGGTGGGGAGGCAGCGCTGAGCCTGTCCCAGGAGATGCGCTGAGCTCCTTTTCTGTTCCTTTGCAGGGCTGGGTCTTAATTTTTCCCAGAGGTTCTACCTTTTTCTTCCTAATCTTTCCACTGGTTTCAAGGCCAAAACAGTTTCATGCACAACTTGTGCTAAGATTAATAATGGAATTTACAATTTTAGCTCTGAGAAGTGTTTTATAGCATTGGTGTAAATCCATGTATTTCTCCTCTGATGGGTCACGTTTTCATATCCAGGTACTTCTGCATTGAGAAATACTGAATCCAGCGACAAATCACATGCCATTAGTATATTTCGGACTGGGAAAAATATGAGCTCATTTATTCAAAAGAGATCATTCTGCCAAAGAGATATAAATACACATTGCTTCTTCAATATTGTGGCCTCCATTCTTGATAATAAGCGATTGAGAATGGAGGGTGGGGAATTTGGCAGTCCTGTCCTTACTTCCATAAACAGTAGGGGTGGGATGGCTGGATATTTTCAGCTTAGCACAAAAGCTGAAGAAAAGAGGGCGGGTATAAAAAGCATAAAAACGTGGGTTCCAACTAATCCATTAGAGCTCATTTGCTGCAAGAAGTGGCTAGTTTCTGAGCATTTTTTCCCTTGTTATTTATGTCTGATGGCTTTTAAGAAGATTAGTCTTTCAAATGCTTATTTATGTGCCATGTAACATCTGAAATATAACTAGTATACTTCTCCCTTTCCAGGCTCCGTAACTTTCCTCTGTGCCCTGTTTGAGATGCAGATGTGAAAACGATGTCTCCTAATTGTTTGCTGAAGAACACATTAATTACGTGATTGTTTTTCTTTGGTCTTATAGAGGAAGAAAATGCGCAGGAATATTTTTTTTTAATTTTTTTTTTTTTTACTCTTGCTTTCCTTTCCATTCGTACTTAGTTCCCCCCTCTCTAAGTGAAGGTGATAGGTTTTTACATGGCTGTGCGTTCAGTTGCAGACCATCTGTAGTGGAAGATGCAAAGGTCTGTCCACTTATCTTCTGAGCATGGGAACATCTCACGGTTCAGCCTTCTCCCGACCCCTCTATCCGTTTTGGACCGCTAGGGTTTTTTGCCCAGCCTGAGCACTCGCTGCTGGAGCTTTCTTTTCAATGCTGCGTCATTAAATTCTGTGAAATTTCACCTCCTGCGGACTAATCACTTTAGTGCTCGTGCTTTGTACATCGCCTAGAGCTCAGAAATGTCTGAGACTGGGCATTTGGAATGATCCTGTATTTTAGTAGAATAGATGCTGTAGTTTGGCGATGAGCGAATTCCTATTTTATATTAAAAAATTATATAAGCCCTACTCCCCGGTAAGAAGACAGACGGTATTTGAAGCACAGGAGTTTCTGTAGTCCTAATAGAAGTGACATAAAGGTGATGGCAAAATTATCCTGTAGGTCTCCAAAAAGAGAGCAGCTTGTTCTCCATGCTGTGTCAGAAATTGTTGTGTGTATGTTTTTCAGTGTGTCCTGGACAGAGATCCGGGTCCCAGACTCTCCTGAAATTAATCTTCCAGGCGTTGTTATGTTTTTTTTTTTTTAATTCTGTAAACTATCACAGAGGAACCTTTATGCTAATTAAAATTTCTTATAAACATTGATCTCACTTTTATGCTGTTCCTCCCACACAACCTCTCATCCTATAAAATTAGACTAGCCTTGCAGGAACATACAGTGGGAGGAAAATGAGTTTGTGCTAGCATATTTCGTGTAGTAATCTCATTACGGTTGTGCTCTGGGAATACATGACCAAGTTGTCCGCGTGCATTTTCGTGATGCGTTTATCCTGAACCATCTTCAGCATCTTCCTCTGTTGCTGTGTTCATGGTGGCGTGTGCAGGCTGGTGTTCCCCTGAGCGGGTGGCCTCAGGTGGCTGGTAGGCAAGAAAGTCAGTGGAAACAAAAACTTAGTGGAAGTCAGGTTTCTCGTTCCAGACATGTAATTATGTGTGAGCAGATTCTCAGTGGGCAAAACAGCTGTAACTTTTATATTTTACAGAAAAATCTGTGTTGCTGACAGTGTGTTGGACCAAAGTACACAGAATCCCAGAATGGTGGGGGCTGGAAGGGACCTCTGGAGGTCATCTCATCCAACCCCCCGCCAGAGCAGGGTCACCCAGAGCAGGTCGCACAGGAACGCGTCCAGGCGGGTTTTGAAGTACAACAAAGCCTGGTGCAACTTGTGTGCACAGAAGTGATACCATTAATTCTCCTCGGGACGTTTTGTTTCAGGCCGTAGTGCTGAAAGGAGACGAATGTCTTGGATAAAAGGAGGACTATCACAATCTTTTGCTTAGAAACCAAATTAAAAGGAAAACTTCATTTAGAGCTTGAAAAAGCGTATCCTCTTCTTTAGAAACTGCAGTTTGCAATAAAAGCATAGAAGCTACGCTACCCCCTAAACAGATCTATTTTTATGGCATTTCTGGCACAAGTGAAGAATCCATTATCGGAAATCCCATGAGAACTAATGCTAAATAGAGTTCCAGCCTGGCTGACCAGTCCCTTGAGCTGCAGGTAATGCCTAAATGATGCTTTGAACATATAAAATATAATATAAATGCCACATGTTGTTAAGCTTTCTATTATGTACTGTGAAATATATCCAATTTTACTCAAGCCTTGGGTAGCCTTCCAGCGCTGGTAAACTGTCACAGCTGAAATGCTACCGGTCAGCAGTCTGTAATGCTGGTTGGAGCAAACCTGGCTGTTCCGCCGCTCGCTCCTCCAGGGGCCTCGGGCTCAGGCTCCTTGTTCTCCTGCCAGGTCTCCTGAGAGCTCCTCAGTGGGACCACTGGGACCTGCTGTGTCAGCAGAGGAGTTGGGGGGGGCGAAAGGAGCCGAGGGAAAATTGTGAGTTAAGTGAGGTTTGAAGCATTTGATCACGAGAACAGATTTTCTGATTGGAGGCAAAGATCTGACAGAACTTAGTTTATCTGGTTGAAATGGTCCTTTATGGAAGAATTTGGTTGCGGTGGTTTGGGAAGGAGGGTGGGGGTTATGGTGGGAAAGTGCATGGCTGGGCTGGGGAACGAAAGCTCTGAAGAACTAAGAGCATTCATTTCCTTTGAGAAATGGAGATGGGATGAGGATGAATGGCAGGTGTGATCCCGTAACTGGGAAAGTATATTTATCCTTGCTTATGAAATGTACTTTTTCCCCATATTTTTTAGTTGTTTAATCCGCGTGTAGGGCTCTGTCAGCAACAAAACATGTAACAAGACCTGTGATGTCTTGGTACTGTCACCGGCTGTAAACTTTCTTGCTCCAGGGCCTGCCTGTCCCAAACACGGGGACTCAGAGGTGGGGAGACACATCTTTTGCCTCTGTGGCAACTGTAGGACAGTAGCAGTTTCTTTCTGGTCTTTTAAGTGGGATGTTGGTTTCCTTCTGACTTGTGGCACAACAGCTTCCCTGATTTCAGTAAAACCTTTCAGCGTTTACGGAAGCAGGTGGGTGGATGTCTTTAAACCGCTAAAAGTTTTGCAATGACTCTGCTGTAAGCGGTGGAAGGGTGCAGCGCAGCATCTCTCGTGTGGTCACGGCGGTGCGGAGTTTCTCATTCCAAGACGGTTTACCAGATGCTGAAGCTGTCTGGAACGCTTCAGGTGTTGCAGTGTACAGACCTGCGCTTCACAGATGCTCTGGTGGAGGTTAACAAAGGCGCTTGCGGTGGGGAGTTCATTACTGAAAAGATACTTCTGCAACTTTCTCCCTCCTTTGTGGGCTGCCTGTAACTTTTATAAAGTACATCATATCCTGAATGCCTTTTACGATGTCAGCAGGAGACGGGAGGGACTGAGAAATGGCCATAATCCTGAATATGCGGCAGTTGAGTCCAGCAGTTGCTTTATGAGAGTGGGAAGGTTTAATCTGCGACCAAAGTAGCCTTTCTCTCCTGCTGCTCTGATCTTCAGCTTGTGTAAGCCACAGCCTGCTGTGCTGCTTTGGAATTTATTTAATAGCTCGGTTGTTTGGACATGATTAAAAACATAATGAATGGAATGAAGCAGTAATAAGATGAACAGCTCATGTAAGGGTTTTAGTCTAAAAATATCTGTTTCGGCTCAGCTAGTACAGTGAAGACTGTGACGGCAGTCACAGAAAAGTCTGCTCCGTGAATCTGTTACAGGCTTTTGTGAGCTATTGCCGAGTATGAGTCTTATGTGTTGCCTTCTCTAGTTTATCTTTTACAATGAGCCCTATTTTTTTCCACTCAAGCGTTGCTTTGACTTCCTAGCGTTTCCCCTCTGAGTGCCTGATGCATAGCTCCAGAGGAAAGAGGTTTTACTTTTTTAGATGGAGTTTCATGTCAAATAGGTGCCGTGTAAATTCTTCTTCCCAATGTGAGCGTTTGGAGGGGTTGAACTTCCATGCTTTGCCTGGATGGGCTTTGGCTGTTTGAAGGGTTCAAGAGCTGAAGACTTCAGATTACCATTTAGTGTTTTCTTAATAGAAATTGTTCAAGGCATAAACTGACAGTCACAGCAGCTGGGTATTACTCTCTTCTGGGGTAGGCAGGTTCGGGGAACTGTCTGTAATAAGCAGATTTTGTTCCTTCGCCATCCTCTCAGCAGTGGTAGCGCCTGCAGTAGGGAATGTGGGGTTGGGTGGGTGAGCGTCTGCTCCTCCTACGCCCCCCCTCAGGTTTAAGTAGGGTTTGCCTCTTTGCCCTTAGAGAGGGTAGGCTTGTATTGCATGTAAACAGCGTAACTAAAGTGGCAGGGGGAAAATGGAAGTGGAAGAAATTATTTTTGAGCTGTTCCGTGTGGAATGTTCAGTGAAGTGTGCCTTTTTTCCTCCTTTTTATTTGCATCTGGGAACCTAACATAGCATTTTTGTGGTCATATGTGAGCTCTTTCAATATGATCTTTCTCAGTGTAGAACTGTATATCAGAGTCAAAACATTCCGCTTTAGTATCAGTGATGGGAAATTTAAACAACAAGTAGGTTTGTGCCATGTAGTGGAACAAGATTCAGGCCGGTTCTGAGATCTTGAGGTGCCTTCTTTCCTAGGTTCAGTCCCAGTCCTTTCTCTTTCCATTAATGGGCTTTGGGCGCCCTTTAAAGCAAATCTGTATCCTGTTTCCATGACAATATTTATACAATAGATGCGTTTCTTGTAGCATGTATATATGGATTTTTCATTTGTAACATCTCTTTGTCTATTCGAGGTCTCCCTGACGTATTTGGACCATCATACTATTCTAGATAGAACTTAAATGAACACTTTTGGATAGATACGGGCCTAACCTTTGGGTAAAGCTCCACAGTATCTTGTCTGGGGAGAGAAGAGTGAATAAGGTAAGGTCCTTGAAATCGGAATAAGCTCTTGCTTCTGAATATATTCAGGCATTGGGGAGATCCCATGTGGGGCTAAAAAACTTGTTCTCTGAGATGAGTGCATGCTATTGCATAGCTTGCGGACTTATGCTTGTGGCAAATTTTGCAAGATAGGCACCTGTGAATTTAGGAAACAGGACTGAGCCCTAGGCATGGTTTTATGACATAATTAGATCACTTCAGCTTTGTTTTTGGTAAAGAGGGTAAAATTACCTTCTAGGGTTTTTTTTTTTATCAGTTATGACTGCAAATTAATAATGAATCTCTAGTGCTGGAAGCGGAAGACTACCTAATTGCTACGGCAGCTCAGTGGGCTCTACTGTGGCACCATCCTTGAGACGCATTTGCTTTCTGGTTATTGAGACGAGGTGTCTGCACCGTGAGCTCAGCGTTGCTGCTTGCTTTTACTATTGACCGTTCTACTCAACGGTACAATATTTCACCTTCCCTGTTCTCAACAGCATTTCCCCACAAACTGCGTGATGTCACTGATGAGGTAATGTACCGCTCAGTGAGGTTGATGTCCCAGTTAGTTGTGCCTATGGTACTGGCCATTGTGTGCTGTTGAGTAGCCAAGCTTCCTAAAGAAGGTACAGAAAAGATAACCGTCAGAGGGAATAAATTATGAAGGCAGTCGAAAAATGAAAACAACTCAGTTTTTTCCGTGCTTATTTGTGGGGGTGAGGCAGACCTTATGTCGTGTGAGTGGAAGCTGAGGCACCTGGAAGCTGTGAATTACGGGAGTTTCTGGCCCCACTTCTGAGGAAATGGGTTATTTTTGGTTGAACCTCAGGATGGCTGTGAGGGAACTCGCTCGGTCTGGCTGGGGAGGACGGGTGGGCTGCTGCACGGAGCAGGAGCGTGATCTCCAGCTGCCCCTCCAAAGGCTTCCGAAAGCCAGGAATGAGGGGTAGGAAAGATGCGTGGAAGCTACTGGAAGAAAGAAGCTCGAGCTGCCAGTGCTCCGGCGTGAAGACGCGGCAGGTCTGCGTGTGTCGCACAGTGCTGCAGGTGAGACCCTGGCGCTGCCCTGCGTTTCGGTACCCGCTGCTTCCCCAGAAGTGGCTGAAAAAGCTCGGGATGGCTTGTTGTGGTGAATGCCCTTCCGCTGCTGTGAAATATTTATTAAAACAGATGTAGCTGGCTACAATTTCTGTTGCTGGGTAATCAGCCAATAGCTAGAGAAGATCAATAAGCACATAAACAATGTGGTCTCTAAAGTTGGAAGTGGCTTTTTTTAACAGAACAAAGAGCGTTCCCTGCCCAGGGACACTCTCCAGCAAAACGCAGAGCGGATCAACACTGGCACCCAGTGTCTAGATAGAATCAGTTCAAATCTGGGTTTCCCAATCTGACACCCTTTTTTCACACTGACGCCTTGGCTTTCAGTCTCGACGTGCGCAGCGGAGCGAGGTGCTTAATCTGATATGGCAGCTGAACTCTCTGGGGCTGCAGTTTTAATTCTGCTTTCGCTTGGTTCCTGCAGTTGTGGTCTTGTGCTGATAACCGCTGCAGTGTTGCTTTTCTTGGCTTGTCTTTTATGTTACAAAAAGGTGCAGGTCTTTGTTTCCCTTGGAATGGTTAACCTTGGTTCAGGGAGGAAGAGAGAAAACTAATGTAGAACCACCCTCCTCCCTCGGGGAGTTTTTTCAGGTTACTCTGCAGCTGTTAAATGCCAGTTCAATGAAGCCTTTAAACATACACTTAAATCCATTCCTGCTAAGCAAAACACTTAACCACATACTTTAAATTAAGCTTGTGTTCAAGTGTCGTTGCACTGAAAAGCAGCAGGACTAGAGCATGTTCAGAAAGATAAGCACGTTCTCGAGTGCCGTGCTGATGAGGCTCCCGATGCGGGAGAGCATCCCCGGTTGGGATGGTGTGTGAGGACCACTGGCTCTGGCAACTCAGCATCCGCTGACATCTAAGCGGCTGCCAGCATGACGGGGTTCTTCAGGGCCCAGCAAAAGCTCTCTGTAGCCAGGCTCCAGTATCTGTATCTTCATGCTAGCCAGGCTTCCTCTGCTGTGCTCAGTGAGTAGCGACATTTGTTTGAAAGTATAAATAATGAGTGGCATACAGTCCCAAATGTTAAGGATCCCTGCTCACCGTGTCTCTGAAATACACGGGATTGATTGTTGCTGTATCTCCCAGGATCCTGCTGCTTTCATGTCTTGAGTCTTTTGCCATCTCTGTAGTGGGATGACTAAATCAAATCTAAAGTAATCCTCTCTCAGCTTGGGTGGTGCTCTTGGAAGTTGCACTGAAGTTGCTGTGGCACGTTCCAGGAAGGTAAATTGAAAACTGAAAATGAATTTCCAAAAAAGCCCTAGAACTACTACCACAAAGAAGATGGATGATGAACCATTCTGGTCTGTTATTATCCAGAAGTAACTATCTGGCTGTTTTTTAGTGAACAAAGAAATATTAGAGGGGAAAAAATAGTTTCCATTTAGCTTTATCTCTGTTGGCTGTACTGGAAATGAATCATGACATAAAAAAGGATAAAATGAAATGAAAAGGATACCATTTATTTCCTTTTCTGCAGCACACGCTGGACACTTATTCTGAAGGTTAAAACTCTTCTGAACTGAACCAGATTGCACTAAAAGACTGGTAAAGGGTATTAGAGAGTCACGGAGCATCCCTGTGGTACTTGGCCCAGAAGTTATGGCTGAAGAGGGAGAGGAAACTGGTCTGTGTGGATCTCCCTCTCCCGTCGGAGTTCATGGTTGTGCTGGCCAAAGGTGTCCATGTGGTGCAGAGGTTTTTCAGTTAATTCTTGAAGCTGTCATGGAAACCTTAGAGATATTCTTAAAAAAAAAAAAAAAAAAAGTTTCCCTCCTCGAATTTCTAGGAGGGTAACAAATACAGCGCGGATTGTCCTCTGGGTGAAACGCCGCGCTGCGCAGCCCGGCCTGCATCTCGGGCAGAAGGGCCCTTTCTGTTGGTGCCCTTGGGTGTCTTGACTTCCATCCCTCACTAGATCCCGGAAGCGCAGGAAAAAGGAAAGAAGGGGTAAAACAGCATATTGATTGGAGAATAATTTGGAAATGAGTGTGCAGTGATGACTGAGCCAAGTAGTGTAGGTCAATGGTTTTGTTATTTTGCTTGGTCTATGTGGCGTCCTTTCATTGGGATTTATAAATTATTCTTGCTGTAATAGCTGTATTCAGGAGCTCTAAGTGCCTGCTCTGGCATGGCTTGCTTGCTTTTCTTTTTTATTAGGAATGAAAATTAGTTGGGAATGAGGAGATAATGTATGGCCTCATATCATAAAAGTTGCACTCCTTGATAAGATTTCAAGGTTAGAACAATGATAGCATTGAAATATCTGTCGTAAACTACCATAGATAATTCAAGCAATAAAAATGCTTCTTTTAGCTATGTAAATAGGGTAATAGACTGGAATGCAGTATCTAGATGTATTAAATGTTGGGGTTGTTTTATATTCAAACAATATAAACGGAGAAAATGGAGCTGATGATTAGTTTGAATAGGAAACAGGGAAGATTTCTCTTTGGAGTGGTGAGCAAGCTAGGGATGGATTTGAATTTGCTTTGCCTGAAAGCACCTGAATTGGTGAGGTAACGCCAATGTGTCAGTGTGATGAGCAAGAAGGGGAACATCTCTCTGCCTTTTTTTTTTTTTTATTTCCTCCTGACAGAAAGAGCTATGGGGCTTTAGGAAAGGCTGATGTAATTAGGCTGAATGCGTTTTGATGGTGGGATGCTGTCCAAGGATGCGTTGAGTCACATCTAATGACTTAAAAACTACTAATTAATTTCGAATGAACTGGAACAAGGAGACGTGGCTTGACAAGTACTAAGTTTTGAAAGCTGCTGATTTTGAAAACACGGTGTAGTGATCCTGGGCAAGGGGCTGAGAAAAGTTGGGAGAAGCCTGGTGAGCCTATTGGAAAGGGCAGAAAGAAATGGGGGTAAAAATTAAAGTCAGTGAATGGAATGAAGCTTCTGATGCAGATCAGCAGTTCTGGTAGCTCCTTAGTTGCTCTTCAGCAGCTCACGGGAGTGGATGGTGGAAACGTCTCAAATGCGTTGTCTCCGTTTCCAGTTTGTTCAGTTCACTTTCAAGCAACACTATGAAATGTGAGAGACACCTCTGGTCTTGTATTAAGAGATTTGGATATAAAGTTTACAAAGAGTAGCTCCATGAGGGAAATGCATCTTTGCTGCTTTATAAAAGCCACGTAGCACACAAGATCTTGAATGATGCTCCCAGGGTAAGATGAAGGGAGAGATAAATCAGTGGAGCATGTGCGGTTCCAAAGGATAGGACAAAAGGAGGCCAGACTGAAAGGCAAGAGAAACCAAAACAGCAGGGAGAGTTTGGAGCAGAATGGAGTTAAGTTGGGCAGAGATTTCTCTTGTGCCCTCCCGTTTGTTTTTTTTTTTTATGAATAAATGGGTTTGAAGGATAGATTTAAAACTGCAGAAAGTGGGAGAGTTCTAGCTTTTGGTGGGCTTATTCCTGGCTGATGTTTTCCGTGTCCTGACACTCCGTAGTTTCTTGCTGAAAAGGTGCCATTTCTCCCTTGCTCTCAGATCGTCCTGTCTCCTGTTACCTCTTAAGATGGTTGTAGTTCTCACCTAACCTCCTCTCCAGAGGTTCTGGTCTGGTTCTGTTTGTGTCTGTGCTGGCCACTAGCACCATGATTATGGTTCCTCGACTGTGTCATCGTAGGGCGTGGGGTCTCCAGGGCAGTAGAGCTCAGGACAGTGGTGTTTGAGGTACGTTGAGGAGCGCTCCAGGTGCAACTGCAATAGAATAACCCTATTTCCTTTCCTCTGTCATAAAATAAGATAACGGTTTGGCAGCTGTTCAAATCAAGACAAATACAATAAACTGCTCTAAATTCATCATGGAAAGAAACAGACTTAGCTACAAAATGACTAACGGGACCTTCTATTCATCTGTACAAATCTGGTCGGTGGCTGCATTCATTTCCATACAATCACTGGAAAATATTATGTTGATTGCTGGGAACAAAGCTTTTATGGGGAGGAAGAAAATCCATGCTACTAATCTACAGTGGAATTGGTAAATGGGTAAGACAAAGCTTTAATAATATTATTCTGTGCGACATCTGATGTAAATAATACAGTTCTATTAATCTCTCGAGCAATCAGAGAGTCTGGCTGTTAGAGGCAGCCAAGTATGAGCAATAATATTATCTCTTCTCAGGAACGTCGGAGTAGAATCACAAATCCATGGCTGTGAGTGCACCAGCTTGGGGAGTCCCCCTCAGCGGTGGAACAGGCGCGGACTTCCCACGCCGAGTGAAGCAGTCGGGGGTTTTGGGGGCATCTCCAGGCTCTGGGACCCTGCCTGGGCACGGGCCACAGGGCTCGGGGAGGCCCCGCACTGTCGGGGAGCGCAGATGATGTGTCCTTTGACTTCTCTCCCTCCCGCTCCTAGGGGAAGGTGCAGTTCATCAGCACACACAGCACCAGCCTCCTTGGGAGCGGTTCTTTTGGGCCGTGAGGCAGCAATTTGAAGAAGTGTTTGTCTTTGGCAGATGCACATTGCTGGTTCTTTTAAAAAAAAAATAAATAAAAAATCAAGGCTCACCGATTCCTACAGCAACCCTACTGAATCCGAAGCAATCAAGGAGTTAATGTTGCCTCCCCCAAAAAGCATGTGTGCATTGTCCGTCCTGTAAAAAGATATTAGTTAAGGCAGCCAAATGAAGCAGAATTTTTAAATGAGATCCTGTTTTTCAAGTATGATTTTTAAGATAAGATGCGGGTCAGGGTTGTCTGATTCTTCACAGTTCATTAAGTAGAGAGCAGCTAGTGTTAGAGATTGACTTTTAAAAATGATAGATTTTTATTTATAGCAAAGTTCTAGTCATTAATTTTAAAGGAAGGAAGCATAAAAGCAGGAATGGGTTCATTTTTTAAAAAAAAGTGACATTGGTAATTTAATTAAATTGGGGGTTTGAGTATCATTACAGAAAATGAAACATTAGTTCTACACTGCTTTTCAACCCATCTGACGTATTTGATAGCATCCCCTCACTTATCAAACCTGCAGGGTCATTAATATTTCTATGTGAAAGTTGTTGATGAACTTCCCAGCTCCAGGTGCTTTGTGGAAGGACGTAACCAGTATTTTGGGGGATGGAGAAGGGGGAGGAAATCTCATCTGTGGGAGCTGGTGCGTTGTGGTG
>VWZL01002873.1:1149087-1311195 GCA_013396915.1 Stercorarius parasiticus
GGTCCCTGGGTGCTGCTGAGCTCTTCCGGGGCTGGGGGACAGGCTGCTCCCCCGCAGGCCGGTGTGTGGCGAGAGCTCGCAGTCGCAGCAGGGAAAACAACAGAAACCGAAGCAGTGCAGGAGTCGAGATGTACGTGCCATTAAAATTAATCAAGTTTAAGGTGGTAAGGTTGCATTTAATCTGGAAGTGGGTTAACTAGAAAACAAGGTGGTCCGTCTGGATGCGGGAAGCCTAATCCTATATTCATTACGGATTAGTCTCTCGTTTCCCTGGCTGCGAGGGATCCTGTCTGCATATCTGCTGTCGGGAGCCCTCGTGGGGTGCCCAAGCTCCGCTCCAGGGGGCGGCTGGGAGGGGACAGCCTGTGCCAGAGCTGGGGGGGGGTTCCAGATCCCAACCTTAAAGTGCTGTCCCACGGCAGGAGAGAAGAGTAGTGTCTCTGCATCAGTTAGTGTTCGGGATTTGTGTTTCATTTCACATGCCTACGTGCGGTTTTGGTTGTATTTTATCCTGCTGCATGCCATGTACACTAGCATATCATTTTCCTTTTAATCTTCCTCTTTGCCTTGGCAGAGCTGCAGACTAAACCTCCCTTTGCTCCTAGAAATTCATCTGGTTTTGTTCATGCCCCTGAAAAAATTGTTTCCAATGATAAACCATCACTCAGCTTTGAATGACCATGTTTTCCTTCCTCTGATGCTTCGGCTTTAATGAAAAAGAACTATAATACAAGATGCTGCACAAGGGCCCGATTCAAATTTGATTAAGTCGTTCGTAGTCTTGGTTGTCTTCATTGGGTTTTATATTGGGCTCTAAAACCATGATTTGAACAGATCTTTTTGGAGTGGCTTATGGGAACCTGTAGAGTTGTATTTAAATTCTCTGAAACTGCTGTACAGAGGCATTGGTAGAGGATTTACTAGAATTTTAGCTGCGACTTCTCCATCTTATATTCAAGTATCCCATTTTCTTTCTGATGCAAACTTTTGTTGGATTATATTTTGCCTTCAGTGGAGCTGGGTCCAACTGCATTGTTCAGAGTCCGTTTGATGCATATGTGCGAAATGTGGATTAAACACACAGCGCAATGAAGTACAACGCGTGGTGGGCTGAAACGACGCTCTTTCCGTCTGGGTGATAGTTACAGGATTTGCTGTCTTCTCTGTGGTTCTAAGGTGCAACACAGCTCTGCTGACATTGCAGGGCCTTTGTGGTGCCCGGCGAAGGTCTGTTGAAAAATGTTATTTTCCAATGGGAATGTAATCTCTGGATTCTAATCAGCTGCAATAGTGTTAGACAGAACTGCAGGTGGGTATTGGAAAGAGGGATGCTTTGGTTTGGAAACGGGTAAAACTGCTCAGGAAGGAGTGGATCTTGTTTCTGACTCAGTTGCTTGGGGGATGATTTTGCATCTTTGTGCGTGTATATATCTGTCTCGTTAGAAATGGTACTTAAATGTTAACTGTAACTGGCTCTGCAATCCGGTGGGGTAAGTTTGGTGGTTATTTGCTCTTTACATTTTATGTGACGTGTTTGAGACGAGCCTTCCCTCTGGATTCCTCACCTGACAGCTCTGTTCCAATGCACTGTCCCTAACCAGAAGCAACTTTCTTTGGCAGTTCTACCAAGTCATACGTGTGGAAACCCGGGAAGGCTGCAGAATGGGATTCAGCAAGGGACAACGTTCAGCATCGGAGACAAAGTGAGATACAGCTGTAATCCAGGCTTCTTTTTGGAAGGACACGCGTTGCTCACGTGCCACGCCAATTCGGAAAACAGTGCCTCCTGGGATTTTCCTCTCCCCTTCTGCAGAGGTAAGGTGCCCTCTCCTCATCTGGAACAGCCACAACGAAACAGGATTTAATGAGCTATTTGGGGTTGGGAAAAACTTTATGGACTGTAAGCTTGATTTTAAAATAGTTGAAAACTAAACATGATGTAGCTAATATTGAGGTTCCTTTTTATTGGCTTCCTTAAATGCTGCTGGCATTTCGGTAAATAATAGGAAGGTTATGAAGTGCTCAAAGTATTCAAAATGCCGCACAGCTACTTTAACTTCAATTTCTTTGTCTAAAGTGTAGGGGGAGGAAAAGCCAGGAGTATTATCCATAAGATAAGGTGCCTACACAAGACCACGCAGGTTTTCTAGATGAAACACTAGAAAACGAGACTGGATTTTCTGCTTTCTGCCACGTCAGGCTGGCTTTCCTCGTGGCACGTTCCACGGTGACTGTAGTGCTTTGCCTGTAGAGAAACGTGAGTGTGTGCGGAGCGCTGCTGGGCTGGGGGCGCTGGCAGCAGGGCCACGGCCACCACGGGCGATGCTATTTGGGAGGAAAAATCTGGCCTTTGGTTGAAAAGGCTGGGCAGCTTCCCCACAAGGGTAGGGAGACTTAGATTCCTCTCTCAGTATAGAGAGCTGCTTGCTAGTTCTGCGGGGCCACAAGGGGCTAGAGAGTCTGTAAATATACAAGTGTCCATGTTGTTATACCAAAACAGTTGCTGCCGCTTTGAAGTCTTTTCCCCTGAATTCCTTGTGTACTTCAGCAGAGCATCTTATATTGATTCTTTTTATTGACTCTGCTTGTGCAATCAATCAGCGGTTCTAAGCTGTAGCGTAAATCTTGAATTTAAAGTGAGCAAATATTGTTTGCTTGGTGTGTTTTTAATGCTTCCTTGAATGAGTTACAGCGCAGTAATACGTGCTGCTTAGTGTATTTCTTGTACGCTTACCTACAGGTTTGGGGCCAAGGGCATTATACCACTGAAGGAGTGGTCACACAGCCAAAGTGACACTGGAGAGGGACAGCTGTCGTTGCCATTTTAGTATGATCAGTTATGATTCTTTGATTTTCCTTTGAATTAGGTCTCTAGTTGGAACTTTTTTTTTCCTTCTAATTTCACTGGAGGTGTGTGCAGGAAAAGCATGGACTGAAATTCAACCTTGAGGGTATGCAAAGCAATACCCTTTAGAGAAGAAAAGGAAATTATCTGCATCAATGGACCAGCGTTTCCTCCGGTCTGACAGCGTTTCTCTGACAGCAGCCTTCCTTTGGAGAAAGGCCGGATCTTCTCCTTGCCCTGCTCTTATTCAGACATTTGTGTAGTAGACCCCAGTGAGGGAGGGATTGACTCCTGACCCCAGCAGGTGCTGAAGTCGAGGGTTGGCATCAGTGTCATTTTTGTGATCCCTGCTGCAGATGGAGTAAAAGACTATTCTTGCATTTTTGTCTCGAATTGCCAAACTCACTTTTAATTTTCACACCACAGTTTCAATCTTGAACCCTGCGATGATGATGGTGGCCTCTGATACGCTTCAGGGTGGAGAAATACTCAGTTCTGTGGTGCTCGCATCAGTGCTGTGTGAATTGCTCTGATGGCAGCAGAACGTGTGCTCCTTCAGGCGCACTTGTGTAGCGATGTGCCTGCAGGTTCCTGGAGGGAGCCGCTCCTTTTTAATTGTTTTGGTCCTGATCCTTCAAGGCTTTACCTCAAGTTAAACTTCCAAAGAATTTTCTTGGAGGCAGGAACCAGAAATCTTCTCATGCGACATTTCTCTCTTGTTCCAGGAGAGTAGCAAGGAGGAACCAGCTGCATTCCTTCCAGTCAGTAGGCTTTCAGCAGTCGGACACTCGTGCTTGGCTGATGAGCTGGTGACACAGGCTGCGGTTGTTGCAAGGGGCAGAAAGATTGCCCACTGACCAGCAGGTTTATGCCGCCTGCTGCAGGGAAAACAGTGTTTTCAAAACTGTTGCCTGAAGATGGATATCTATATTTCCTTGAGACACAAAAGATCTTTGTGGTCTGTGTAGCTTGTAATTAATTCTGTTAATATTGGCTTACTGGTAGTTGTCAGCTGGAAGTTTGTTAAATGTATTTGTACATATTCTTTTGTTTTCTAATATAAGTTGGAGATGGGTCACGCTGCTGGCTCAGATCCCGACATCGAGATGAAAGGTGCCCTCTGGCTGAGCAGGTGTTGAAATCTCGGGAGCTGCTATCTTGGGAATAGACTTGTCTAATGTCACTGCAAAGGACAGTGTTTGGTCTGGGGACTCTGCCCTTTCCTCCTTCCCCTCCTCTCCAGTGTCACGGCAGAGGTATGAGACCAGTGTCGAAACCAGTGGCTGTTTCTACCATGCTGATCGAGATCCTCTTCTGGTTTCTTTGTGCTTGTCTTCCACTTCGTAACATCCTTTTCTATATCTTGGTAGCCTTGTCTCTATTCCGGTCTTCATGTATCGAAATAATCAAAGATGCAAAGAAACGCACGGTAGAAAAGAATAAGAAACAAAGATGCTTGAGAGGATGTGCCAGGACAGCAACACCGTGAAGGGGTTCTGTGGCTCAGCTGCTTTTTTTCCTTGGTTGTCTGCACTCCCTTTACCCAACCCTCAGTTCAGAAGTACATATTACCTTTTTTTTTTTTTATAAAGGACAGGTGTAATCTCAGTGAGAAAGGAAAGTAAGAAGGAATTCCAGACGGAGAAAGAATGGCCTGGTGAAATGTGTCTTTGCAGAGGCAGTGAGAGCAGCTAGTGCTGCAGCTCGCCAGTGGCTTTGAAAGCACAGTTATATCAAAATTGATTCTTGGACTCTGAGCTAAAAGAGACTATAAATTCAGTCTGCACAGACTCTGCGCTGGTGAGTTATGTTCCTTGCTTACGTGGCAGGAAGGATTAAAACTGGGGTGATCTCATTCAGGGAGCAGCAGAGCGGCGGCGAGTGCCGTCTCCGTGCTGAGCCGCGAAGGAGCGCGGGGAGGGAGCTGGGCGGCAGCTGGGGCTGCCCAGAAGCAGCTGGGCTGTGCCTGGCGGACCAGGGGGAACGCGGAAATTTGCCTCAAGGACTGAAAGTCCTCAGCCAGTCTGGGTCAGAGTGTAAAATCCGGACTAAGCTGACACTTACCCATCTATATAACGTGTGTCAGAAATATCTGGAATGGCTTCCACATTGCATCTTGTGTGGTTTTCCACACTTTCTGCACAATTGTTCTGCAGTCACTGAATAAAACGAGGCCTTGTACTTAATCAGAAGGGGGCCTTTAAGCTGAGTCCTACAAGTCTAGCTGTTCTTTCATCCTGACAGTGGGTACACTGGAGGCAAAACCCCAGCAGATGTGGAATGCTGTCTTCCATTCTGCTGCAGCCACGGAAGGAACAACCTCACCCGGGTCAGTTAATCTCAAAAAAGGCAGAACGGTGCATTTGGGGCACCAAAAGAATTTCCGGAAACATCAGAATCTTTTGTAAAACGCTTTCATGTGTGGGGAGAGAAGTCTTGCCCAGATTGTTTGCTGAATTTAAGTAGAACTGATAGGTTTGTGATTCTGGTAGGCGGTTGAGTAAAAATTCAGTAAGCCAGCTGAAAAGTTGAGAACATTTGCGAAGCTACATTTTAAGCGTATCAAATATGCATAATCTCATTAAAAGCGGTCTGTCTTACTGTAGCTCAAACAGCTGCTTAGACTGCACTGTGCCCAAAGTAATTGAAGGGATGTTCAAGGAGATTTTAGAAGATTGTAGAATATGTTTAAACAGTAACAACCTCTACGAAGTATGGAAGTGTGTATTTAGAGGTAGATGGGAAGGGAATTTATTTCCCATTAAATACCTTTTGTAATGAAAAAAATTCAAGGAATTTAAATTAAAACTCCCCTTTTATTAAAAAAAAAAAAGCCAAAACCACCATACCCTTGGCTAGATCTTCTGCTACTGTAAATCAGCTCAGTCCTGTTAAAAAAACAAACAGGCCGTCTGTTTAAGAGTTCTAATATAGCATTGGTTCAAAATTCTTCAGCATATTTCTCCATCTGCTCCTGTGTTCCCTCTAGTACAAACTGACTTCAGTGTACCAGATCCAGTGTCGCACATCCCAGACCCCAACAGTAAACGTGGCTGGGAACTTGCCGATGGGAATTGCTTCTCCCAAATCCTTGCTGCGCGTGCTCTCGGGTGTGTGCGGAAGGGCTGTGTGTAGCCCGGCGCTGCAGGGACGCACGATGGCAGGGAGGCGCCAGTGTTTGGCCGTGAGCGCCGATGCCCGCGTTCGCATGCAGAGCCTGGATCCTTGCAGATGGCTCATGGTAGAGGTGCAGGACCTTGTTTGCAAAGGTGTTTGAATGGTTGCCCAGGGCCAATAGCAGCCAGGCAACAATAGTGTTTCACGTGTTATGTTGGAAATACACTTACGTCCGGAGGGGAGCTATCTCAAGAATAAATTGCCTCTTCAGATCCCTGTGTTTTGCTGAAGCAGCTCATGACCTTGCTCTGCTCTGTCTTGCGGCCGGGCATGTGGTCTGAGAGTTCACTGGATAAGAATCGTTTTTGCATCTCTTTTCTTTCTAGCATCTGCAGGGGCACTTATTAATGAGAAATTAAATTTGAACATACCAGTAAACTGGTGAATTGTGCTTATCCTCTTTGGCTGGAATCCATTCATCCTCGAAAAAGCATTTTCATTTTGTCGGAGGGAAGGGTTTGGAAGTAGCCCTTTCACTTTTCCCACGGACCTTCTTTGGAGGTCCCACTGTGAATCTTGCGTATGATGCGTTGAAGTTTGAAGGATTTTTCATATAGAGATCTTTCAGGCTACGTTTATCGATGATTCAAACTGCACTTCTGTGTCTATAAATAACTTTGACTGTTGTGATAGAATACCACGGAATAGAGCATCACGTTGGGATTTCAGTGGCCTTTTTCAGTCCTAGTCTTGGCTGCTGGAATGGCCCAGCAGTAGTTGCGTGTTTGCCTACGTGTCTGGTTTTATCGTATTTTTTTCTGCCTTTCCTGCTTCTGCAGTAATTGGCGATGTGCCACCCCAGTCTGTGATCTCCACTGGGCCTTAGAGGTGCCAGTGAACCCGCGGAGTGTGTCAGAGCGACACAAACAACGTGTTACAGCCCGGGGGGTCCTGACCCAGTTACTGGCCCCCGGTCGCTGTGTCTCCTGCTTGCTGGAGTGTGTGGCTGCGCTGGGAGAGCAGATGGCCACGAGAAAGAAAAATTGGCGTGTATGTTTGTCATACTTCATCTTTCAAGTTTCATGAGTTAGAGGCTGGAGGTCTCAGCTCTGCTGCTAAAACCTGCTGGTAGCAGAAGACACTAATTCCTGAAAAGGTCTAAAAGCAGCAGGACCCTCCTGAGCAGCCCTGCGGGATTGTCCTGCCCTCCTTAGGCGCCGATGACCCATTGCGCTTAACAGTTGTTCTCACCTGTGTTAAATTTCAGTTTGGAAGGGTTTGGGTTTTTTTAAATAGTTTGTAATGAAAGTAAGCGTTTATACTGTATGGCCCCAAGCTCCTTGACTAAAGCTTCTGAAATGCTGCTCAGTAATACATGTTGTAAAGTTAACAGGCTTTTCTTAGCAGCGTTCCAAATAAACGCTGAGCTGATGCTGTGTCTACGGGAGCAGTGAGCTGCCCTGCTCCTAGGCACATTCATTCCTGGTCTCCTTTTTCTTCCTGCCCATGTTTTCTTTAGATCCTCCTCCTTTAATAGCTCTAATAGCTCCTGCTGATAGAATTCAGGTTGTGAAAATGAAAGAACCTGCAGCCGACAGGAGATCACTATATGACCGGGAAATGTCACTGCTGGATTTCTGAACAAGCAGTTAAGTTTTTACCACTATGATTTTGGTAACAACATACATTTCCTTAAGAAATCGGAGCAAACAAAGACATGGAAGGCAGGTGTGTGGGATACTCTTCTGTCTAGTGTGGGATACCTTTTCTATTAGATTTCTATTAAATACAGCGCTCGTAAGTCCTGTTGTCCCAGCCCTTGGGGGTGTTTCTGCTGCTGAAGGTGCCGAGATCTATGAGAGCTGGAAACCAGCCTCTCCCCGCGCTGTGAGAGGAGAGGTTCCACGTGTCTGAAACCCTTCCTGGTCACTGAGCCCCGGCGGTTCCCCTCCTGCTTGGCTGGGTGTGCTGACAGGAGGAAAACTGCAGGAAAAACCACCTCAGAGGATCCTAATCAGGAATAAGGGGTGGAACAGAAGACTTGGGCAACAACATGTGAGGAAATAGTGTCCTGACAGGGAGACACGTTATGTGAGAACCGCCTCCCCAGGGACGTGGCAGAAGCTCTGTTGCTTGGGGTGTTTAAAATGAGACTAAATAAATCACTAGTAAGTGTGCGGTGGGGAATAAGCTGGCACTTGCCAGGGGACACTAGCTGACCTGATAGGATTTTGCATCCCGCAACTTCTTTGTTAATAGTGTGTCGTAAAACACACACCGACAAAAGCACTGGGGCTTTTAAAGCTCTGCTTTGAATTTGGGCTTAGTCTTTTTTGATGTCCTGCTCTGTGCATTGCAGCAATATCTGAACACTTGCGTTCTGTTTCCAGCGGATGATGCTTGCGGAGGGACTTTGCGGGGACAGAGCGGAATTATCTCCAGCCCTCACTTTCCTTTGGAGTATGGCAATAACGCAGACTGCACGTGGACTATTCTCGCTGAACCTGGAGACACTATTGCTCTGGTTTTCATGGATTTTCAGCTGGAAGATGGATATGATGTCCTAGAAGTTGCTGGAACGGAGGGATCTTCGCTCTGGTAGGTTCCTTCTGGCCATAGTTGATCGTGTCTGTCCAGTCGCGTGGTGCCTGCTGATGTTCTGGGTGCGCAGATAGAAATTTCACAGGATGTTCAGGGCGAACAGAGTTTGTGCCTGAATGAAGGCAGTCCCCAGTTAATCCCAGCTATTCTTCAGGTTGTAGTTGCTGCCTTCTAATGGAACTCCCTGGGATGCTTTTTATTTGCTCGGTAAGCTTTGCAGTGACTCTTCCCTGCTTTAGATGATGTTCTCTGCAATAAGGTTTCAGCGTAGCTGCTTAGAAGAAATAAAGAATTTAAAAAAGCAAAACAACCCAATGCTTCAAAACCCAAGAAACCCTGCTCAAACGTTGTCATGCTCAAACCTTGTTTTTGATAAACTGTTTTCTGATTATTGCTAAATATGTTGCTGACAAGTTGACTTTACTGTTAATGAACTTCTGGCAATTTTTTCTACGGATCAGTTTGTCCTTTAGAGAGGAGGCTGTGTGTAGAATTTCAATACGCCTCTCATCCCATTGTTTATTTGAGCAATGCTTTCAGAAATATTGCTTTTGTGTATAATAAATGCCACGCTGATTGCCCCCCCTCGCCCCCCCAATGTACAAGAGCTACCCAAACGATCGGTGCTGTGAAGTCTGAAGTGAGGGGTTGCAGAAGGAATTTGACATGTTCCTTTTATAGCAGAGGGAACTCTGCCTCTGGTGCGCTCTGCGCTGTGATCTGCACTCTCATCGCGCTCAGCAAACAGCTAAAGTCCGAACTAGCAGCAAATGGAAGGGAATGGTCTTAAACTCGACATCCCTCTGGAAGGGAAGAATTAAGCATTTGAAATAATTAGGTGTCGCCTGGGATTATCAGCAGGAAGTTAAATTACGATTATTTATGAGGATTCTGTAGCAGCCACAAATAACATTAATTTAAGTAATTTATACTTGCCTGGCAATTATGGGGGAATAGGATTTGAATGTTTAGGGTGTATTGATGTGAGAGAACTTGCCATTTAGCATGTACCAATTGTTTACTGTTCCCAGGACCCTTTTGAAAATTAGGTGGTGCTGTTTCACGAAAAAAAAAAACCCGGTTTTATTTGCATGCATTAATATTTTAGGGCACTGTTAGTTTTTAGCCATTATGTACTGCAGCGAGGATCAGTCATCTGTGGTATGTGGTAAAGATGAATGTAGCTAGTTAAGAAACATTATTCAGCCTGGAGGTGTTGCCAGTGCAGCACTGTGTCTTGTCATATCAAAAATAAAACAATGCCTGTCAGACTGAACCCGCTGCAAAAAAATTTAATAAACTACCCATAAATGCAGCATGGTAGAACTTTAAAAACGGCAAATGCATCTTAGAAAATTAATCCCTTTGCCTTTCAGTAGTACATGCATGTGCACACGCACTGTTAAAAAGTGAGATTTAGTAACTATTTTAAAGGTAGTATGTTTTACAGACATCAGTTTTGGGGCCTTGTCAGAGGGAATAAGGATGTATTTACTTTCCTTCTTCCCCTTCCCCCCCCGCCCCAAGTGCCTGTGTGCTGCATCTTTAATGATGCTTTTCCTCCAAATGGAGTTTCCCTGGGAGCGGGATGAACTCTGTGGCTGCAGCAGCAGTGGGCTCTCGTTTGAATCCGCCGGGGGAGAGCCCAGGCGAGATGCGCTCTGTTAATGAGCGAAACAGGTCACACAAACATGAATTCCATCCAGGGCTCGGAGAAAAAGCTATTCCTGCTTTTTGAGGTTCGTCCTGCGTTTTTATAGTGCCATGAAATATACACGGGCAAGATAAACACACCAGTCAATTCAAAGGGATCTCATTTAGCATTCTTGAGAAGCAAACTTTTCAGTCCCATAAGCGGAATTACAAAGAGTCTTATTTTGAATTTCATTTTTCAAAGCTAGCCTTCACAACTCAGAGCCTGATAATTAAATTCAGATGACTCGTTTTTCCCATTTTTTAATAATTTTTGCCTGTAGGGGAAAAAAAAAAACGGAGCTCATATCTCCTCTTTAAACATGTTGATATGATTCAGCTTGAAAATATAGCTAAAAACCTTTTTTCCCCTCTGTCTATGAAAACCTAGTTTTAATTATTGGTAATATGGCAGATAGACTTGCGGCCAAATAAACCATTCTATTGAAGTATCTCGCAGCTAAATATTTCATTTCCTAAGCCTTATAAATAGCTTTAATCTGGTCCAGAGATGTACACAAATAAACAAAATTAAATTTCATCTGGAGTATAGTTCATACGTATTTTTGAGCTATGGGATATTCTGTAATGGTAGTATTTATGAGAGCACTAGCTCAGCACATTAAGTAAGCTTGACTTGACCTGCACTTGCTAAAAATCTCCTGCGTTGCCATTCCCCTCTCCTCTTTAAAAATAGGTGCTTTGTTGGTTTTTTATGAGCCAGATTCCCTCACCTCTCCTGCCTTTGGTGGCCGGCACAGCTCTCTGCGCTGCACGTTGGTCTCGGCGCACGCAACTGCTCCCTGGGGAATCCCGGGACGGGTTTCATTTGGCCTCCGACCTGTCGGATGCGAATCCCGCAATAAGTCTTGAAAGGGAAAGGGCATTGCAGGTCTGAGCATCCATATGTCAAGCAGAGCAATAGAGGTTGAGTAGCTATTTGAGACATATTAATAAAATAACACATTTACAGCTCTTTTAACTGCTATCGCAGTTTCTGTCATGGGACCTTGGGTCTAGATTTCCTTGACAGGTGAGAAATAAAATTCTACTGAGCAGAGAACAGGAGGGGAAAAAAAGTAGCAGTGTGAAAAAGAGCCTGTCGGATTAGAAGGGACGATGTGGGGGTCTCCAGGCTGTAAAGCAAAATTGGAAGGATGGCAGCAGCTGCCCTGCTCTCCTTGGAGATTACCTGGAGTGGCCACCCCAGTCCCAACCCTCCTCTTCTAGGACAAGGATGCTCTGGACATGGAGAGGGATATGTAGTGTTTATGTTCTCTTATGTCGTTATTCCCCGACTTTTTCTTGTCTTCCAGACTTGAGGTTCTCTTCCCCCTCGTTTTGTAGTAGCGGAGGGACCTGAAAGGATTAATGAAATTCTTCCCCATAAATACATGTAAAAGAAGAAAATCCCTCAAAGCAGCTTGGGCTCCAGCCCTTAAGGGGACTGAGCTCCGTTGATCATGTGCTTTGTGTCGGTATCTGCTCCGAGCTGAATAAATCCCTCGGCTCACGCTTCTCAGGAATATCTGCTGATTATGGCTCTTTCATGGTACCTGGTTTAAGGCTTTCTTCTGTGGCGAGCGTCGCTGTGGGTGCTCAGCTCCGCTGAAAATACCAAAGCGTTTCCAGCTGAGCACCTAACGCATCCCCAGACCGTGTCTGGTGATGAGGAAGTCTTCAGGCAGGTCCTGGATGGCCCTGACCCTGCCCAGTGGCAGATGTGTCCCAGCCCATTCTTCTCTTTGATAGCTCGGCGATTGCTCTGAAGCTTTGGGGAGCTTTGACTTTGTTGAAAATACTGTCTCTGATCTCCTGCACGTTGTTCTGTGAGTCCTCAGGGCTTGGGCGATGTCTGAGGTGATGGGATGGGAGCTCCTGCAGGGGTGGTGGGAGCCCAGGTACTGCAGCTCAGTACTGGTGGCCCTACCCTTTTGTCACACCTCCAGCATCGTGGTGTCCCCTGAAGGCTTAGAGAAGGCAGGAATGTGCTGTGCAGCAGTTGTTTGGCTGCCCTCCGAGCACGCTTTAAGAGAGGGTGAGTTTTTGCTTTGCCTGTGATGGAGGAGGTCTGGATTTCCTCTGCACATTTGGTGCCGTTTAAGTATATGCAAACAATGAAGATGTGGTCGTCTGTCTCTTGGGCTTCTTTCTGTCGTGTGTTTAGATCTCATCTAGCTGGTCTGGGACCTGTATCTAATATTAGACATAATGACTCGTATTATGATTATTAAAGCATTATGCTGCTATTGCCGGAGAAGGTGGTGGTGCAGGAAAAGACTAATAATCCAATTTATGGATGTGTGTTTACAGGAATTGACTAAGATGAAGTGTACGTTTTTCTGGGTATGATGCAAATATTTAGCAGAGAAGGTTTTTGCAGTCATTCCAATATAGCTGAAGCAGGCAAGGTGGGTAAAAGATAGAAGCCTTGTTCTCAGGCTATGTAGAGCCACATGCAACAGAGTTCCTCTCCTGCAGGGATTTTGAAAGTTGCGGAGGTCTAGGAAGACAATCTAACGTTTGCCATAGCAAGTTTCTTTTATGCTGTTGAGTTGGAAAATAGGAGAAAGTGGAGGGGAGACACTGTCAGCTTCAGCCTGTCCGCTGAACAGGTAAGCGGCTAGTGGTAGCCGTTCTGCCCAGAAGGACGTTTGGTGCTCCGTGGCTATTTGTTCCGCCGGTGAAACTATTTCGAAGCCTCTGCTCCTGCCAAATGAATTAGTTCCATGAGATAAAACTAACAAGTATCTCATTTGTCTGACTATGACAGACTGTCTGGCATGTTTTGAAGGTTCATTAGATGCTTCTAATTTTCAGAAGGGAAATTTACTTTGAGATGTAGATGGCTTCTTTAATAATGAGGCTTTTCAAACCTTTCATAGCTATGTTGTGTTACGCAACTGTATATGGTAGATTATGAGAATCCAAATTGGTAGGAGGGACGGGGATTTTAGCGAGGAAAGGTGCTCCTGTTGCTGCTATATCGTAGTGTGGTGGTTTTCAGATCAAAAAGTTCTACAGTATGTGAAAGGTCTGAACCTTTTTGGGTTGTTCTTTAACCTTGTATTAGGTTCTAGTGCAGCAATTAACCCGCTTCCCCCTTGCCCTCCATAACCTTATCTCACGTAATCTCTTTGCTTGAGCTCAGCTGGAACAGAACGTTACCTTCGTAGTACCACGCCGAGAAGCTGCATGTTGACCTGGGAATATGATTTCCTTTTGAATTACTTAATTTGTCTCTAGTTTCTTGTTTTTCTGTCCAAATGTTGAGCCTGCTTAGCCCAGCCTATAGAAACCCCACCGTAGCTTGGGAATGGAGACTGCTGCGGTTGCGGATCCTTTTCCTCTGAGCAGTCCGGACTCTGCCCACTCTTCCGAATTACAGCCCACTGTAATTTCCTCTTGAACTTAATTATGTTTCTTTATTTCTTATTGCAACTTTTACTGAATGTGGCTACGCTTCTGGAAATGCAAATGCTTGTCTTTGAGAGAAAGAAATGAAGCTGACCATTTCCAGATGCCACCCACTCCCTTCTATTTTTTAAGTCTGTTTCACGGTCCTTTAAAAACTGCTTTCTCCTCAGTTGCATCGCTTGTGTATTTTGTTCCAGGAGGACGCGAGCATATAGTGAATTCATATTAATGCAGAGTCTTGGTCTGCGGTATCTTTCTTCCCTGTGATCCTCCTCTTGACTTATTTATTTTACCTTATGGAACACAAATCTAATTTTCAGGGGGGTTGCGTCATCTGTCATGTTGCCCCTCCGCTGCTGTCCCACTCTTTGAGCCTTCCCTTGCCATTCCCCGGGGAAACGTTTGTTTTTTTTCCTTGATTTTCTGTTAATAATCCCCTGCTAAGTGAGTGCCATGGGAGAAGCAGGGCTGCAAGTGAGTAACTGCTGAATCAATGGAGTTTATTCCTGTCTGAATCCGATTCCTCTTCTTCAGTGTCTCATCTTCATTTTGCCTTTTCAGCCTTGGAGCCATTTTTTGCTCATCTCGCTTGCGCAAATGCGTTCCTTCTCCTTAGGTCTATTTTTACACTTAATTTGGGTAGAATTTGGTTTTAACTTTGTGTCTTCATTTCCTAGAAGCGGGGCAGCATGCCTTAACACGTGCATCTGCATTGTTTTGCGTTACTTCCCTGGCACAGCCGTGCCAGCGGTGCAGGCGGCGCAGGCATCTTGCTGCGCCTCAGAAGCGCCGTGCTGCAGGTGCTGAGCAACGGGTGAGAACCAAAGGGACCCTGTGCTGGGGCGAGTCTGGGGGGAGAACTGAGGACCTCTGAATTCCAGGTTCCTCTGGTTAAATCTGTAGTATCTTCCTTTTTGGAGCTGAGCCCAGGAGACCCCTTTCGGACATCAACCCTTTTGGGAGCAGCGTTTCAGAAGCTCTCTCTTGTTGCTGTGTTTCTGCGGAGTTGAGTTAGGGGGAAGCATGGTTGGAGGAGTCGCCTGTTTCAGCAGCTCCTCTTAACTGTTGCTGACTTTATTTCTTTCCTTGTCATTATCTGCAGTTGACCTTTCCCTCCCCACCACCCTTGTGTATCTGTTAAATGGTTTCTAATACTCGTTAAAGTTCTCCTACGCGAGATCTGCTTTGTGCTTCCCTCTTGATGCCAGTTATTTCGTACCACTGGCCAGGCCAGTCTGGTTGCACGTCTTGTGCTCCACCTGTAAGAGATTAGGGTACCTGTGTTCTTGAAGGTCACTGTTTCAGATGATGATAATGTTGGTTGGTGAAAAACTGTTCTCTGCTTGTGCCTCTAATGAACCAACCTATTCTCTTTATATCAAAGCAGCTTCTGATCCTTAGAAAGCCGTCTCGGAGCTTTCAGCAAGTATTTTCATCTCAGACCTCAGCCGACGACTGCTGAAGTCAATGGGAAGACTTTGGCTACAAAGGGCTGGTGAATCAGGCTTTACTGTATCGTCACGCGCTAAAGCCCGTTCCTCTTGCCACCCCCTTGCAGCTGGGGAGCCCGGGCTCTGCATCTGCTGCCGGTTCCGCTGGTGCTGCTGCTACCAGTACAGGTCGCTGGGAGGGTGCTGGCAGGAACCTTGCAGGCTCTGCGTTACGATAAAGAACGGCCCGACGCGCGTGGGAGCCGAGGACGGGTCCTCTCCTCTGCACCCAGCAGCTGCCGTTCTTTGCAGGGTTTCTACAAAGCAGATTGCCTGATGACTGCTTGAAAACGATTTTCATTTCACACTTGCCACTTCCTTTTTGATTTTTTTTTTTTCCCCCCAGTCGGTAATTGCTTTTATTTGAAAGTTGACAAGCATCATCAAGCCCTGGTGCACGCGTGAGGCTGAAGACTTGAAGATTATTATATGTCTTGAAATAAGTTACTTCCTCACTAGTTGAGGCCTAGATAATGCAACTGTGAAAGTTTTCTTTTCCTGGGCAATGAATTAAGCTCCCTTATTGTAAGCGCTAGTTAACTAACAGATACTTTATCTGTGATATGCAGATGTTTTTCTTCCATGGTAATGTTTTCCATAGGGCTGGGAATGAATAAAAAAAAATATGTATGAAGTGGCTTTTGAAATCCCTATTTAAGTGTCAGTTACATCTTCGCTGGGATCTGGGAAACAGACTTCCTTATTTGACTGGTACGGTTTAATTTTTTTCTTCTAAAGCATTTAGAGTGCTTTTAATAGGAAAAAAATTCTACAAAGGCTTCAAAACTGTAAACCATTGCTTTAGTGGGAAATAGTCTTCTTGCAGAACCCCCTTTTCTCTTAGCAGGTGTATTCTCTGGAGGTACCGTTTTGGGGAGGTTTGGCAGAAAGCGAACCACCCCTGTTCCCGCAGCTCCTCGCTGCAGGGCTGTGGGGGGGTCCCTCGCTGCCGTACGGGTGTCACTTCTGGGATGTGCCAGGCTTAGCCTGCTCTGCTGCACGTCAGGCCTGATTTTAATACGGATCCGCAATGGGAAGAACAGGACTTTGTAGGGCAGTGAGGGGATTTCTGCCCGACGGGAGACGGCCGGCACAGTACTGGGAGCCCTCGGTTCCTGGGGTGGCTGCGAGGTGGAGCCGGTTGCAGCCCGAGTGCACGCAAGCCATTCGTGAGCACCTTCGTCACTGTTTTGAAGTTAAAGGGTTGATAACGCTTTGTACAAAGTAGTTTTTGTAGAGTAGTGTTGCACATTGTCCTAGAGCTCCCTGGCCTGTTGCACTGCAGAAAGAACTGGGAAATGCTGGAAGAGAGGGCTGAGCAGGGGAAGGTGGTATTTAAAGACGTTCCATAGTTTAGCACATGTTTCTGGTAGGGAAAGGAAGGTTTAAACTGTACCCCAGCTGAGAAAAATAATGTACAGACTATGTTAGTTCTCATCAGTGAAGGACTGAGCTGACAGTATGTGACTCCCTCCCAGAGTCGCAGCGTGACCGAACACGGAGGCAGAACTGGCTTTTCCTCGCCGCTGGCTCCCACCCTGCACTCAGGGCGTCCCAGAGCCTGGCCGGCTCGGCTGCCGGGAGCATGGCAGGGAGAGAGGCTTCTGTGACAAATTACAATGAAAGGGCCTCGTGACTTCTCCCGCTCATGTTTCATTCAATAAAACATGATGAGATTCCGTATACTGCTTTCTGGCTAATCTTACTTTTCCATGCATTAATATGATCAATTCTGTTTGCTAGATAGTAGAGAGCATTTCATGAATATTCAGGCTAGCTTTCTAAGCCAAGGAAGAAGATACTTTTAGGCTGAAAATTACCCTGATCCATGTTTTAATTGTCCTTTTTTATCCCAATTTGTCCCTTCTTTGGCGTTTGGTCACCTCCGAGGCAGAGAGAGAACCCTCTGTGAAGGCTGCTGTTGTGCGGACTTCTGCCTCCAGGGCTGAGATGCGGGAAGGCCTGTAGCGTGAGGGAAAAATCCCTGAAGGTTACTAACCATGAAGAAATTAATATTTAGCTATTTCTGTCCTGGTTGCAAACACGTTGGAAGAAAAAGACAGCCTTGTTTGCAAGAACACTCAATCTCTGCAAGCTAAAGAGGTTTTTTTGAAAGACCTGAAAGCTGAGAGAAATACTGGTTATCTCAAGAGTACTTTCTGTGTGTGACCCAAAATATAGATTATAAAACGGTGAAGAATAGCTTTATTTGGCAGGGAAAAGAGACTTTACATAAATGCAAGTGATGTCACAGGTTGTAAAACTTTGTACATCTGGGGTCCTCTTTACACCACCACGTGCCTTCCTCCGCTGCTACAGCGGTTCTCGGAGCTGTCCCAGTTTAAGCAGGGATTTGGACAGATGTTGCGGGAGAGTTCACTGACTTTGGTTACGGGTGCTTCCAGGAGCAGTCTCTGCCTCCCTGTTGCCTTTTTTTCTTGTTCAGAACCAATTCATGTTCCTTCCTGTGCGAGGCTCCGCCGCCGTTTGAGCTGGTTGAGGCTGTGCGTATGCAGAGGGGTCTCCTTTGCAGAGGAATTCACTGTGTTGAAGGAATTGGATTTGCGCATCAAAATCTGTCTGCCAGAGCTGATAATAGTCATGTTTTACACTGCTCACCCTTATCTACAATTTCAAAGTGAAAGAGCGGAGACACCTCTGCAGCAGCTTCCATACTTTCAAAGGCCTCTTTCTTCTAGGGTTTCTCTGTGGACCCTTTCATGGATGCTTTCTTATATTTACAAGTTGTGTTAAAGAATGCAAGTACTTTGTTTTCAGATGTCACCTGCTTCACAAACTATATTTTAAATGATCTTTGCCTGCTGGGTTTTCCTCCCTAGGTTCTCTGCAGCTGCTTCTCATCTGTAAGCGTGTGCTGCTTCGCCTGCGTTGGGTTCCTGCAGCTCCTTCTCCTGCGCTGCAGGTGGAAATCACACCCGAAGGATTCAGTTTGGTGCTGAATTCATCTCTCTTGCTTAAATTGAATTTTTTTTTTGGATGTCTGATGCTAATGTATCTCATGTGTTGCGATTAAAGTACAGCTCCCCTCTAATTTGCATTATATGCTAATCCATTAAAGTTGGGGCAGAATTGCATTTGGCATGGTTTGCATAAGCTCAAGCTGCAGAGAAGTATTATTTATTTTTTGACAATTCTCAGGTCATACGCATCTCTCCAACCTGACCTTTCCACTTGTCTCTAGAAATACTTAAGTGCATGAAAGACAGGGAAGAAATATCTATTGAGAGCCTACTTTCAGAGCTGTTTGTTGGCTGCTAAGGGTGATGTGGTGAAGGGTGTGTGTGATTTTCTGCTCTTTATACAAAGTGTAGCCCTCTAGCAAGACAGAGGTGTCACATCAGCACCCTCCGGTCATGAACCGTCGCAGAAGAAGTGTGTAAGAGGTGCCTGACCGCTCCTGGAGACAGGCTCTCCGCAGTCGCTTTCTCCTGTGTAAACAGGAGTTGGATCAATATCTTGCTAAGTAGCGAGCTGGAAGCAAACGGAATTCTAGATGGGGAGGAGGGATGTTCTGGTGCGCTGGATTTATTTCCATTTACTGTCATGGTGGGCAAGCTGCTTATCACTGCACCTTGGTCTCTTCAGAGCATTCAAGCCCTTTGGTCCAACCTCTCCCTGTTTCGATTGCAGCTGAGATCTGGGGTCGTGAACTGGTGATATCACCAGACTCACAGGTTTATGAGATAACATGGCAGATTGCAACTCAGGAGGACTGAACTTGGCAATGACCTGTCGTGAGCTTGTCAGAAGATTATTTTACTTCTGGGTTCCCTTCTCTTGGTGTTTTTTGTTTCTAAGGTAAGCTACTGAAGTTGGAGATCTCGGTCTGTTGCACTAGAGCTGACTCACCAGCATCTTGCTTCCCTTGGTTTATGTAAAGAACCCGTTCCCCTCTTTCATCTAGGATGATAGAATATTTGGATAGCCCAAAACTTAAATATATTACTGTTGGTTGGTACAGGTTTTGAGATTCTTCTGAGGCTGATACCAGCTGCATTCCTTCACTCTGTGCAGGTGGGCTCTCATTTTGGACACAGACACAGCAAGGAGCTTTATTTTAGTAGAAGCTTCTGGTCTGACGTTCACGCGTGAAGAGCTCCACCACCGCCCCCCAAGTATTCCTAGAGACAGAGGCTGTGAGATGGAGAGGAGACGTGAAGACAGTGGAGGAAAACTTCAGTGTTTCAAGGATTAGAGAAACGCAGTTCCTCTCAATAGGACAAATTAAATAAAGTGTTCCCACAGCCATCACTGCAGCCGTGGAAGTGGAAGAACTCTTCAGGTTAAGAATTAGAAGTGTGTTTTCAGAGCTAGACCACTGTATTTGTTAAGATATATCTTGACATATCTATGTATTTGTGACATGTGTCTTGACAAATACGATGGAGTACAAAAACACATATATACATTTTTAGATAGGCAAACTTCTGCAATTTGACAGCTGTAGGACACTTCTGGAGGCCTTTTGTCCCTGAGTAACAGCCTTTCAGCTGAAGTGAAAAAACTGACTTCTGTTCCTGTTGTTTGCTTACTACAGGCCTGAGCAGCTGCTGCTTTAAAAAATAGCTAAAGATGCCCTGGCAAGGGTCGATAATGGACGGGATAAGCAGGAGAGTGCAGAGACTATTTTCCATTCCAGATCCGTGAGATGCTTTTGGAAGTGAGCTATTCGCAGGGCAGAGCCTGACTTCATAAATGGAGAGGGAGCTGCAAACAAAGCGTTAAAGTGAAAGGCCTAATAGCAGTTCAGAATTGGTTAATACGGTGTCTCCTAGTGAAGCACCCTCTGGGATCGTAGGCAGTGGAAACCTGGGCTGTGCCTCCTCGCGGTGGGATGTTCATTCAAAGCCTTGATGTTTCCTTAAGGAGTTAGTCCAAAACCTGGCTTTGAGCCCAGGGAATACGAATGGGCTGACAGACAAGAAACATGAATGATTTCTGTTGTGAGAAATGGGTGAAAATAACGAATTCTGCAGGTTTTCTTGTGCCTTTGTAGCTGTGTTTCTCTGCGCTTCAAAATCCAGTGTTTTTCTTTCTGGGCTGAGCGGTGCTGCCACTGGTGGGTCTTGGCACAGATGCGTTTTCTCTCTCGCCGCTTGACTCAAGCGTGGACTGCGAATCTAGGAATATCAGTTATTAAATGTAGACACTTATCTAAATATCTTGCCTCTTAATGTCTCTGATATCTTCTACACAGAGATCTAATCAGCCTTCCCAAAGCCCAGACGGGGGAAGGAAATCATGGGTTTGGATTCGTGTGGCTATTATATTTTGCTGCTGCTTCTTGGCTGCACTTTCTTTTGTCCTGGCAGGTCGTGATCTCTTTAGCTCGTGCTGGTTTTGTCAGTCTTGGCTGTTTTACAGTAGGGATGTTTTGGTTCTTCTCCACAGGGACCCTTCTCATGGCTGGATTTACAGTGGAGGTCAGGCAGCTGCCAGGGCAGCGGTAAATAGCAGAGCATTAGTAATACACAAAAACCCTGTCAATAGCTAATGACTGTATTCCTGGCTGCAATAAGCTGGAATTTTGCAAGATTCTGGAAAACTTGAGGCGTTAGGGTGCTCCACTGATGTGGTTCTGTGTAAAGGGCGATTTCTGCCTTGTAGAAGTCCAAAAAGGCAAAACGCGAGTAGCTGCTTCCCTGCCACGTTAGCGACCCCCAGATTCGCTGCCTGTCGGCACTGTCAGAGCTGCTTTTTTGCCAGTGGCCTAAAAATGTGATCAGCCTTTTTAAAATAGGCGTGTCGGTCTGATACTGCCCAGTTGGGGCACGGGGGAAGTACCCGTCTCTGTGTGCTTCCCTTTATCCCTTTGTTTTCATTCTCCGCTTTCTAAATTAATTTTTCTAATCGTCTTTTAAATGATGGGGCAGTTGAAATGAGCTCTTTTAGTCAGAATTACCTGCATTAAAGGTCTCCCTTAAAAAAAAAAAAAGGCATAAAGTAATTAATTGCTTCAATTAAAATAATGTGGCTTAGCTTGTGGTTTTCTGTTAGAAAAACCTGTTTTTGATAAGTCAGCTGTTCTTAAAAGGGGAAAAATAAAAGTGCTTCAGGCTGGAAGCTGGCATGAAGGAATTGTGAAATAAGGCTGTTCGCTCTGTAATGTAACGGAATAAATTAACACCATCGATCCTGGAGCGGTGCCCTGTGCTCGGAGCAGCCGGCTGGGGCAGGGGAGTGCTCGGAGAGGATATTTTTTTTCTTTTTGCTCAGTCACAGATGCTTTGTGTGACTTTGAACGCGTATCCTTTGGTTTTTAAAGCCACGCTGGAATTTCTGGAGCCTGGAAGGAAGTCAAAGGGAAGGGAAAACTTAAAGGAAAATCTTGAAAGACGTTTCAAAGCCAGCCTGTGCTGTGGTAGATGGCTGCGTGCCTGGATACTGACAACCTGCTTCGTGGAGTGGCCGAGGAGCCAGTGGCCCGCGGCAAACCCAGGCGCTGGGGCTCCAAGGCGCCCGACGAGGCATCCGTGGGTTTTGCATCTTCACTGCTTTTACACGGGGCCAGCAGCGCACACGCCTCCAATTCCAGCCCAAACATGGGGATTTGAAAAGGCTGACTGATTCCTCGTTGTAGCTAATGGGCTGTATTAGGCACGTGGTGGGAAGTGGTTCCTGATGGCAAGGAGACCCAGAATGAAAAGCTGGGGCAGCTCTGCCCGCTTTGCTCCGTGCGCGCACAGTCACTGCGGGCGGAGGAAGGCTGGCAGTAAAAATCTCCTGGTGTTTTTAAGCTCAGGTAACGCAGGCTCTGATGGGAGCCTCATCTCCAGTTTAAAAAAAAGAAAAAGCTCATAGGCGTCTGTATTAACGCATTCTCTCTAGAAATAAAAACAGTTTACTTTCAGAACAGAAAACGTTTACACAGGAGGGTCTGTATATTGCTGTTCAACATCTGTCTGCCCTGCCCGCTGCCCCCCAACGAGAAACCCTCAAAATTAGGAAGACCTCAGGTGACTCTAGTTCAGAGCAGGTTGTCATTGGTTTTTTTCTTCTTATACCTCTTAAGGAACTACAGACTTTTTCAGTGTGAAATTAATAGATTGGCATTTTTGTGGGAAGAAGAAAACACTCATTAAATTTTGCAACCCTGGAATATGTATAGAACAAAGCTTGCAATTAAAATTCATTTTGAAGCAAGTTAACAGAAGTTTTGTTAATGTTTAACATCTTTATGGGTGCCATTCTTTGTAAATGTGAACTAATTAAGTCCAAAGGGACAAAATAATAGATTCTGCATTTGCTGTGAATGCCAGCGCTCGCTTTGCTTTTGGCACTTTTCCTCTTTCTTTGTGCAAGTTCTGATTTTAAGAAGTTGCCAAAAAAGTTACTATTTTGCTTTTTATGCCAAATTATGAAGAATCCATCTTTGTAAATCTCTGAAAGACTGCAACAGATCTTTGGTAAAGACTTGGTGCTTGCTCACCCCCAGTGACTCCAAGGTGTTTGCTGTTCAGGAGGCTTCAAATTGGATTTTTTTTTTTTTTTTATTTTCCTTCTGTTAAGGAGGTTTTAATATTCTGTTAAGACAACTTGCAGCTGCTCTGGAGGAGTAAGGCCTCGGATAGACCGGAGGCTGTATCCTGACGTTAACCGCGAAGCTCTGAGGTTTCCTTAACTGAAACATAAACCCGTCTGAAATGCTTGGAATTGTGAATTTCGTGCTTCTTCCTCTCCTTCAATACTTTTCCTGGGATCTTTTCCTTAAGCAGCTTATAGGTAGCAATACAAGTAACAGAAAATATTTCCAAGTATGTGGCTGCCATAACAAATCTGAGACCAGAACCTGACCTCGGCAGAGCTTCGAAACTGCCTGTAGCTTGCAGGTTAGGGGATGTCAGGGTTTGCAGAGTTAGGGGTTTGTAAGACTCTTCCCAGCAAAGTCGTATTGAACGAAATTTTAATACAATTGAGCGAGAATGTCTTTAAGAGGCTGCAGGCTCTACCGTGGCTGCACCAAGCCTCTTATGCTATAAACAATGTAGAGCTTGGAATAGGTTGTTAATGGCACATTATTGATCGAAAGGGTAGAAAGTTCATCTAAACTGTGGATAATTCTGGTCATTTCCTTGCAAATTTGGCTGCTGTGTAGCTATAACTGCTGCACCAAGCTTTGACTTATAAGTAGCAATGCTAATAAACCCGTTTACTACTGAAAGCAGCAATGCATGTTAAGCTGGAAAGTCTCTTTGTAAGGCCACTTGATGTCTCAGTCCTTCAGATGCCTCGGCGCAAGTGTAGCGTTGAGCTCCTGCAAGGGCGATGTTCATGTCCTTGTAAAACAGGTGGGATTTCACGAAACTTTGGCCTGGCTGCAGCCCAGGATGCTGTTGCCCTCCTTGCTGCAAGGTGACATTGCCGGCCTGTGCTCGGCTTGTCCACCAGGACCCCCGGGTCTGTCTCTGCCAGGCCGCTCCCGGGCCGCGAGCCCCAGACTGGGCTGGTGCCTGGAGTTACTCCTGCCCGGGACTTTCCCTTTGGACTTCATGGTACTTCTGTCTGCCCGTTTCTCCAGCCTCCCGAGGTCCCTCTGGATGGCAGCGCACCCATCTGGTACGTCAGCGGCTGCCTGCAGACTTGCTGAGCGTGTGCTGTCCCATCATTCAGGTCGTTAGTGAAGGTATCAAACCATATCGGCCCCACACTATTGATTGTGTAAAGGTGGATTTATTTTTTTTTCCCAACAGAAAGACTCTTGAGCCTGCTGCCTTTCTCTGAAGGCTGTCAGAGCCTGTTTAATTTCAGACTGAATCATGTGTTTCAGGATTTCTTATCTGATCTAACGCTTGGCGATACAGAGCGATAGGCAACTGTGGAGCAACCGGCTCCGGTGACACCACTCACATCAGTCAAGGAGACTGAGCGGAAGAGACGCAGATTGATCTCCTCCGAGAATCTGGAAGAGGAACTGTTACAGCAGCAAAGAGCATGCAGAAGGCAGGTTTAAAAAACTGAAAAATAAAGTAAAACCCACTTTTGACATACTGGCAGTGCTTTCAAGTAGTCAACAGTTTTTGTAGTTGGAAAACTTCAGGTAGCGTTAAGGTCATCCACACAGGCTGCTTAAAAGGGAGGTTTTGCCCTTGCACAGTTCTTATTCTGCTGTCTTGGCAACTTCGCTCAGGTGTTACAGGCCTCTTAATCTTCTGGAGAAGGCTTGCTGAGCAATGGTGCTCCCTGCGCCGGGCGCTGGAGGGAGGAGACCGGCCCGAGGTCCCGCAGCAAACCTGGGGGTCGCTCCGGGGTTCTGCTCTCAGCCCGTGCCGAGCCCCACGGAGCTGCTGCCCTCTGAGACAACTGCTCCCGAGAGCAGAGAGGAAGGATTGATGTGTGTGTTTTGTCTTAGCCATGTTGGGTGCTAGGCTGCGTTTCATTCAGCAGCAGGGTTGACTCAAGCGGTGAACTCTTCATTGATTTCTCAAGGAACGGGGTGACCCTGCGAATCCCCCCTCCTTAAAATGACATCCTTGCTGAAACAAAGTGGGTTCTTTTCCTTGTGCGCATGAAATAGCATCCTCTGATACTCGTGGTTTTCATGTCCATGTGCCCAGAAGAGGAATTAATGTCTCCACCGTCATGATCCAGCCAATGTGATGGATCGTCCCGATGCGTTAATCTCCAGTAACAGGCGGTTGTGAGACGAATGATGGCTTTACCCTCCCTGTCCCAGCCAAGTCCAGCTTTACCAGCAGCTGCTGGGACTCTGCAGCTGATGCTCAACTTCTGGTTCCCATTGAATAACGGCTTCTGTAGATTCACAAGTAGGTACTTATATATATAATTTATTTAAACTTCAGTGACTACTTTTTTTGTCACTTGATGTTCTTGGAAGCATAAAACTTCTTGCAATGAAAGGGATGGAAACTATACTTTAGGAAAGCAAGTCACTTATTAAGCATATTTAATATTATCTTAACTGGTATTTGTGGTCTCTTAAATGGTAGTCTGATGAAATTTTTCTTTTTCACATAAAAAATAAATTCATATTTTAACCATATTGTTCCTGTTCCTATTCGGTGGTGTTCTATGCATACCATCGCTTGCAGGTCCCATCTGTCTGCCCGATGGAACGTACCTGCTGTGGTTTTATGTGAGGTGAGGAAGAGCACAAGCATATATTTATTTTATCAATCTAAATGATGAATTCTGGGAAAGACAAAATTGGGTCTGTCAAACTGCTGCTGTAATTGCACTTCTAATAACTTAGCACCTGCTTTTTTTGGTAACGATTATCGAATGAAAAGTGGCAGATGGGTTTGCAGTTCGGTGGGAGTGGCACACGTGAAGACCTGTTTCATTATCTTCCGTCTGATTTGGAGGGAAGATGCCCTCTCCCTGAGCGCTGCAAGGTCAGCAGGCATTGTCCGTGCTCGATCCGTGTCCTCGCTGGATGGAGGGGACGGGGAGCTCCCGAAAGGGTGGCGGGAGCGGCGCCCAAGCTGTGCGATGCGCCGGCACGCGGGGGATGAGTGTGTTATTGCAGTGATTTGTGATCTAAATCAAAGTTAACAAGGGTGGCAGGATGCACTGCCTCTCCCCATCTGTACCCATGGGTGCGTGCTCTGGCACGCTCAATCTGTCTTTTGTTGCAAGATGGACTTAAAAGCAGCAAGCTGCCGCTCTCTTCACCGCAGTCCTGGTAGCTTTTTCGCTTCTGAGAAACTTGGTGTCTTTTTGGTCACGTTAACATCAAGCTGAGAACAAAAGTGGGTTATTGATTCTTTGAAACAAAAAGATTCTTTGCCAGCCAGTTAATGAGCGGAGAACACCTCCAGTTTCTGATTTTTGTAAGTGTTTAAGTTGTAGCATCTCAATTAAGTCATGACAGGGCCCTTCCCACAAAATCTCCAAGTCATAAAGAATTAATCTGTTCCTGACTGAGCAGAGTTCTGGGGGAGGTCTCTGCCAGGCTTGTCTGACTCAGGCTGCCAAGGATTGTTCTCGGAAAACCTTTTGGTGGCCGTGAGCTGCTGGGAGCCGGGAGAGGGAGAGGGAAAGGGCCTCCCTCTGGTGGAGGTGCCCAGAGCGGGGCTGCCGCTTGCCGTTGGGCTGCGGGGGATCTCCTGGGACGGCTCCTGTATCGCCCTCTGGGGATGTATATGCAACCAATGGCTTACTAAACTGCATGGTAGTTGGTGTGGGGTGTTGCTATAATCACTTAATCTTATGTTCTTTTAATATTTCCTTTAACCTCTGAAATGCGACTAAGGCTAATAACTTACTAAATATATGTAAGGGATGCCTAATGCTTTTAGTGGTGCATCTGCTATATTTAAAAACCAAACCACAACTCCCAGACAAGTGCTTTCAAAGGCTCGACTCCTCACTGCAACATCTAGAAGGCATTGCAGTGTTTTGGTTTTGGGTTTTGTCTTGCTTTGAGTCCCCACCTGTGTGACAGACCCAGTGTATCAGTAAGCTTCTCTGAACGGGACTTCTCGTGGCTGTGGTGCGCAGCAGATAAGGCAACGGTGTCGAGGCGTTACTGCAGAGAACATCTATTAAAGAAATCTGCTATCCAGAAATACTCCGGTGCTTCCACTACGATTGCTGCAATATGAGAGCTTTTGGACCGTATCTCCTAAACAGACAGAAGAAAATTGCCAGCATAAGGAGAGCGGAGGCTTAATGAGGGAGGTAGGATCAAGTGCCACTGTTCCCATTGAACAGGGAAAAGAGGCGATATCTACAGAAATGTGCTTCTCTGGATGTCAATAGGAGTATGAGTGTAGCATCTATGCGTCCTTACTGGTCTTTTATGCTTTTGTGCTGAGATTAAATTTTTTTGGTTTTTTGGGACGGTGGGGTAGTACTTGGAAATTCGGCTTTGGGGTTTGCTTGTTTGTCCAGACTTTGAAGTCTGACCCAAGTGCGTCGTGTATCTGTGATCCAGGGTGTGCAAGTAACGCTATGGCAGTGGTGCCAGATTTGCGTCTGTGCAGCTGGTCAAAGCCCAGGGAAGTGGATTTCTGAAGGCTTTGGATAAAGATCGAACGCTTCTGTGGAAGAGGCTATTCTCTTCCACTCTGAAACTCAGCCCCTTTGAAGCCCCCACATCGAGATGCCGGGCAAAGCAAGCCCTGCCTCTCTCCAGGTGGATCCATTTAGCTGACTTGAAGGGAACGTAGTCCAGCTAATTTTTCAGAATTTACAAGGTATTCTTTACTCATCCTTCCCTTAGCAGGAACAAACCAGGCAGCATTACGATAAAAATGACGTTACTAGATCTGTTATAGTGTCATTGACATTAGTTTTGAGTACATGAAAAGTCTGCAGAGGCTTGCAGGGAGTCTAAATTGTTCCAATACTCAAAGAAACCAAAGGCTTCAGTTAGTTTTGTTGAATGCTTTCACTTCGGTGTGGAAAGCAGATGAGGGAACCTACCACTGGCCTCCGAGATATGTTGCCCCCATAAAAGCCGTATTTACCCCCCTTTCTCCATCAGTTGTCCACAGGCTCTTTGAAGACCATAGCTTCCTTGCTGCTACTGCAAGGCACTCTCAAAAAGTGTTATTTTTCATTGTCAATGCTTAGCTCTAACAATTATTTTAGTCTATAGTCTATATGCCATTAGTGTGAAAACAGGTAGAGGTGAAAAACTCTACCAAGTTCAAGCGTGCTGTTTCCCAGGCCCTCCTGGTGCCTCTCGGTAGGAGATTTCCCACCGCGGATAGCTGGTGTTTTATTGTATGTCCTGAGCTGGCTGTCCTTCAGCCTCTCGGATTGCGTTTCAGCTGAGGAGGCTGGTAGAAATAGCCGTACTGGGAGTTTACTGGAGTGTGTGTTTGCGAAGAAGTGTATGTTTTGAGGCAGTGCTGCAGGTATTTGAAGACATTACTCACGAACAGACTGTGATGTGCTAAATTGAGTGGAACCTGTGTGCCAACTTCACAGAGCATGATTTTGTCTGAATGCCAGTTGTTTATGAGGTATGCAAGTTGAGGAATGGAAGACACAAAGATTCCCTTAAAAATATAATGGGATGGGTAGTATCTTGGGCCTTTCTGATGCATCTTTTTTTAACCACTTCATATTTGTAATGTGCCAAAAATAGCTGTACAGTCTGCTGTGGCCATCACTAGTGCAGCTGGGAATAGATTTTAATTGATGGATACTGTCAAGCCGTTAGCAGCCATGCAGTCAAGAGAACCTTTAAAGTGATATTTCTTGTCCCTGCTCACTTAAACACTCTGCTACCAAGTCATAGCAGAGTATTAATTCGTACTTAATATTGACAGCATTTGTACTGATAGCTTATTGGGGCCATGTCCTGGATTTTTAAGTTTCTCGGCAGTGAGAGCTGCTGACCACTGACTCTGTCTCCAGGTGTTACAGTAGATGGTGCTAAGACCCTAAGAAAATGCAATGTGTGGAATAAGGGACAGACACGTCTTCGGAGCTGTTTGCGTGTGACTTTCTGAGCTGCAGTGTGTCTGGTGCACATAGAAGGAAAGCAGATGGCGTTTGGCTGTGGTGCACTGACGTGTTACGCTGAGGCCGTGCTCCATCCTGGCCAATGTGGAATTGTTTTGGAGTGTTCCACTTTCATCGAGTCTTTTGCTGTTTAATTTGTGTGGGCGCGGTGTGTTAGGCAGAGGAACTGATTCTCAAACCTCGAGTTGAGGGGCGACTTGTTAAACCTTCTCAGCCTGGAGTGAAATTGTAACTTCGGAAAAAACTGGCTGGTAAAGCTGGGGCAGAGGGATGTGGGAAAAGGCGGCAGCAGCTTCGTACATAAGGTGGCATTTAAGAATGAACGCTTTCCCTGCTCTCTCCTGCTAATCCTTTCCTTTAAAAAAAAAAATAAAAAGTGGATGAGCAGGGAGCAGAGCGACAGAGGCTGCACTCACGGACCAGACAAGCTGGAGGCGCCTTGGGCTTATGTGAGCTGCAGGGAGCAAAGGCTTCGGAGAGCCTGGAAAGAATTGACCTGCTCTCCGAAGCGCAGGCTGTGCAGAGGTGTCATTAGGAGCCAAGATCGCCTCTTGCCCAAGCAGTGCTTGCTGGTTCTGTCACTTTAGCTGCTAAATAGGCCACCAGCCTTTCTGTAACAGATCTTGTCTCCTGGATCAAATTTAGGCTTCCCTTTGGTTGAGCCAAAGGAAAGACCTTGGGACAGAGTTGTTTAAAGAAAAGGGAACAGGCGCTGAGCCTTGTGTGGAAATGGGCTGTGACTCTTCCCTCAGGAACCCGGGGTCAGGAGAAGTCTCTCGGATGTGAGTCTCTGCCCCCAAGTCCTTCGGTGGGTTCAGGTACTTGTGCTGGTTTGGGGTCTGAGTTTGTGCACTCTCCCAAGGCTTTTCTCTCCTCTCTGGCCTGCAGAGAGTTAACTCGGTTATCCTGTCCTCAGATCGGAAACTGCCATCCCTTCCAAGTTATGCTGCTGTTCAAAAGGTTGAAAGTTTGAAAACAAAAAATGAAACAAGCAAGCTTATTTCCATTTAATTACTTAGATCAGGAGGACCCCTGTGTTTTGAAGTTACACATTGCTATATATATTAATGTACTATATTAGTATACTAAGGTATAGTAATTGAGTTGATAATCAGCCTGAACAGGGCCCAAGACCAAACCTGTAGCCGTCCAGCCTGTCCTCTGTGCAGTTGTCCTTCGGCGCGTTAGTTAGACCAGTGCCAGAAGCTACCGGGGAAACTCACTGGAAGGCAAATACATTCACTAGAGGCAACTGGTGGCTGCTCCTCTTCGCTTGCAAACCTCGCCGGGGCTGGGGACCAAATGCTGGTTGTGGAGATGGCCCATGCTAACCAGAGGCTGTGTGGACACGGTGCCATCTGGCAGGTCTTTGCGTGAGGCTGCCTACGCAAGCTGGGAGCAGGATGCTGTGGTTCCCGCTCCCTCCTCTTGGCTGAAGCAGATCAGAGGTTTCAAAGCTCGAGCTGCTTGCTGGTGGGGGGCAGTAGAGGGATGTAGGTCAGCAGCATGCTCTGCCCTACCTACCGTGTCGCCTCCGAGGCACATATGGAGTGTGGACGGGACCCACAGGCCAAGCAGGTCACCAGCTAAAGAGCCCTGGCAGTGATGGAGCGCCTTGTGTTTCCCCCGAGGCAGTAGCTGTGGTGTCTCAGGCTCCAGGACCTGTGAGAGTGAGAGGACCAGATTTCCTCCTTTGCAGAAGGAGCGTGTTTTAACTCATGCTTTGGAGGAGAGAGGAAGCAGAGAAGACTCATTGCTATTTTCTTTGTGGATAAGCAGGAAACTTCCATCTCTGGGCTTCACAAGCCTTCCTGTTGCCATCAATATGGAGCCAACTATGTTAATTCTGAATTATTGCCCTGCCTAAAAAAATCGTGGTTATCTAGCGTTTGCAGTTATTGTACTAAGGCTTATGAACTGTACTGAAACTTCACAAGGAGCTGCAGTGGCACGAGTGACGAGATGAAATGGCAGAGGGTCACAGTCTTATCAGCAAAGCAGACCATCAAAAGTCTTCATTTCCTCCTTTCTGCTTGGATTTTTTCTGCTGTGAGCTCCTTTCCTGGCTGTTTCTGGCTCATGCCCTGACCTGTGTTTTTCTCTTTTGTTTTTTCCTCCTCAGGCGTGCAGCCTGCTCTTTGTACATTTCTTTATCTTTTTCAGGCTGTTTGTGCCATATTTTCCCTAACTTTTTGGCAGTTTCTACTGCTGTCCAGTGTGGATTTGATTTCTGAAGCTCTGGACGATGCTCGGCCATGAAGAGAAAGAAAGCAGGAAGCGCCCGCTTCGCCATAGTGAAGCGAACTCTTTTCCTCTGCTGCTTTCTCTGCCTTCTCCTCACCCCCCTTGGAGGACTCGATTGTCTCTTCTTTGGGCGCTTTGCCTTGTGGTGCTTCGCCGGCTCTTCGTGCTTCTTTCTCCTCTTCCTGGCCATGGCTTTCCCTATTTTTGAGCGTTTCTTTGAAATAACTCTTCTAGTTGCAGGTTTTTGGTTGGCCTTGACCTTCTTGATGGAGATGTAGACCAGCAGATGAGCGCTGCGCTTCCCCCCGAGGAGCTCGCGAGCGAGCTGAGGCATGGCCAGGGGAGCTGGGCTGTTCTTGCCCCTCCTTGGGATGGAGCTACTCCTTGGGCATGATGGTGAGGAGGAGGAGGCGGCTCTGCCGGCCGGCAGGGTGGCTGCCGCAGTGCACCGGGGTATACGGTGGGGAATGGCTTCGTTGTGGCAATTATGACACAAAGTTCCCCCAGCCAATCGTTTTGGGCCGGATCTGCTTCCTGTAATTCTATTGGCTAAAGGGTTGGATGAAGTCATAGCTGTGGTGATGTCACAGCTCTTTGCTGGCCTAGGATTGCATTCCTCCCCCGGCGCTGGGGTTTAGCTCCGTTTAACGCTCAGTATGTTACAAATGTGTAATACCCAAGGAGATAACTGGATGCCTCTAATTTTTTGTCATGATAAAATGTGAAGCTGCTGTTAGCTGCTGAGAGGTGGCAGCTCATAATGTGAAAATGGTTTAGTAGCAGCCCTAAAAATAATTGTATGTGACAGCTGTTTCTTGGTTCCTGTCAGGATAACTACTGTAATTTAAATCTGCAGCTCTTGGGCTACATGTCTAATTTATTTGGGTGGACTTTTCATTAATTTGAAAGGTTCTGAGGGCTTAAAAGCCTTCATTAATTACATTTTAGTAAATGAAAACGTACTAAGGTTCTGCAGGTTTGTGTGGGAATAAAAGAAAGAAATTTCCCATGTATTGTTTGCTTGTTTTTAAAAGGTTAAAACAGTTGTTCCCAGGAAATAGCTCGCTTTTCTGCCCCCTTCAGAATTCCTGTGCCTAAGAACAGGAGTATGAATAAAACAAATTGAAATTTTGACCGTTCATTGTAAGTACAAGATGACTTATTGAAGTTCCCAGTAGTGTTAAATATTCATATGTAGTAGATTGCGTAAGTATTAAATTATGAAACAGACCCTACTCCTGCAGAACTTGTCTTTCTGAAAGGTAAAGACGGGGGGGCAGAAGGCTGGAAGTAGGGAGCCATCCCTGTATTACAGATAAAGCTTTTTATTGCAAAATTCCGCGGCAAGTAGCAGGACTTCTGGAATTGCTGGGCTGTTTCATTCTGTCAGAGCTGGGGGGAGATGACTTGTCGGGCTCTGCAGAAGCTCGTGGCAAAATCAAGCCCAGACGAAATACTTCGGTGCGATGGTGCTCTTGTGCTTGTCTGTTCCCCTTCTGTGTTTACGCTCGGTTGTTTTCAAGTGACCCCACAATAGTAAATAAAATTGGAACAAACTCAGCCTGTTTGTCGTACCACGAGGCTCGCTCCTTTCATGTCACAGCTCTTTTTTGCTTTCTGTATGAGCAGAGAAGGGTGATTTGCATTCCATTTATCTATCCCACTTTCCCTTCCGTTGTTTCTTTTGCTCTCAAAAGAGAACCTGCATTTGTGATTATTCTGGGGCAATGAAATAATTTCATTACAGCATTCAGAGGTCTCTTCAGCAGGTGCTTTATTATCTCAATAATTCAGCCTAAGAGACTTTTCAGAGTCCCCAATTCCCAGAGTTCAGGAGCTACAAATAAAACTCTTTTGCTCTTTCCCTGGTTTGGTTTGTTTAGCCTCATTTATCTGTGTTCTTTCCAGATCTTCCCCAGGAATTTCATTTAAATGTGGAATTGATCATATTCAGTAAAATTGCCTTAAGGAGTGCATTGTGTTAAAATGCACACGAGACCGTGTGTGTCCCACTTGGTTTAGGTCATTTATAAAATTCACTTTGAATTGAGGCCATTAATCTGAACTCAGTAGAATGTTTGCTCATGTCCCTGAATTACCTACATAATTCATCAAAATAGGCCAACTCTGTTCCGACAAACCCTGGGACTGGAGTGCTGGAATAACCACAGGTCAGTGCCGGTGCGGGGACACCGCCACCAACCCTGTCCCTCTCCTCCCCAGCGTGGGGAGCTCTGGTAGGGCTTCGTGCACTGCCGCTTCCGTGGGGCCTCTGTGGGCAGATATACTATAATAAAGTCACTTTATTACTGTAACTTCCTCTATACTAGAGGTTTTTCAGGTAGAGCAGTAATTGTTAAGAACAAATCATTTGTTGAGCCCAGCAAAGCACAACTTCAGATGCGCTTGCGTCTAAGACGGTGTTTGTGCAAAGCTTTTCCTGGGGCTGTGGCCGCTCATCATCCCTCCAGGGTCTAATGGCGAAAATTGTTCCTCCGTGGCGTATTGAGGATCTGCCCTCTGCTGCACAGCATGTTTTTTTAGAAACTTACAGGAGCTTAATGACTTAGAGCCCCCCAGCCTCTGGGAAACGGGGCTGGGGTTCGTCCGCGGAGCCGGGAGCTGTTTGGTCCTCGCACAGTCCTGGCTTCTTAAGAAGGCCAATGTCGAAGGTTGTCCTCCATCCTGACTCGAGCTGAGCAGTTTGCATTATGGGCGAAGTCTAATTAAAGACCAAACTTGTTGGTGTTGGCTAAATATGATGGTTAGTGTCACCCTTCAGAGCAGAGCCTTGGACTCAAGGCTGTGTGCTTGCTGAGCCTGGAGGAGGCAGTGATGCTCCACCAGGTCTCTTCTTCGGCTCTCCATATCGGCTCTCCTCCCGCTTCTGCCTGCAGAGCCAGCGCATTCGCAGCTAATCCCTCCCATCTGGAGGAACATTCCCCTGGGAAATCAAGGAATGTCTTCCCTGTGCTCCACCTTGGGTTGGTTAAATGAGATTGCTGAGCACCGAGAAACTTGGCCATCAGGAGGTTCCCAACCCTGCGCTACCCTGCTGCACCTGGGTATTTACACAGGCAGGCTTTTGGCTGTGCAGTTGTGTGGACAATGAATTCTAAGCCTGAAGATCACATTTATTAAAATCTGTTTAAAATATTATTTTATACAAATGTCAGTGGTTGGAATTATCCAGCCAAGCAATAGAAGTGTTACCTGAGGAGCAAGAGCCTGTAAAAAGTGCCTGAAACAGACCCACAGCCCATGTAGAGAGTTCATGTGTGTTAACTGAAAACTGTTAATGTTTAATATATCACATTTGAAATACAGATTAAAAAAAATAATCTGTGGGGAAGACGAATGTGTTATGTGCTGCTAATAATGAGCAGTGTCAGCATCCTTCAGTCTCCTGCGAGCGGTTTACGTGTTGGAGGTGACAGCTCGATGTTCCTGCGTGTGCTGTGTCTCGCTGGCCACGGCTCGACTTTCTCCCTCAGCCAAGGAAAACATTTTATGCTTGTCTTAATGCTTCTGGAGTTGAGTACAGCTCAGAACGGTGGCAAGGCTGTTGCTACCCCCCTTCCTCTGCTGTCATGTATGATAAGTCGGGAACGTCACAATAAAGCAGAAAAAGAGTTATCGGATAGGAGTTCATAAGGAGCTATAACTTAAAAATGACTGCGCCTTCCTGATAACGCAGCAAGGTACGTTGAGTTTGTTGTGTGTTTTGCTGCGGGAAACTCAAGTGCCGGATAGGAAAGATGCTCTGTGCCTCAATACGCTTCCAGTCTTTATTTCACTTGACAGCCTTTACCTGAAAGCTCTGCTCTATCTCTGTTCACAACATGACTTTTTATTTCAGGATAAACTTCTTCCTGGGCGCTGGGACGTGGAAGCTTCCTTGCCGTTACATTGCTGACGGGCAGTTCTTGCCTTCCTCCTTGTTTTTAGCATCCACAGGTTGTGCTGGGCAGCACCTGTGGGTTGAGGGATTGAAGGGATTGGGGGGAAATGGGGGATGGATGGACATGAAGGGGCAAAAGTGGGTGGTGTAGCTTGAAAAAAGCAGACGACTTAATTAGCGCATTTTCAAACAAAAGATAATGTCATCCTCGGTGAGATGTTGAGTCGTTTGTTCTCGTTTATCATCTCTAGATGAGACGCTGATTTAATATTTTTGGTGTTTCTTAAGGGTGCTTGGCTGGAGAGCTTGGTTGGGATGCGAGGCATTGGTTGGGATGCCCGACAGCGCCGTTCCTGCGGGAAGAGCTCCTTTGGAGTTCTGAAGTTCACTGAAGTTGTAAATGCAGCTACTGCTGGTTTAAAGCATAATCTGGCAAAGTAGGTGGGATTTTTGAGCCTTTAAAATAGCATTGTATTCCTTACCTTCAAAGTCCAGTCGTCGTGCTTGTAGTGACGTTTAGGTGCTCTGGTAGCTCACTCTGCTCATCAGAAGGGAATAATTCAGTCTTCATTTCCTCAGTCTGGTTTTTTAGCGTGTGCGTTCAGCACGTGGGTAGAGCTGCCGTGTGAAAGGAGATCCTTGTGCCTCAACCCCCTTTCCGCGGCCCTGCTCCGAGCTGCCCTCCCTCCGCTGGGCTGCTCAGGCCCTCTCCAGTGGAAGCTGCTTTGCTGCTTCTCACCAGCGTCTCCAAGGTGTCCCTATGTGCCTGTGCATGGGTTTTGCCAAGAATTTATGGAAGAGGTGGGAATGAACCCATTCGTACTGGTGCTGAGTGTCTGATATGTCTCCTCGTGTAAAACAGTGATTTTTAGATCAGTGGGGAGACTGCAAATGTGCGCTTGGGGTGGTGACATCTGTTTTGTCATATGAACATACATAAAGGCATCCTGAAATTGTACGTTAAAGTGGATTTTTGTCCATTTTCCTCACTGAACCTGAACAAGGCCCCTGGCTGTGGTGAGGTACCTGCTCAGTGGCGTTACCGGGTCAGTGCAGTACTTAGAAATGCATCCTGAGACTGCAGACACCTAATTATGAAGAAGAGATTTTGCCATCAGTCCTGGCAGAAGAAAATCTTTGTTGTGGACCTGTTTGGATTTCCAGTGAAAAGCTGAATCTATAAAGCTTGTGTATAATACATAATAATGTTTCTCTAGTATTTGACACTTACTAAAAACAAAACAAAGAAAAAAGCCTCCCAGGCTTTGGCCACTGAAATGGCTCACTCAGCTAAGACCTTACCTCTCTGCCTATTAGTTAATGAGCGTTGATTAAGGTATGAAATTGGTTCCAATTTGCCATGGTAGGTGAAAAATTTCATGCCGGAAGGAATAACATAAAAGGCAACACAGGAAAATTAACAAAAGTAGAGGACTCTACATGAATTGCAATTAATGTGAGGGTAAACCTATCGCCGGAGCGCTTCCAGCAGTGCTCGGAGTTACTGCCTCATCACGAGTCGTCTTTGCAGTATACATTAGCTGTTAATTTGAAATAACTTTGTTTTTTTTTTTTACTATTTCTTTAAAAAGCTGAAAGTGGAAACAACCCCTTGACAGGAACTATCAAGGCACAAAAAAAGCAGGAAGACGAGAAAAATGTCACTGCTCATAATGATGTTAATTATAAGGTAAATGAATGTTGACATTTCAGAGTTCAGCTGAAAAGATCAGACACGCGCTAAGGTGTAGAGGATCTATGTAAAGTATGTAGAGAGAAGAAAAGTTGTGTAATGTCTGAAAGCTTACCATTTATGTAAGAGCAGAAGAAAGTAAAAGGTTCAGCACTTTCTTTGTTGGTTCTCATAATTATACAGCGTGAATCTAGAGATACTTCTGAAAGCTTCGTCTCTTGGAGTCTTTCTCAGACAGTCTGGTTTGTGATTGCAGAAAAAGGTCTGAACACGGTAATATTATCTTAAAAGTCAGAAGGTAAATAGAAGTACTGTATTACCTTTCAAATCTGATGATATTTTCGTGAATGTTTTGCATTTATTAGAGATACAGGTATTCTCAGTTGCATAAAGCTAAGGTCAAAGACTTAATTTTAATCCGAATAGCTCCCTTTTTAGCTGCGATGCGCACATGGGGCCTTTTAGCAAAATATTGGTGCATAAGCTATTTCTGTGGTGGCAAATATTCCTGCTTTTCCTGGTGTACGGAAGTCAGCAAAGCAAAAGCGACATGCTCTTGCCACCGTTGCCGTTTTCTTCTCTTGTGAAGGTAAAGTGCTTTCACTCCGGTCCTTAAGCGTCGGTCGGCCATCGTTGTGCTCAAATTCCAGAGTCTGGGAGACTCGAGTTCTGGCTTTTGCAAGCTGGAAGACTTACCCTCAGGAATGCATGAAACCATGTGCTGGCATATGCCCGCCTTCAGCGGTGCTGAGGGTCAGCACAGATGTTTGTCCAAAGGATAGGCTTTATTTATTTCATTTTTTCTTTCGGTCTCCTTTTTCCTGCCATAGAACTTGAGAGGTGGGTACGCTCTGGTTGCCCCTGGCCGAAGGGCTGTTGAGCCGGGGGTGCCGGTGGTTTAACAGCGCTCAGCCAGACCATCAGAACGCGAAGCACCGGTGTTACGCTTGCAGCCGATGCTGCAATGCACCATCTCCGGCTGCATCGCGTGGAAATCATCTCGAGGTGCCTTGTCCTTGACCTGCTGAGTCTGTCCGTGAGCCCCGTTTCTGCCCTTTGTGTGCCCTGTGACGCGGATGCTTTCAGCGCCCCCTGTTTCCCCCCCTTTCTTGTCCTGACCGTGGCAAGCAAAGGTGACTGGGAGGAGAATGGTCTCTCATGTGCTGAACTGGCTTTCAGAATGCTGCTAAAAGATGCCAGATCTTCAGCTGCGTGTCATAAACTATTTATTTTCTCTATAATTCACACTGTGTTGCCTTTTTATTTCGGATCCTTTTTAATATGAGTAGTTACTCATGTTTTCCACTTTAATGCAATTAGACTATACTTTGCCTTTTCTCTATTGCAGGTAGCTGACAAGCTTGTTCAGCCATTACAAGGTATTAAATGAAGTAATTGCAATATTAAGTTCTTTCTTCCATGCCATAAAAAAAATGCTATTAAAGAGTAACTGCATGATACCGCCTAGAGAATTGGGTTTTAGGCGGAAAGCTCTGTAGACACATTTTATTGTTATTCGCCACCCCAGGGTGCTGGGGAGAAGGTAGCAAAGAGCTCTCCTGATTTTTTTGACCTCTGCATCTGTGCTCTGACCAAGGCTCGAATGCAGGAGTGGCTTCACCTGAGGGACTGGGCTGTGCATTGTTTGCTTCAATGAGAATTAAGCATCTGCAACGCTCCAGTTCATCTCCCCCAAATATGTGTATTTGGCTGATACCCAGATGAAGGTATTATGAAGCTCGTTCTCCTTTTTACGCTGGGTTAATTCATGGGAAGATACTCGTTTTACTGCGTTCTCTTGATGGCATCACCAAGGACATCGTCGTGCCAGATTATCCGTCCCCTGTTTTCTCTCCAGGTTGCTAACATAAAACCATTTTGAGAGGCGATGCGCTTAGATGTGAAGCTGATGACTTACTTTATCATCTTGATTTCGTGGCTGCCCGGCGGGTCGCCCTGGGCTCACACCGCCTCCGCTTTGTCGGGAGCGTTTTGCTTGTTTAACCTGGACCAGCTTCTCCGCAGGTGAAGAACAGCTCTGCTGTGTTACGCGTCGGGGAAAAGAACGGGCAGCCTGCAAAGCCACCTTGTGAGGGGAAGGGACATCGCGGACTGATAAGCAGTTTATTTTAGAGGAATTATTTTAAATGCTGTATGTAAATGCAGCAGGGCTGAAGTGCTGTGAATCCCCAGATAAGATGCTGGTGGGTAAGATAAAGGTTGAAGGAGTACCGATCGCAGGAATATTTCTTGATAGCGGTTGTGTTTGGACTGAACGCGCTGCCTGTTTTTCCTTGATAGTGAGATCACCTCCCGCTCGTGCCCACTGTGGTTTGGATTTTGTGCTTTGGTAATGTTTGTCAGCAGAACAGACAAAACGCTGCTGCCATCCCTGCCTTGATTTTTGTTTTAATGCACCTGTTATTTGTTGTCAGCAGAGACTTCCCTCTCGGGGGAGAGAGTCCTCTCCGGGAGTGAAGTCAGGGTGTGTAATTTAATCTTGTGGCTGTAAAAAATCCATTCCCAGTTGTACTTGATAATTTAACTACGACACAGTAAATATTAAATGACTCAACTGTACTTTAATATAGTCATCATGGTGAAGGTAGACATGTATATACCAACAGGTAGAGGAAGTTGCTCAAACTACATTTTACGAACAATTGTGACAACAGTTTTTTCCCCAGTTACTCTCTTACATTGATTCCTTCCCTCCTAACACTAACAAGATTTAATCTCTATAACAACTGCCTTCTCCCGAGTTCTTTCACCTACGGTTGTCCAGGGCTCCATAAAATTGTACCATTTGTGTTTTAACAAAAGAAAAACTGACTAGAGGAGAAAGAGCTGGAACAGATAGGGTTTGGAACAGGCATAATGTTTAGAGAGGAGAAGGAAAAAATCTCGGAGGTGAAGGGTGGATTTCTTCCAGGGGATTTCTAGGGCAGAGCTGGGCTTTCCGTAAAGGGAACATACTTTTGTGGCTGGGGCACTGGTCTTGTCATCAGCTGGTTTCAGGAGTTCGGGTGAATGAAATCTTTGGGTGCTGGAAGAATATCTAGGATTCTTGCTTTTAGAAAAAGAACAGGAATTATCACTTGGAGCAAAACCAAACCTGTCAGTCTTTGATGTTTTCATCTGTCGCGATGATGCCTAGGTGCCTAGTGAAATTGTTGTATATTGTGTTGCATTAACCCTAAGTCCTGAGACAGTCTGTAAGGTAAGAAATGCACTGCACAGTTTTTTGAGCCTTTTATGTCTTGATACTGTAGGACTGTGGGAAAAAGAATGGCTTTTCTCCCAGACAGATAGCAGCTGTTCCTGGCAGAGGCTGCCGTGGGATTCATGCCAATTAAATCTCTGTTACTCTCTCTGTCCAACTCTAGAACAGACATAAGCAAAATCCATTGATATTAGGCAGACAGCATGAAACAGCTTAAATCAACAAATCCTTCTCCCTCCTCCAAACTTTTGACTGAGCAAAGTATTTTATAAACATCAGATGCTTTTCGCAGGTCTGTGCATAGCTGTACTGTGTATTCTGTACCCTACACGAATTGGAAAACGTATTGGTTTACTTCTACTACACCGCTTGCCGTAATGCATTTGTGTGAGCTTGGCTAATTCTCTTCCTACTTCTCTTGTTTTGGCTGTGGAAGATGTAAGTTCTTTGGGGACGTGGCAGGTTGTGTCGCTGGGATTGCTGCTGCCTGTAGCCCTGGGGTCCGTCCTGATGGACTGTCTAGCTCGTAATAGGAATTGTTCCCATAATGGAGATTTTTATGATAATTTTGCAATGTTTTCTTAAGTGCAGCTGATTCAACAAGTAAAATGACTTCTGCAAACATTAAATTTTCAAGGGCTGAGATTGGTTTGCAGTGCTATGGTCTGCACGATAAAACCATACCAGCAACAGTCTAGTCGTGGGTGTCTTCCCAAGTCCATCAAGACCTTTTTTCTTCAAAACCTGCTCATGGTTTTGAGTACTTGGGGGTGATTAATACTGCAACAATAACATCCAGACCTTTCTTCCTCTTGACTAAGCTAGTTCCATTATGCCTTCGGCAGGAGTGATGCAGTAGAAAAGCTTTGATCTTTCTTTAGATGTAGGTTGGCAAGTCCTGAGGACAAAAGCCCCGGTTCATCAGTAGCGGTGGTGAAGACAAAGTAAAGTCGGCAGGTGCCCACTGGAGACAGACACCCACATGTGGGGATTTCTGAAGGACAAATCAGTTCCATGGCTCATTCGGTCCTTCCTTTCTGCGGCTGGAGTGTGTCAGCCGGTGAGGTGTGGGCTCCTGTCTAAGGAGGCAGCGAGCATCGCTGATAACTTGATTAACCGAACTGTAAATGTCCTCCTGACTGAAGATGGGAGTACAGTGGCAGGTGGAATCTAAAATGAGTTTGTCTTTTTTGAAAGCTTTCAGCAGGGGAATCTCTGCAGTAGTTACTACTGAGTTATGGGTCGTGCTGGCGTGTTAAGATAGACACAGGAGCCCTCGCTTTGCTGATGAGAACGTGCCACTTGATCCTCAGAAACAATAATTTATTTACTTGAATCGAATGCTAGGAATTCTCTCAACAACAAACTATTTTGTTACACTAGGCCCTTGAAAATGGATTTTTTTTTTTTTTAAATAATTCACCAAAAAGGATAGGGGCAGGCTTGTTTTATGCTCTTCTGCTCCAATTATTCAGTTGCTTGCTAAGTAAATATACATGATATTGCAAGCACCTTTTCAAAATGTCTCTCTTGACAGGAGGAGCTGAAGCCATTAATGTTGGCTTGAAGGAAAGCACCTAGTGAGCAAAGGGGGAAAACAAGTCTTCTTTCTTCCATAGCTTCATTGACTGAATGTTGCTGAAGGGGCTTTCTCGTCTCTGCTGCTGGATTACAATAAAGCTCAAGCATTAGTTTATCAGTGAACGCAATCTCAAACCTTCCGGTAAGGTTTAAGCAGGTAGCTCCTTTTCTTTCTGAAGAGGCAATGAGAACAGTGTGGAATTCAGTGCAAAAATGACGATCTGACTTAACGATGCATTGCTTTAGCTGGTAGCTGGCACCTCTCACAGGGCTTTGATATCCTGGCAAAATAAGTATTTATTACTTTGCAGGTCTCGTGTTAAATAGTGTGGTGTAAAATGACAATGTCAAACCAAGTTAAGGATCTGCTTCATTATAAGAGCTTTCCCTGCAATAACTCTCTATATTATGCTACTGGAGTCACTGTCGAAATTACCAGGGGGCCCAGTCTGCACAAGCGACTGCTCCTTCAACATCATCATTACTGAACCTGTACTCCCTCATAACGATTCCTCTCGGTGATTCCACAGATAATCTTTTTTTGTTGCCTGTCTTTTATTTATTAGCATAACCAAGCAACAACAGTGCTGCCCTTCTGAGGAGGAGGAAGGAGGGCTGGGGAGGGCTTGCTTTTTGTGAGGATGGGATTGACATACGTTGTTGGAGAAGGGAGGAAGAAGCCGAGGGGAGCTGGGCTGAGGGACACCTTCGTGCCTGATGCTGGCTGGGGTTGAGCTGGGTCACAGGTGCCTGGAAAGGGCTGGTGCAGTTGATGGCGTTTGTAAATTGTGAGGAGCTCCTGAAACGTGGGGAATTAATGTGCTGAACTGGTCTATTCTCCAGCCCCTGGTCTCTGGGTAAATACAGTTCTGGACCTAGAAGAAATTTGGGACAGAAATCTTTTATATAACATATAAAATCCAGGAAACACAAGAACAAATAAATCGGTGTGTATACATGACTTTTCCAGAGCAAGGTCTTACCCCAGGCACGTCTAGACTTTTAAGCAGATTGCACATGGGAAAAGAGCAGCAGATCAGGGCTTGGGGACCTGGGCTCTGGGCCATCGGCCTGTTGTGTCACCTTGGCCGCTTCCCCTCTCGGTACCGGAGATAATTATATACTGACCTCTTCTGTGTAAAATAGAGAGATTTACTGATGGGCTGTCTGTGGAAGATATAGTGCTCCCAGGCTGTTTTTCTGGGAACCGTGCCTAGCTTTTGTTTAATTTTTGCCCGGTCCCAAGCACCTTGATCAGAGGATAGGAGTATCAGAAATTAATAAGGTAAACATGTTCACAGTTGGAAACAATCCTTATCTCTATCTTTTTTTTTCCTCCATTCTGCTCCTTTTGAATTTGATCCAGTGTTTGACTTAACATTGGATTTCCTGCCTTTTATAGCTCTCACTCAGAGCTTTAATAATATTTGATCTCTCTCTTTTTCTGAAGTTTTAATATACAGGACATGGGTATTTCAGTTTTATGAATCTTTGGGGAGGCCTCATTTACTGAGTCTGCTTGAACGACCTTGGAGAGTAATTTAATTTTATTTTTTTTCTCCCGCTGCCCCTGCAGCCGCCTTGCAGGCATAAAATATTAATGGTTTATACTGGAGAGAGAGGCGTTTTCACTTTTAATAGGAAGGTGCAAAAGGGGTTCCCATAAGACAAAGGGGGACTTAGTGGAATGTGCTGCCTTCAGCGTGGGGACGATACTGGTGCTGTGGCGGCGGTTACACGTGGATGTAGTTGCGCTCACACAGCTTGACCGTGGCTCTTGCCATCACTGTGCGTGCTCTCCTTGCAGTTGTGTAGACAAAGCATCGCGTGTACTTCTGACAATGATACGCTGCTGCTGAAGGATTTTTCCATTAAGTTTTCAAATTAAGTGACTTGCCGTGTTTTTGCAGGGAGCTTGTGGCTGAAAAGCTGACTGAGCCCTGGCCCTGTAAGCCAGAGCCCTGTCTGGCTGTGACAGCGTCTCCTCTGCGGTCCCAGGGACCGTACGGAGCGGAGCATGAAACGCGGAGCAGATCTGACCCCGGAGAGGGTAACCTGTCGTTCCTGTGTTCAGTGACGGCTCGTGATACGGTGCTTGGCTGAGTTAAGTTTTTATTTCTGTTAAAGAGTAAACAGATAACCCTTTGATTTGAAGACAACTAAATGGTTTGTGTGGGGGACTGGGACAGTCCAGGTGTGTCCTTGGTCAGGCGTGTCCATCTCCCAATACTGGAGTTTCCCCAGGATGGGGGTGGGAGATGGGGGAATGGCAGAGTCCAGTGCCTGCGCTGGTGTCCCAAGGAAGATGCAGTGAGCTCAGTGGGAGGAAGATGAAGGTGCTCACTTCTTTTCCAGCTCCAATGGTTTAAAGTTGGCTGCAGTGTGGGAATATCTTTATCCATTCCAGACTTAGGACAGGAAATGCCACAAAATCATCACAGCACACAGTCCTCTCTGGATGTTCTCTTCCTGCCTTAAGTATGCAGCAAAACAAGCACATCTCTATTCCATCTTTTACAGCAAAGTTTCCCTTGTACATCTGTTAGCTGGGGTGCCAGAACACCACCATCGTGTAACATGCCTGCCATGCACTTTGTGTTGAAGGTGGTAAGATTGAGCTCTGAAATATTGGTTACTGCTGATGGACCTGCTGTCGTTTGACCTCCTTGTACTGCCTCGTTTCAAGGTCGTTGTTATTCTGAATTTTTGTTATGCTAGTATTCAGAGTAAGGTATTTTTATGTAATTTCCTATCTGAGCACGGGCGCTTGCAAGTGTCAGTTACAGAGTTAAATTATTTCTAAAGCTTAAGTTTTGGCAGCTTAAGTTTAGCACAGAAGCAATTTTTGTGATTGACTAAGCTATTCCAGGAGCTAATGCCTAAGGACAACCCTCCAGTGCCGCTATTAGAAAGGTGACGCAGAGTTTGGGTTGCGAGCGCTGCGGTGGTCGTTGTCAGAAGGGAGTTTAGAGTTTAGGTCCTGACCGACCCCAGCGGCTGTCGGATGGTGCTGGAGGGGATTCCCGGGGGGAATTTCTTCCTCTCTTGCCCCGATACTTGTGGCACAAGAGCATGCTTAGGAAAGAGGGAGTGGAAGCAGCTTTTTTCCTTAGTGGAAAGGGTTCTGGTTGCTCTTTCTGAATGAAAGGTTGAGCAAACATGCCAGGGTTTGGGAGAAGGGATGCAGCAGTGTGACAAAATGGAGCAGCTTCTTTGCAGGTGTCCTGGAGTCAACCTCATCCCTCTCCCAAACTACCCTTCACAAAGAAGAATTCTCAGAACAGCCTTTTGCCTTTATACGTAGAATCCACCTGTATTCAGAAATTAGAGAGTTTACTATAAAAAAAGAAAAAAAAAAATCCTGATTTCCAGCAAACCTCTTCAAGCTTTACGGACAGATTTTTTTCAGACATTGTTGTATTGTTTGCTAATGGGATATATATAATTTTCCAGCAGCTGTCGCATGTGGAGGGGAATGCCAGTTTTGAATACATACAAGAATGGAAATAAATTCCCAGAAAGGCAGCTAACAAGGTCTGGAAAAGAAAATTGCCATGGAGATGAATGTAAAAGATGATGAAGGCAGACACAGTCCCTATATAAACATGCGTGGCTATGCCGAGGAGGAAGGGAAACTACTTTCTCTTGGTAGTAGCTGAGGATTAGAACATGAAACTATTCCATACCTGTCATGCTAATTTTTAAGCAATGGAGGAGGCTGCTAAATGACCATGGTGAATCACTGTCAAAGAGATGTTCAAGAGAGAAAAGGGTTGTGTGTTCCTTTGAAGGAGGCCGAGGATGCTGACCCTACTTTCTAGCCTTGGTGGGTGATCCTCTGGTGCCAAAGAGGGACAGGTTTTGGTCTGCTGTTCAAAATCAGGAGATGCAGCTGATTTACATGATGGAGCAGACTCCAGCTTGTTCTTGGCCAGCTCTGCGTGAGCTGCGATAAAACTTCATTTTTGTCTCTTGTAAAACACACTTGCAACACAAATGTACAGTCTGGTCAAAATCCTGCTCAAGCTGATGGAAATACTGCCTTAAAATGTATCATTTGTTCAAATTACTTCCCAGCTCAAGGTACTGCCACAAAAGAGGTGCTGAGTTGGACTTTGAGCAAGAATCCATGGTTTGGCATTAGCTCTCAAGTTGTGGGCACTTGGCCAGCGGTGGGTGGCGACACTGAACCCTCGAAATGGCTGAGCTGTGCCGTGTTTTGGGATGTGGCTGCGCTTGGGGCTCTCCGTGGAGAGGACACAAGGAGGCCCTTGCTTCAAGAATTCAGAGCAGGTTTGAGGCTGGAGTTGAGGGACAAAGTGGCTTCTGTGGATTTGGCTTAAAGCCACTATGCAGCTTTTCTTCAATTTTGGCCTTCATGCTAAATTAATATCTAGAGTAAATAAGCAGATGGCTCCATTAAGCCCTTTCCAACAGAAATTCTAGTCTTGCTGTCACCCCACTGCACTTGGAAGTTGTGAAGTAAAACAGTCTTGACCGTGATGTTCAAAATTGTTCTGTCTGCTAAAAAGATGGGAAATGTAGTTCTTTTATCTAAGAAGTGATGGATCCAGTTCCATATGTGCATTCTGCAACAAGGCCAGCGCTTTTTCCTGGTCTAAGCAATGGCCAAGAACGCACAACGCAGTGAGAGCTGAGCACCGTGTCAGCCATCTATGTAGGCTGTAACTTCTGGCAAGGAGGGATGTTGCCATCATTCCAGTTTCACGTACACTTCAAAACGATCAAAATGAAATAAAAATAAATAAAATCTTCAACCTCTCCTGAGCTGATGAGGAGGGGGAGCAGGACGTAGGGTTCCCTAAGCTGTATGGTGCTGCTGTCATCCATCAGTGTCCCAGTCTGGAGGAGCTGGTGGAAACGATCGGGGATGGAGTTGCTGTGGACGCACGGGCTCCCAGGGGCCATCCATCACTTGATGAGTTCAGGCTTTGCCTGCAGGCAGCAGCCATTAGACCTGGCTTACACCTTCCTCCGGGGGGCTTTACCCCCTCACCCTGTTACACAGCCCATCAGTTCCCCTCATCTTTAAAAGAGAGGCAGAAGTACTGTCCCTGTAAAGATGTACTTCAACATTTGGTGCTTTTGCGTGCCATTATTTATTACCAGCATTAAGTTGTGGTTTTATGTAGAACCTCTGGTCACATTCATGTATCGCTGTGCTAAATGTGAAGATAGAAAGTAAGTCTTTGCCGAAGAGAATTTGCAATTTCCAGTTACTTTCTTCCTCCTGAGGCTGCTTTGCATTTTGTTGTGATTTCTACAGCCATGACTGCTGTAATTTTAGCATGCCTTCATGGAACTGTCAGTAATCCAAGCTTCAGTTTCCAAATCTTGTTTTTTTCCTAGTTTCTGTGACTTTTTGCTGCACTGTAGAAACTACAAAAATGAAAAAAAAAAAAAAAGACAGGAAAGTAGTCTTTAGAGATGGCACATGGGCTGGTTTGGTGACAGCCAATGACACCTGACTCACTGTAGTGTCCTATAGATGTCTTGTGGCTAAAATCCTGGATATAGTGATAAACCCTCTAAGAATCCTTTGGGACTTCAGAGAGGTCACTGTGTTTTGCGTGTGACGGCCTCCATTCCACCTCTTTTCTAAAGACACCGTTTCTTCAAGAGCTTGAAAGGTTATCGGGGCAGGCTTGGGTATGTCCTTTTTCCTTCTTGATTGCCTAACTAATACTTAACGAAAGCGTACCTGCAAGGAGAACGTGCCGTAAGCAGTGGCAGGCTGTAAAGGCAGAGCCCGTAGGAGAAAATAGGACAGTCCTGAACTTCTGTGTCTGGTCCGAGTGTGGTTGAGCTTCAGTCTAAACTCCAGCTGTCACTTAAGCTTAGCATCTTCCATTATTAATGTGACATTGTAAAGTTAGGCGGTGGAAGTATCAGTTCAGTGGGTTTTGTGTACTTCAGGAGAAAGGTGAGGCGACCTGGTCGCGCACCAGTTCCCAAAGGAAGCAACTTCTGCGGCTGGTGCGCTGCTGGCAAAGCGGGAGGCTGAGATTCAAATCACCTTTCAACTTCTTGGTCTCAGCCTGCAGAGTTCTGGGGGCTGAATGTTGTGAAAACGTGCGCCCTGGCTTTCCAGCCTATCTGTCAATAAAGAGTCCAAGTTTAATGGAACTTAAGTGCATTGTTAGGCTGACAAAGACGTGAGTATATCTGTGCATGCAGTGATGGAAATGGTTGTTATTTATCTAGTAATAAATACCGTCTCTTGTTATCAACACATCTAACTCTGCCTGCGCTGAGAACAAACAATCTCTGTAGCACTGATAGTAAGGCAGAAAGGGTTTAGAGGAAATTGTGATAAAGCTATAGCAGATTTCTTTGGGGGATTTGCAATGCAGCATTAGTAAGCTTCAATTGCATTAGCTATTCTTCTGTTGTGTTGAATTAGTGTTTGTTTTCTCCTGAATAGAATAAATATAATCGTGTTTGTTACCTTTTTTTTGGGTATGACTGGAGCCAAATGCTATTTCCATAGTAAAAGTATTATGGTAAGTACTTTCATGTAATAAAACACGCGCGTTTCAGCAGAGCGGTCTCCTCTTTCAGTACCCACCATCACAGTCGGGTTTTTCTCTTCCCATTCGCAAGGAGCCCACCAGATCCGCCTGTAGGCAGAGCCGTTCTGCTCACGGACACGTGTATCGTGCAGGAGGAGGAGCCTTTTTTCCTCAAGAGATTTTGATGGTGACCCATCCCCAGAGCAGAGTTTTGCCTCTCTTGCAGAAAACAACTGGTTTAAATCTGTCCCGGGGCTTAAGGTGGCCCGTGAGCCCCGCTGTGGGTCTGAAAAATGTGCTGGTGGTAGAAAGGACTTTGAAGCCTTGAAGGCAATAAGTACTTCCTTTAATGACGAGGCACGAACCTGACTGGTCCAAGCGGTTCATTTTCATTGTTTACAGACTGTTTGGGGTTTTTTACAGGGTGCTCCGTACTGAGGAGTCCCGAGGCATGTACACGCCAACAGCCCCACACTCACGAAGGATTGGGGTGCTGTGGAAGCTGATCTCCTACGGCATTTTCTGAACATCTTTTGGGCTTTTGTAACTGTGCTTCTGAAACAGACTGTGTGTTCTTCCCATCCCCACAGCGCTGAGCGAGGAACAATAACTTGATCTAATTATTCATTTTCCTTGTAAAAGTCCATTGTGATGGGATGTCTCTTGCGACCAAAAAATGAGGTCTAGAGGTGCTTAAGTATACTTTGTTTAAGAGAGTAGACACGCTGAAATAAGATGTTCGGAATTAATGGTACAGCTCTCATGATAATTTGAGTAGCAGTTTGGATGAAAAGTTAAAAATACAGGTGAAGTGAATAATAATACACAGAGATATGAAGAGCTTCTGCAATATGTCCCCTAGTTGTACTGAAAGGAAAATTAATCTCCGAATAGTCAGAATGTTTCAGTGTAATAAAGACTGCAAGGAAATGGAAGTCTCTGTCAAGGCTGATGTGGAAGAGCTGGAAGCGGCGCTGGGGGGCCTGGGCTGGGGGCAGTTCTGTGCCCAGGACCATTTTGGTTAAACCGAGCATCTACAGCCCCAAGTTGAAGCAGTTTGTGTATGTTTTTGTCTTGTTCTCCGAAGGCTCCAGGAGTGCACACTCTCCTTCTTAAATCTCCTATTGACTGCGACTGTCGGATAGCGTTAAGTGTTCTGTGACTGCTCCATCCTGCTGTGGAAATGCTGCTGAAAACTCCCCGCTGCCTCCTTGCAGACGGCCACATCGGCTGACGTGCTCCCTCTGCTCTTTTTGGGTTAGTCTTAAATACAGCCACTGCAGGGAAAGGTGAAGGTGTGCTCTGGGAAGGTGAATATCAGATAGGTTCACCCTAAATGTTACTGTTAGAGGCTCGAGGAGGACGCAGTGTCTGTCGCAGAGGGGCTGGTTTATTGACTATTGGCAGGTTCGTAGTTGGACATTCATGTGCCACGGGGATGTGAAAAGAGAGATGAAATGAAGGGTGGCCTTGTACTGCGCTGCTGGGAGCTGCGACGCCCGGCGCACGGGGTTGTAGGAGCACAGAGCAAAAGGCTGATCCTGCAGTGCCTTTGGGGGAAGGTGAAGAGCACAGCAATGCTGCTGCTTTCCTGCAAGTGCTCGTGCCTGGACGTGCCCGTACAAATCAGGGATTCGTGGTCCCCTGGCAGACGCTAACCAAGACGAGTTGCTGTAAAAGAAAGTCTGTTAAAGTCTTTATTCTGAATTTATGAGGCTGTTGGAAAATGCAACGCATTGAAATTCAAGGTCGTCCTTGTGCAAGGGGAAGCGCTGCAGAGTTGCTGTTGAATTTGTGGTCAGCCAGGTGCAAGGTGCGTACGTGTCTGTGCTGAGCGTATGTACGCTGGAGGGTTCGCAGTGTTTGCCGCGCGCAGGCTGGCAGCTCCCAGGGTCCCTTCTCTGATCGCTGCCCTTCCTCAGGGGGTGCCTCAGCCCTGCCTGGATGGGATCTCAGTGTCGGAGGCATTAATTCCAGGGATCTGTGGAAAGCAGAGGTTTGGGATTGCCCATACTTCTGAGAGGGGAGACACAGAGACTGTCAGGCTCCATGAATTCAGCCCTCCGCAAGTGGCGTATTGCTCCTGTCTGCCACAAGCCGTTGCTGAGTCAGAGTCCCAGGAAGGTCTCAGAGGTGCCAGTTATTAAACGTCCTCTCAGAGAAGTTTTTTTTTTTTTTCTGAATCTTAAAAGCTTAAAGCGCAAGTCCCTGTCCTGAGCTAGTGTTGGTGTGACCTTGGAAATGCAGCCTCCTCTCTCAGCGGCTCAGCTTGCTCTGTGTTAAAAGATAAACTAAAACAAGAATAGCTTAAAAAAGGAAAAAAAACCAAAAAAAAAGCATCCCCAATGATGTTCCTTTGTCTTTTATCTGTGTGGGCTCACTGAAGCTGGTGTTTGACTGCATCCGGAGGCAGGACAGCACCAGGGCACACGCATACCTTCAGATTCATGCTTAAATCCATTATCTCAAAGTAATGCACTTGACATAATGCAATTTCTGGAGGAGTTCTTACCTTTAGTTGTGACCTTCGACTCCCCGCTCTCCTGCAGTCGGTTTGTATAACATCCACACCATGAATTGCTCATTGTATTTGGGTTCTTTAAGAAGTACTGTGGTCAAATTCATGCTAATCAAATTTCAGGGTGGTTAAAATTGGATCTTCTGTCTGCAAATATCTCCTTCCACTATTCTAGTGCTTCTAGCTCACTTTCTGACATTTTATTGATTTTTTTTTTTTCTCCTCTCTTTCTCTCCACGTGGAACCAAATTAAAGCAGGAATTGGGATTGTAAATAGATAATGGTGCATGAATGCAGATTAATCAGTGCCATCCATGTACAGTAATACTAATTGTGCCAAGGGAGGAATGGCTGAGTGAATGGCATAAATATTTAATGCCTCAATCCAATGTGAAATACAAGAGCAAGAAAAGAAATAAAGAAAATAGTTTAGTTGAGAAAACCACACTTCACTGCTTTTCCTCAAAAGAGGAGTTTTGATACCATTAACCTTTCTGTATAATGCGATAGAGGAATTGGAGGAGCTGAGTTTAACACGGAGCCTTCAATTTCACTTAAAAAAATGCCTTAATGCTCTGGTTAAAAACAACATTGGAAAGCATTTGGGATAAAATCAGTTGCTTAAGAGATGCGTTTTTCGCAGGCTGTCTGCTTGCGGAGTTACTGACCTGTGGAGGTGGCCGTGGGGAGCCAGGAGCCTGCTGCCCTCAAAGCTCCCTGCGCCGGGGCTGGAGACGGAGATTTGGTGTCTCTGCATCGCAAAGGACCGCGATGTGAAAAGCTCAAATCTCTTCTCTGTCCACGAGCTTAAATTGCAGAAGATAAGTCAGGCTAGACATCAAGAAAAAAAATATTTTTAAATCCTCACTATCATCGAGTTTTTGTGAGGCTGTTAAATGCTCTTCAAGCAATTACCAGAGTTCCTGTATTTTGAGTGTTGGTTGCTTGATGTTGGTCTTCAAGATGCTTGAAACTTGATCAGATTTATTCAGTATCTTACAGGGCCTGAACTGTTAGGCATCGTCTAACAGGTTCTTTCTCATGCAGAGTGTTCATTGTGGTTTAAATGGTAACTTTTGCTTTCAAGGACGTCTCATGGGTAGAGAACAAGCCAAAGTGTCCAAAACCGTGGTCCCTGTGGGACTCAACTTGAAGCCATGGGTGAAACGACTCAGAGAAAGGCTGTTCCCGCAACTCTGGGTCACCGGGCCAGGGAGACCCAGGGAAGAGCCTGTTTCTAGCCCAGCCTTCCCGGCCGCAGCATCCTCTCGGGTCACCTCCAGGCTCTAACATGCAGAGCTGTGGAAATGAAAGTTTTGGGTGGAAGCTCACTTCATCTCTTTCTCTGAGTGACTCCAGGATTAAAAAGATGCTTAGCATAAAATGGGTACCAAATTCCCATCAGTGAGTAATGATTATTGATTTTACTTTAAAAACAGTTCTTACATTGCTACTTAGTCATTCCAAAGCCTTAGATTTCAGTTAACAAGTTGCCATATTCAGGAAGCTGAATATTTAATCAAGTGATTCATATCTCCTGGTGCCGGTGGTAAGAAAGGGGAGGATGAGGGAAATGGACATGCAGAGGCTTAAAAAGTTTTACAAATTGCTAATAGGCTTATTTAAAAAAAAAAAAAAAAAAAAGGAAAGAAAAGTCTGGAATATTGAAAAATACAGTGGCAGAGGTCCAAAAGAGAAGGGCTTTTATTTACATGACTCACTGGACTATTAGAAATTCACTGGGCTAATAGTAGGTGTTGAAAATTCAGAGCACATAATGTAGTACAACAGTATGCTGGGGAATGTGGAAAGGAGTTTCAGCTTCTTTTAATTAGCTCTGCGCATTTCTAAGTCTCCGTAATGTAGCTCCTCCTTTTTCTTGAAGACAGCAAGGCAGCATTGGGCTTATAAAGAAAAATATGCGACCTTGAGAAGCTGGCGGTACAAACACTGTGTACCGTGTGTCACAGTGCAATCAGCATCCTCTCCCGGAGCTTGTCGCAGCCTTTATCGTCTGCTGCTTTGTCTGAGGCTGCTGTCACTCCGCGGCAGGTTTGGCAGTGCTAATTGGGGCTGCCTGGCGCTCGCCCCGTGCGCAGATGAGTCGGTGGTGGCTCCTGCAGGAGACTTGGGGTGTTTCTCTGCTTTTCCTGATTGCTGTTGACTCTTGCCTGCTGAGCATCCTTCCCATTTCGTTTGAGATTCATCAACAGCAGCCAGGGCATTTGCATTCAAAGACCATGCAGCTGCTTCAGTTCAACTGTGTTTATCTGTAATTAAATATTCCATTATCAATTAACCATTAATGCTTCCTAATGATTATTTTAAACCTGTGGGAGCCTTATGGTGAAAAGCTAGTAGTTAACTGCAGGTGGGCATGATGTTTTCCATTAAATGCGTAGCTCTAGCCATGTTTTTTTCTTATCCATCAGAACGTTTCTGCCCTGACACGTCCAGTGTGGTGCTGGGCAATATGCGTTCCAGCGGGAATGAACTCTTCATCCTGCAGTTGTCCACCTGCAGACTGGGTGGTGGCGGCTGGGGAGGAGGGACTGGAGGACCGGGACACACTTCTGGTAGCGCGAGGTGGCCTGCCTGCTTTATTTTCATGAACTAATTCCCATTTAACTGGAATCAAACCCCAAAACCCCCAAAGCACGCCTCCACACGTTGCGTGGTGTGTTTCCGTGTGCTTGTCCCCGTGATTCTGTTGGGATTGCTGACGCTCAGCAGCGATGCTCTGCTGCTGGGGCGCTTTGGTTTAGCCTGGGGGTGTGAAAAAGGAAAGCAGCATCTTCCTCCCTGCCATCGTTGGTGCGTCTCAGCTGTTGCTTCAGGGCAGAACCCAAGTTGGATGCTGATGAGCAGCAGGACCTGGGATCTAAAATAGTTCCAAATACCGCAACCTGACACTAACAATGAGCTGCTTAACTTCAGAAATAAAAGGGATAGGAAGATAAAAGGGAAGAAAGGGAGTCTGTTAGACTAGAGCCCTAGAGAATACAGTCTTTTTGCGTGCTGAGAGTTTGAGCAGTGGTGTATATGGAAATGAGGACCTGATAGTGATTTCTTGGCTGATTTAGTCCTTTCAAAAAGCTGTCAATGTCTTAAGCAAATGACACGTGGTGCTGTTGAAAATTTCCATGCAGGAAATTCAGGGAACCATTTTCCTTCACCCTAAATCTTCTGTATTTCTTTATATCAGTGCGAAGTGGGCGCAAAGCACTGCGGTTATGATTGGTTATTTTTCTTTACTCCTGCTTTTGCCTTCAGTAATTATTTACGCTATTGCAAAGGTAGCAAGAAGTGCAATCCATTAATTCTTCTAATTGATTTTGAAAGCGTTAATTCACTCAGCTGGTAGAATTCTCGCACACCTGTATGCGGGATCCTTGGAAGTTAATAGTGGACTATTCACCTACCTAAAGCAAAGTGTATGTGTATGTAGATAACTTGTCTGCAGGCTACTGAATCCACTTTTCAGAAGAATAAACACGTTGGAGGCGGGGGGGGAAGGGATGGAGGGGCAGGAGAGTGAAATTCTGCCTCATTCAGGCAGGTTAATTTTATTGTTCTCTAGTTCTTATATCAGGCAATTGAATTACTTGGCTCTCCACAGTTATGAAAGTAAAATTTGTCTCTGCATACCGAAAGATTATTTATGAGAAGCTTGACTATTGATTCAGAATGAATAATAAAATAGCCTTTGGGGGTAAGAGTATTAAGTTTAAACATGTTGTCATAACAACCAGCCATAGTAACTTTCTCAGAATTGGTTTTAGGCATCCCATGTTTGATCTCAGCCCAAAATATGTTTGTTTGAACTTAGTTATTTGAAAAAGTTTCAAATTAAATTGGTTCAGCTGTCTTTGAGTTATCCCGGGATGGCGGAATGCCATATAGAATACTTCTTTTATAACACCTTGTATTTCAAAAGGATCTGCAAAATTGAGATGAAAATAATCAATGATCAAGAACAATCTTAAACAATTTTATAGTGTAAAGAATGTTTTTAGTCATGCTTCATAATCATGCGGAATTAAGCCACAAGATGGTACAAGGCTTAAGGTCTGTACTGTAGGTGGCAGAGATGCATTAGTTATGCGGCATCATCATCCCCGCTATTTCGTTAACAGGTGGAGCAGGATTACATTGCGGTGCGTCTACCATTAATAAATACGCTGCCAAGTATCATCCTGGCTCCCGACTGTTTGCCTTGGAGAAAGGAAAGTTCACCTTTGGAGGTGTTAGTTGAGTGAAGGACTTCTGAAAAATATTTTCTAGGCTATCAGTTCTGCTGTTGGAAATGTGTAGTAATAAAATATGAAGTATCCTTTTGAATGGAATAGATTTCGAGGATTCTTTTACCTTCACCTAAAAAAGCATAGGTATTGGAATGCCAATAATTTTTAAGTGACAGTCTAGGATTAAAAAATTAAATGGGCTTTCATTAACAATAATGGGCTTCCAGAACAGCGTTTGTCATGGTAGTGTTGTTCCCCTTGCCGTGGCTAATGTTACCATTAGATACCTCCGTTCAAGGGTGCTGTGACTTAGGTAAACACTGTTCCAGACTAAGACTTGGCATGTGACAACTCAGCCAAGAATGATGATCTGGAGTTTAATAAAACAAACAGCATAATACTTTTAAAAAAAAAAAAAAAAGAAAAGGAAAGAAGCATAAAGAGGTATGAAGAGAAGAGCTGCTGAAGGACTACTAATGGGCTGTGGAGCTTTCCACCTCATGTTTGACAGCTGTAATCTTCTCCAGGTTGGGACAGATCATAAATCATTGCTGCTTGCTGGCTGTTTCCAGTAAAAGACAAATCATTCTTGCAATCCTTTCTCTCTTCCTCAGTTAAAATAAACATACTGTTTGGTTTGGTTTTTTTTTAGCAGGGTTAACCGAATCTGAAGACAGGAACTGAGTAAGCTTAAGAGTCAGGCTCACCTTGCCATACCTTAGGTGTAGCGTGTCCCCTGAGGTGGTTTTATGTCCTTCCTGTGTGATAGCAGTAAGACACCGAAGGAGACAGAGCTGGGAGGCTCCGTTGCTGTGGGCAAGTCCCTTCCCCTTGCTCTCGTGGCGCAGGAGACTGGAGCCTCCGGGCAGTCCAGCTGGACCTGTTTCATTTGGCTGGTACCACAGACACTGAGTTCCCAGCTCAGCCCTACGTGTCCTTGGCAGGAAGGAATGGAACCCCCTGGAATTAAAAATGTGTAAGACAAGCGAAGGAGGGCATGCATGGAAACACCCATGGGGTGTATGGGGTGCTTTCTTCGAGCGTATGGTACTTGTTCAGGATTTCCTATACTCATGTAGGAGGAGGATTGCCTGGAAGAACAAGGATTTGGGGTATAATTCACAGTCATAATAATATTTGGCTGTTGCTGGTTGGTTTCTTGCAGGTTTACTGGAATGAATTTGCCTGCCCCGGTTATCAGCAGTAAAAACTGGCTGCGGCTTCACTTCACGTCGGATGGCAACCACAGGCAGAAGGGGTTCAGCGCTCAGTATCAAGGTAAACGCTTACTGCCCGGTCTCACCACTCACAGAGCGTGTTTAGCCAAACTTCTTTTTTCTAGGAATACACAGTTAACTTCCTGCATGATCCTTCTCTATCCTGTTAACGTTAATTTTCCAGCTGGGTATGCAGGCATTGCCATGTGGAGAGCTACTGTGGGCCATTGTTGGGAGTACAAACCCTTGTGAGCCCATCCGCAGTGTGTGCTGTGTTAGTGGGAGCAGATGTTCCTTCACCTGCAGTTCTGCGGAACGCGCTGTGTGGGATGTGGCGAGACAGACAGGGACCCAGCAGGTGAAGGGCAGACCCACAGAGACTCTGTCTGTCCTTACACTGAGCCGTTTCTAACAAGGTGTAAACTGTCCTGTATTTAGCGGCCATCCCCAGAAGGATGGACTTCAGGACTGGGATCTTAAGATGCTGTTGAGGGAGATGCTTTGGCACAGGAGTCAAGCAGAGGAGAGATCCTGTCGTGTTCTGAGGCTTGTAGGCAACTGTGGCCAACTGCAGTCCCGCTTGGGACCAGATAGTCACTGAAAGGGGTGGGTTTGGGTGCATTCCTTAGAGCTGTTTGCACTGTCCTCTCTGAGGACTTGCAAGGACTTTGGGTGCCGTGGTGTAGCGTTGCCTCAGGCGGCCGGCTCTGGAGGCAGGGCCAGGGAGAGGGAGAACGAAGCAGGGAAGGAGCAGGAATGACATCCAGTTCCTCGCCCACCCTCCAGAGGTTTGTGTCAGTGCAGTCCAGCAGCTTTCCTCGAGTCCCGTAGCCCTAGGCTGAGAGGAACAACGTGAAAGGGAGAGGAGTTTCCTTTGATAAATCTGCAGACTTGCCCTGTTTGTTCATTCTCTGTTTATTGAGCCTGACCAGTGTTGTCATGGCCTCAACATGGGCTTTGCTTTATAAATCCCCTCTGTTATTTAACTTTCATTGCTTTCCTTTACCATATAAATTACTTTAAATGATAAGAAAAAACCCTTTGTTTTTCCTGTATAACACAAACGACTGCATGCAGCCGATGGCTTCTGATATGACATTTTCCTTGCAGTCTTGATTGCTGCTTTCTATTAAAACACCTGTCTGAATCATCCTTTTTTCTTAAATAGAAAAGTAAAGATTAATGTTATAATTTCCTCTGATTAGATAAATGTCAGGGAGTTCTAATCTAGTGCACGCCTTAGAAACTGTTTTGTTAGATATAATGAACTGTGCTTTTGTGTATTGAGGGTTTAAAAGATGAACTTAAAACTGTGCTCTTGAAATGGCGTTGGGCAGGGCCTCCGTCCGGCTGGCAAAGGGAATCTGACACTCATTCCTCATACACTTGGTGGGTTTTGTGGAGTTTGTCAGGTTCTTTCCATCTGTTAGGAAAGATTTCAATACTTAAAGACAAAACAAGAAACAAAGCAAAAAAAAAAACAACCCAGGGCTAAAGGCAAGATTTTTGCAGACAATGGAATCTGTATGTAGAACACTATAGATGCCAATCCAGTGTCGAAAAACTCATCTGAACCCTTTTCAGAGGAAGATAACCTTGTTTGAACATAAATGCTGTAATGAGGATAAATAAATAAATCCATACAGAATAGTAAGGTAATGCCCTATAAAGCAGAGCAACTGAGCTGTGTGTTTCAGCAGCAGAGCTGTAAGCAGACCCAGGGATGTCCAAGAGAGGGATAGGTTGACTCTAACGTGTTGCCCGTTTTCTGAAGACGTGAACGTACATCCTTGATTAACATTCTGTGTTCTCCGAGGCAGCATCTGGCTTTGCTGGTATCTATAAGAAAGTAATTTCCCTTCCAGCTTAACATTGATACTGAGTTTTAGCAGAACACCTTCTTTCTATGTTCCGTTTCAGCTCTTTCTAATCCGTGCCCTAGTTTGAAAATCTCTTCATGAATGTAAAAGCAAGGTTAGATATAATCAGCCCATATACAAGTTTTCTGTATGTTGAATACAGTAAATTCGTTCCCTTCCAGGAAGAGTTTAAATATTTTTCCCTTTTATGTAAGGTGAATCTTGCATTCTTGCCAATACCTTTTTCCCCACACCCTGTAAAAGCAAATAGCGGGGGCTGTAGAGAAATCAGTGCATCAATCTCTTTATCTTCCTCCCACTCCTTCTGCCTTGTTTCCCAAAAAGATGCCGTGTACCTGCAGGTGGTAAGAAAATAAGGTAGAAGTGTGTTAGGACAGGTGACAGCGCAGGGGCCAGAAGCCAGGCATCCCCTGCCATCCCCTCTGTCGGCGTCGTGGCGAGGTCTGCGAACGAGGTGACGGACAAGCTGCTGAACTTAGCACGAAGCTGAACAGATTTAAATAACGCTCTGGCTGGTGAGGTCCATCTCTACAGATTTTATTGCATAAGTTGGATCTCAAATTGCTTTTCAGCTGGTTGTTACCAACACATAATCGCGTCTTTTATTGATCTCCCTGCCCCATTCCCGTCCCCTTCTGTCCCTCCACCCTCAGGTAGAGTGAGAAACATGGGCCAGTTTCAGCCCGTAGCACGGTGCAGGACACTGTCGGACCTGGTGCCTTTAGTAACAGGCTGGTGAGCTATCTACTGCGCGTACTGCACCACGTGAAAGGCTTTTAAGGATATGTATATATCTAGAAGTACATATGCTTCATTTTTGATGGATCTGCCAGTCTCCACCTGGGATCACAGCTTTGGGCTGCAGGCTGGGGAGTCTCCCAGGCCAGGGGCAGGGACGGGGCAAGTCTGGGGCCTACGGCCAGGCCGGTTCCTAAGGAGCTCTAAAGGCATGAACCAGGCAAGGGCCTCCTTTCGCTGGGTGCTGGGCACCCATATAGGAGTTTCAAAATGGTTGTGTTTGAGGGAAGCTCTTTCTTTTCACCTCCAGCTCGAGTAAGAATCCCCGTAAGCAACCTGCCGTAGCATCTCAGATGATGCTGAAATGCCCCAGCAGGAGGAAAAGGGATTCAGGCAAGTCTGCGCTTAATAGCGTTCCCCCAGCAAGGGGAACAGAGGTTCATGGAATAGATTTTTGCTGATATGCTGTTTTCCAAATTAAAAATAAATAAATGTCTCTTTAAATTCGCGTTTAGAGCAACATGAGACGGTTTAAAGAAACACCCCAGCCTGGCTGCTTGCTGGAAAAGCTTTGTAATGCCATCTTTCAAATTTGACAGGAGACCGAGTATTCCATTAGACCTATGAGATACGTGTGAGCAGCAAAACCCTCCAGAAAACAGAGGAATTTTCTGTTCATCCAATTATCCTGACGCAGTCCTTTGTAATACTGTTCCACATTCAAATATATAAACAAAATAGGTTTTTATATACCAGATTTTTGAGGGCATAGAGTAGGGGAGTTGTTGTTCTTCCTTTATTTTTTAAAAAAGCAAGTGATATTGTATTCTGACTTGTTCTAATCTAAATTAAGTGATTTGTAAAGCCTGACTTTCATCATTTTGTCTCCATGTCACAAACAAAATGAAGGATTAAGAAGAGAGTATATAGTGATCTCTCTTTATCAATTATTGTTGAAAGAGACACGATGCAATTAGGGGAGCGTATACTTCATGAGTAATGCAGTTTAGTCTCTGTATTTTAGGATGGGTGCTTCGTAATGAATGTCTGGTTTCTGCTGCTTGTTTTCATTACTGTTGGGTGTTTTGGAGTTAGGCTTTCCATTAGGATTAGTCACAAACGTGGAGCAGGGCTCTGTCTGTTGGCCGGGTTCTGGAAGGCAGGAATGCACGTAGGGGAACCTCTGTTATTGTGTCCTAAAAACGTGCAGCTGCGTGCGAGGCCCGGGTGCATTGAAGCCGTGAGCTCTCCATCCCTATTGAATTTTGCTGGACTGTGGGGTGTTGAGCAGCCCTGGGAAACCGCTGGGGGTTGCTGTGGTCGGGCAGCCGGCCCTGACGAGCCGCGCGGACCCTGCCAGGGACGCGTGGTCCCCTCCGTGGGGCCGGCATCGATACCGAGGGCAGGGCATCCGCCGGCGACTGGAGAGCTTTGCTCGTCCTTTATGGCTGCAGGCTTACTTTATCATGCAGGGATCAACAGACCTGTGCTTTTCTCTGTGTGCCTAGGAGAAACATTCCCTGGTAATTGTGCAAAGTAACTTGCAAGGGGAGTTGTGGAGAATATAAAAATGGAAATTATTTTTATAAAGCTGCTCTCTTACTGGTGGTGCCCCAAAGCACTTTACAGAGCGATGAATTAGATACTGCAAAGTCATGAGCCCTTGTACACCCTGCAATAGCTCAAATTTAGCCGGAGATAGTTGGGCTTGACTGTGTTTTATTGACTGGGAGGAAATATTGGCTGCGACTGTGAGGTTATCCCTGTTCTTGCTTGGAAAGTGCCAGAGGCTCATTAGCTGCAGCGTTATGGAGGGTAAGCAGGACGGGACTCCTCTGTGCTTTGCCCCGGTGATGGTGTGAGTGCTGCGCTGCGGCCGGAGCCCCCCCAGCCCCAGCGCCGCCGCGGTGCCGTCCCTGGGCATGGACCCCCAGGCAGCACCACCAGGGCCTGCCGAGCACCGTGCGGGAGGGGACAGGGCAGGATGGGACAGGGTGGCTGCAAGAGCGGGGCAGCCTCCCCAGGCAGCGGGAATTCTGCTCTTCTCCCTGGAAGAGCCCTTTGGTGGGCACGGGGCCGATGCCGCTCCCACAGCGCTGAGCAAGAGGGCGCCAGGGGCTTTACGCAGAACGTTGTCGTGGCCGTGACCCCTCTGTTAGACTGGAAAAAGGTCTGTAAGAGGAACCCTGTAACCTCTTCCCACTCCCCATGGAGTGGTGGCTGCAAAGGCAGGGGCGCGTGTGAGGCACCCCATTATCCCATCCCGTTTCTCGTCTGCGCGCTAAAGCTGTCACTGATCCGGTTGAGGCAGAAATAGGTTCCAGACTTGCTCAGAAATTTTAAGTTTCTGTAGCCCCATATCCTTTCTTTGGTCCCTTGATACAGTGCGTTTGCTAAAAACCTTGAGGTCAGACGACAAATATCCCCGAATTCTCATACTGGGACCTGGAGGAATATGGGCATTCTGAGACCTGCTGCTTTTCTCCTTCTGCATTTGCAGGTGGATTACAGTAAAAAATAAATAGGTGTGTGTTAGATTTGCTTTGAAAGTGGCATACTGTTAATTATTTTTCCTCTCTCAAAAATGTAAGGCAAAAAAACCCCAACAGATTAAAGATACTAGTACTAGTAAGAAAGACACGAACAACATAAGCTTTTCTTCATGAATGTTTTTTTAAGCTAATGTGGACCTCAGTTTGAAGTTATTTTAAAGAGAAAGGAAAAAGCTGTAACCAAACGATGCACAAAAAGCTCCAAGCTACCGTCTAGTGTAGGTAAGCTTCAAGGAAAAATGCTTGACATCTCCCTGTCTGAAGCTCCTGCAAACAGATGTTATAAACAGATTATTTTTTTTTCTTAAGCCAGAAAAGCATGATTAAAAAAACAAAAAACTTGTTAGCTATATTGGTAATTTTTCTTGACAACTTTGTCTTAGAAATGTGCTAATTTAGGGATGAAAGTATGACAAGATAAAGAACAAGAAAAGAACAGTTTGAAGTGGAAGATAGACTGTTTTTCTCCATGGATAAGGACTGGCTCATCCAAAAAAAGGATCCTGTAAAGTGATTTGGACATCATGCTTCCTGATATAAAGTTGTTATTTAAACACATTAACTTAAAATATGCCAGTAAAAATTCTGCCGTGTGTTAGTCACACACCTGGGTGTGTGCTGCAGGAAGCCGTTGTCTCTCTGCCGGGATCCAGATGGGTTTGACAGCGCAGGTTTTGTGCAAAACCCTCTTGTGCGGAGAGGAACTCGGTAACAGCCAAGTCCAGATAATAAAAGCAAATCGCTGCTGAGTTACGTAGGGAATTTCCATATTGCGAAGAAGGATGGGGCTCTCTTGGCGATGGATGGATGGAAATCTTGCTGCCACCCTCGTTGCTTTTCTCACCTTCTGGGTGAGGTTCGGGGCGAGGAGGTGAACGATGACAACGGCAGCTCTGCTGGTCGCCCTGTGGGTTTTAGAATTGGTGTGCCTGTGGGGTCTGTACATTTGTAATTCTCTTTGCCAATAATACGGTTTTGATATGGCCCTGTTTTTCCGCTATTTTACTGCTTTTTGAGTCTACTATTTGTGCAGATCGTGTACAATTTGTAGGTTGTGGGGTGTTCATTTGAGTGCTGCATTCCCTTAGGAGCAGAGAATGGCTTTGTTGGATCGTGTATTCATGGAATGACTGCATCAGGAAGACTGGGTGAAACTAACTCAGCATTTTACTCTTGGGATCCTTGAAGTTTCTTAGAGCTTCCCTTTTGTCTGGTTCCCATTTTTAGTGTGTTAAGCAAAATGGCATGGTTACAGACGGATGGGGGCTGTGTGCCTGATTTTTATATTGCAGTGGGTCAGCTTGGCTCGGGTCCCCCAAACCACGAGTCCAGAGCCAACGCGGTGAATGAAAAGGGGGGGCCCTGGTGGTTCTGAGGCGTCGGGCTGAGTTGTCAGAGCTGTAAGGGAGAGATGCAGGGTATCCTGCCGTAGGGGTGGCGTACAACCTGTTGCTTCATTTTCTTTTCAAATAAGCCCTAATGCTTCACTGAATCTTTTCCTTGTCTTTGCTTTGTTTTAAATCTCTCTCTGTAGTCAAAAAGCAAATCGAACTGAAGTCCAGAGGGGTGAAGCTCATGCCCAGCAAGGACAACAACCAGAAGACATCAGTGTGTAAGTTTTTTGGCTGCTCCTTACATGCTCCTTGTATAACGGTCTCCTTGAACATTTCATTTGACTTTCCAGTAATCTCTAAAACTTCGTCCCTCTTAAAAGTTTTAATGCTTTTCCCTCTCTTCCCTCTGCATTACTGCATCACTTCCTTCCAGTGCTCTATTCACAAGCATATACTAACTCGTTACAGTGGGAGTGGAGGGGATCGGTGCGTGTGCATTTGATATATACTGTATGCTTCCTGCTCGGGGGCAGGCTGGGGATCATTACTTCTGTCGTGGAAAGTGTCAAACTAAACAATTTTGAGAACGGAATTAATGTTACTGTTGTAAAATTAGAAGTAGGGATAAGGAACCACACCAAAAAAGACCTATTAGAAAATCTATGGAGGCAATAGCAGTCTCTCTGCATTTGATTTGATTGTGTTTGGGTGGGATATCTGCCATCTGGGATACTGGGGGATGCGGGGAAGGGAGTCTCCACCGAGTGATAAATGCTAGCCTGCTTTGGAGTCATTAGTTTACTGTAAAGAAATACTCTGGTACTGAGAATATACAGGATTCCCATTTCTCCTTCCTGGGAATGTGAGGCCGCTTCCCTGTAGCAGTTGTACCCGTTGCTAACGAATGTTGCTAATGACCGTTGTCAGCGCTGTCCTGCCGGGGCTGCGGGGAAAGGCACCGAAGGCCGAGTAAGAGACAGCGACTGAACTTTCCTTTCCAGCGCATCCTGCTCTGTCCCAGCTGTGCTCCACTTTTGAGGATAAAAGTGTAGGAAGTTCTTGTTGCCTCTGCCTAGTTTATCCTCACTCAACAGAGAGCAGGCTCCAGTCTTCAAAGCTGTCAATTCAGCATCTTGTGTAGCGCTAATCTTGTCATATTTGATAAGGCAAAACAGAGCGTAGGAAGACAGCTTAGCTTGAAAGCTATTAAGCTATAATAATATAGATGATGATAGTACTGTGGCCCAAATTCCTTTCCGTTACCAGCATGGTGTTTGCCACAACCCTTGTGCCTTCAGCTCCTGCCACGTGCACCGCTCCCAGCGAGGTCTGGATTGTAAACCCAGATTAACCTCTATCTTGCACAGCCTTCTGCTGTCACACTTCTCTTACGGGAAACTTTCAACTTCAGAAATGCTGATTCTGGAGAAGATGTCTCCAGAAAATGGTTCATTTTCAGAAAATGGAGCCCAAAATGTTATCTTCTTTTTTTTCCCCTTGCTTTTCTGATGCGCGTGGCTAGCCATGCCCCTTCTTCTCTCAAACTTTCATGAGCTTATGAGTCTGCATGTGCATTGGAGATAGTTACACAGGTGGGACAGGCTGATCAAAGATCTGAGAAGTTTGATAGTGTTGCTCTTACTTCATCTGGCTCGAATATCAGAAATCTAGACATTTCTGTGTCTCTTGGTAATAGCTGGAGCGATGCCATGCTCTATTTGCAAAGGCTTCCTTACCAGCCATGTTCTCTAGTCTTCTTTGTACCTGTCCTAAAATTCTCCCTTGAAGAGCCGGTGGCCACGGAAGGCATTTTGCAGCCACCTGCTGGTTCCCTGCAGGTCTTCCCAAGGATCTCTGCTTTGCCGGGGGGACACTGTACTCAGCTGCCAGATCCCACCTCGCCGGATTAAAGCCTGAATGTTTCATGTGTCTGAATGGAGGCAAAGTGTAGTCACAGAACAGCTGTTGGTACTATTTCAGAAAAAGAATATATAAAAATACGGAATTTTGGGGGGAGGTGCGAATTGTGTTGGGTTGCAGTCAAACGTGTGTGTTTGAAATGGAAATGAAGTGCCTTGTGCTGTTCACCATCCCTAAAATTTTTTGGACAACTTGCTTTAATCGGTTTTTAGCGGAAAAATAATACAGCTCTGGAGAATAAGTTATAAGAAATAGTTTTAAATTTTAGATTGCATTAAGGAGATCATTTCTTTTACTGCATGCAGTATGTAAATGTATACATTCCAGGTCACACAGCGGGAAAAACACGGTACTTTGCTTTTACAAAACAGCATCAAAGTTGCTTTTCTGACCTTTGAATGAGGGATACCTGAAATGCACTGCTGGAGATTATTGGAAGGGGCTGTATGAAGTAGAGCAAGTTCTGTGTATATTCAGATTTGTCAAAATCTATTTCAAATGTACAAATACAAAGTCATGTTGGAGGCGTTGACCAGTTTTTAGGTCTCAGCCGAGTGTATGGAAGCTTCTAGGTGTTCAGGGTTGCGGCCAGCCTGCTTTCTGCATCCGATGGTGAGGCGCGACCGTGTGTGCGTGGTCCCTGCGGTCCTCGGCAGCGAGGATGGGGGGGCCGAGGAGCAGCCGGGGGGCTCTGGCAGGAGGCAGCACAGCTCTGAAGGAAGCTGGGCTTGGTTTAAGTAGGGCACGTTGCAAACGCAGTCTTTGTAAATGGTCTTTAAAATCGGAAAGTCTGTAAATGTTTTTGAGCACGCATACTTCTGACCTGTTCTGAGAGAGCAACCAGATATGAAATACGGGTTCAGAATTCCCCAAGTAACAAACTTCCAGCTGGCAGTAGTTTTCTCAGTGGCAGAGCCTCCCAGCCCAAGTCTGTACCCCTTTCCCACTCGCCTGTTGCTAGACACGTGAGTGTTTAACCTCTGCATCACCATCACTGGGGTTCTGGAAATGTTTAATGTTTGGTTGCTGGGCGCTGAACACGTCAGCGGGGTGAGCGCACTACCCGTAGGTCAGCGCTCCTGCCTTTGGGACTGAGTTTTGTAACCCATTAACTTGACCGGATGGTTGCATGGAGAGTAACGGCAAGCCTTAGCGTGATCATAAAGATCAGCCTCTTTAAAACAACTAATTTCTGCTACAGTCCTTCCCCCTCACCCCCCGTGGCAGTAGAAGAGCTCACTCGCGCTGTATTTCTCATGCTGAGACATGTTGAGTCTTTGTAAAACCTTTTTAGGTGCTGCTTTATTTTGTAGTTCGTATTTTACATTCCTAAATTCAATAAAAAAATTGTCCCTTGGGAATCTATCAGTGAACTTATTTATTAACTGGGGAGATACTGAGAATTAAAGAAGGTTCTCGGTTCTTTTAACAGATGGAGAAAGTTACTGTGGCAAATAAAGCGATCATAACTGGCTGTTATTGAACTCGGTAAGAAGGAAGTATTGAAAAAATCAGGAGGGGAATGAAGGGGTGGAAAACTAGTTCCGTGGTTTGGGGGAGAGAATCCTTCAGCCTCTAATGTAGAAATTGAACAGTTCATCGCAGTTTTTAAGAGCTATTGTTTTCTTAGTAACCTTGAAAAAATCATTTTGGAGTGCTACAGCCCAGGCACAGATCAGTCAAACCTTCAGGAAGATGAACGCAGTACTGACAGCAAGTTCTCAGCATAACAAATATGGTTTATAACCTTTGGTTTAATTATGTTCGTGTGTGTGTTTAAAACAAAAGATAGAAGAACAAAAGTTTCTGTAAGCGACCATCTGATCCATCCTCTCCTTTTCTTTTGCTCTCCTTTACATTTACAAGTAAAATGTCCCAACTATCATGATATGGAGGTATCTTTTCTTTCCCCCTTGCTCTGTTTTATCTTATCTATTCTCTGGGTTATCTACACATGTTAAATAGGTATTAATAAAATGCTAGTTCACAAGAGAAGAACTGGTTTTAGTCTTCAGAAGTGTGATGGATAACTGACAAGCTGCCCACTGGTGCCCGTGGGTTTTGCTGGTCATCTGTAGCCTTGCTTCCTCCCGAAGCTTTGAATCGGAGACTTCGAGGTTCGCTGCCATCTGATACGGGACGTGATAAATGGACGTGATACCAGTCCAGAGGAACTAACATGGGCGTAAAGATGTGGTCTGGGTAGTCTTTCAACCATGGGAGAAAGACTTTGATGTGCAAAGGCAATCCGTAATCTGCTCTACGAGGAAGAGCATTCAGGTGTTTGACTGCAGACCTATCTGTAGAAGCTGCGTTTGCGCGTCTGTACGTTATAGGCGCATCTCGTTTAGTGTGGGTTTACTTGGGAGAAGGTATAGAAGTAAGATGAGAAATCTTAGCGCTTTTCCTTAAATACCGTATGGACTTGTGACATACAACCCTAGTTTGTACACTATAACGGAAGCGTTAATTTTATTTTGTTTGGAGATACCCGTGTGCGCAGTCAGCGTGTTGGCGGGGGTTGGCAGGGGTTTAAGAAACCCCAAGGAAGACGGAGTCACTGTGTACTTTGTGCAGCCGACCCTTCACGTCTCAGAAGCAGTGTAGCATTTCAAGCACTGGCAGAAGGGCTCTTGGAAGCAGGTGACTTCATTTGCAGAAGAATCACCAAATTATCTTGCATCTGAGACCTGCTGGCGATACCCACTCCTGGAGCAGGGGTTGTCATGGCTCATGGCTGCCCTCGTTATCAGGGCCCAGTTGCTGAAAATAGCAGAGATGAATCCTTGCTTGGGGCAGGGGCTCCCTCCCTTCCCACTGTGGTGTACGATCAGAATCTGTGAAAGGTGGGAGCAAAGCTTTGTAGCTACAAAACGCTGCCATCAAAAGAGACCGTGTGCCGCTTTCATGCTTCTGTCTCTCGCTGGTGTCTCTGCTTGTCCACGTGCCTGAGCTTAATGCGAGGTTATGAGCGTGCAAAAGAGGGAAAGCAATCGCTCAGGAGTCTGGTTCCCTACAGAGCTGTATCTCGCTTCCTCTTTTGCCCTCAAACATGAGGAGACTGTGGAGCACTGAGGCGTTGTGCCCAAACACCGAGCCCTGTGCAGCGGCTGTGCCGGAGGAGGACGGCAGGGCCAGCCCCTGCCCCGTCCCTTGGGGGACGGTGGGACAGTGTGGGGGTGGCCCCCAGGGTGGGGTGGAAGGGGAAGCCAGCAGAGACAAAGGCCCTTGCAAACTCAAGGGAAGGGGATGAGCTGTTGGTGCCTAGAGCTGAGGAGGAGGAGGTTGGAAGTGGTGATGTTTTCAGCGTAGGTAGCCACAGTTAGGTGTAGGTGCTGGGATGAAGGCCCCGTACCAGTGGGAGCAGTGATCCTTCTGTCCTTTTAGGAAGTTTTACATCTTCCAGCTGTAGTGCCTGACCACGCAAGGTGCGATTACCCAATGCATAATTACCGTATTTGATGGTCTTGCCTTTTTGTGCGTTGATGCTGTGCAGCCTGTGTTTGTGTAGACACTCCGTGTGCTCATCTTCCCATGACAATATTTACGTGCCTGCACCTCCTTATCTTTCACCGTGTTTGGTGCCATGCAGATCTCAAATTGCTGAGCCAACGTGTCTGATGTGAGAAACACGCTCTATCGCCGCACCATCATCCATTTGGCAGTGGTCTTTGGGGCACTGTGCTAACACACTATCTTCTGAAGTGTAATTGCGATTTTTTCCCTTTCATCTAGCCATAGAATGGAACCATGCTTGCTTAAGACTCATGCTTTGTTGCTTCAGCATCGTTGCCAAGAAGTGTTGCATTTTCTTTGTGTCCTTCCCTTAGTGAGACAAGAAAACTGAGTCACATAAACTTCTACAGCTCTGCGACAAAATCACCCCTTTGTCCCATATTACCGTGCTGTTTGGTAGTTGCTGGAATTCAGAGTTGAAACCAGTACATTGCCAGATCTCATCCCAGCCCTGTCAGGAGCCACCCAGGTTCTGTCCACCCCAGGTCGATGCTCGAATGCTCGTTTGCGCCATTTGACAGGCTGGAGGGGGAAGGGGGAAACGGGGAGATGGAGGATGAAGTGTGAAGGTGTTTATTGAGTGCTGATCACCGCTTCATAGATTGCACGTTTGTTGGCAGTTACATTAAGGTTGCTCCATAAAATTTTTCATATTCAAACTAAATTACTTGCTTTAAAATGCCAGACTTGCATCTCCCTCTCCTTTCTCCCTTTCGTTCTGTGCTTGGTTTACCACCTTCTCATCGAGTTGTTTTCTTTCCCTGGCACCACTCGGACGGGTTTGGAGGGGCGGCAGGATGTCACCTTGGCGTGTCACGGGTGGCCGTTTTAATCACAGGCTTCGGAAATGGGCTGTTTAATTGGTGTAATTTTGCAGAATGAAAAAAAACTCTTTTCAGAGGTACTTCTGTAGTGGAACGGAGGGAAAACTGCGTCCCTAGCTGGCATTTCCTAGAAAACACTTTGGTGTATGAACTGAGCTGAAATGATTCCAGTCACATTTGTTTCCAAAGCTGTTTTTCTCTAAACAAAATGGAACATGTTCAGGTTTTCAAGCTACCAGTTGCCATTTTTCTCTCCACATCCACCAAGACAGTTGATGAAAGAATGTTTCTTTTGCTATTCTGTCTCTGTATGTGCTGTTTTTGCTTTGTAGTAACTCAGGTTGGTGTGTCCCAGGGACATAATATGTGTCCAGACCCTGGGATTCCAGAGAGAGGCAAAAGAATAGGCAACGATTTTAGGTAAGAACCTTTTACGTGTGTGTCTATGCATGCTGCAAAGCTTCTGTCTGTAACCATTGTGTCTGCTCCTTGGCATTACGCAGTCTGTTCTTAGAGACCATCTGCACACCTCCAAACGCGTTATGTCTGAAAAGCCGGCTGAGGCGAGTGACGTAGAAGAACAATGTGTATAAATGTGCACGTGTGTGTTTGGGAGACCGTGTCCCAGATGAGGACCTGGAATGATCTCTCAGAACATTTCTCTCTTTTCACAACGCGGGCGTTTAGCCAGGCCTGTATAATCAATGTTTGTTGTCATTCCTCCCTCCAGTTAAGTGCAGAAAGAACTGTTTTAAACAGCAAAAAAAATCACTTTTCAAATTACCTCAAGTCACAGCATGGCCCTGCCCCTAGTGAATTTGAGGTGACTTCCCAAAGCGCTGGTACAGTTCTCTGTCAATAAGTATAGCGGTGCTAGATAATCGTTTTCTTATAAAGTTGAAAACAATGCTGCCATTCCCTTGTAGTTGGTAGCGTTTGTTTCAAGTGTGCAGGAATGAATCACCCTGCTGTTAGCAATGGTGAATCAATATTTAATCTTATTTTGCTGTCGATGGCTGTTTTGCTCACTAAAAGTGTCTTTCCATTTAACCCGAGTCTATCAAATTCTCCTGAAATCCAGAAAATGGATCGGAGGGGTGAGGGTGGAGGAAAGGCAATTCCCAATAGTCCCTAAATGCCATAGGATAAATTCTCAGCTGCTGTAAACCAGTGGTGTGTCGCTTCAGTGAATGAGGCAGCATTGGTTAAACCAGCAAAGGATCTGAATCCAAAGTGATAGAATAAAGAACAAATCTTTTGGTAGTAGATCAAGATAATTTTTTTTTTTCTTTATAAGAATGCTGAGCATGTCATCTCTTGGGGCTGAGTCTGTGCTCCCGCACTGAGTAAAATTCCCACTGAAGTTGCGTTGAAAGACTCAAATCTGTTCTTGGACTGTCACCACCTCGGGCAAACAGCGCCCGGCACAAGCCACGGCGTGAGGCAGCAGCTTCTCCTCCTTCATCCCTGCTGTTGCCTGCAGGGCCAGCAAGCTCTCTCCGCTCACAATTTGGAGAGTCACCGGGGTAGTTAAAAAGCAAGTGACAAACCTGTTGCTGCAGAAGCATCTGGGTTGCTAACGTCACCCTTCGTTCTGTCTGCTAGGTTAGGCTCCAGCATCCAGTTCACCTGTAACGAGGGCTATGATCTACAAGGGTCCAAAAGCATCACCTGTAAGAGAGTGAGCGACATAATTGTTGCATGGAGCGACCACAGGCCGGTGTGCAGAGGTGAGACGACGAATTTTACACAGTTATTAGGTCTAACGAGACAACCCATCTCCTTCATGCGTCACCCATTCTGTCCTCAAGTTTGTCATCACCTGGTTGGGATCCCTCAGCAGGTTCTGAAGCTCAGCCTGCCGTGTGGCCCAGGGCACAGACCTGTTCCCACATCCCTGCCTCAGGCACAGGGCACAGCGAGGGGAGCCCCTCCGTGCTCACGAGCCCTTGGGAAAATCAGCTTGACCGCTCCGTCTTCAGCGCTGCCCCTGCGTTTGTGCTCTTGGAGATGGGAGCTTGGTCTTGCCAGCTTCATGGTCAGAAGTCAACAGGATCTTTATTCTTTTCTAATGGGATTGTTGGTTTCTGGCTGAGTGACTAATATGGGTTCAGATTCTTTTCAGCCCAAGCCTGAGAAAGAAAGCTTTGCTTGGTTCTCATGCAATTTTTTTTACTCCAGAAATTCAGATTTTAAGAAAAACACCTGTTCCTGTTGCACCTCCTGAACTAATAAAGCTATTTCCATTAATTGTGGAGCTTCATAAGTTACTAGCTCTGCACCATATGGATTATATTTGTCTCCTTCATACCTGTGCACACAATGCTTTCTCTCCCCTTCTGTTCCCTCTATTCCAGGCGTTTCTTTTTATGGGATAAGGAGGAGAGGGGAGAGAAGATGAAAGCCTGAAACAAAATCTGGGAAAGCTGAGATGGAGGGAGAATCTGTTAAATGGAACTCGCTGCTAGTAGGCAGTGATGTGGGATTGCTTGGACGGTGGCTCCAAACTAGCATGATCCTGATTATCCCGTGGCCCAGCCATGAGCCATCAGCAAATGGAGTTTTCTTTCAACCTAATGCCCATTTTGCCCTTGGCCATTTTGTTTTCATTCCCCCTCTGTCTCTAAAAAGTGGCGTGCATAATTGTGATATTTGTAATGCTAATAATGAACAACTTGTAATATTTTTAATTAAATCCCTCTAAGGCTCTTAAAGTCATAAATTGGTATTTTTTCAGTTCTTTTTTCTTTTAATTTCGTCTGCAGATTTTTTCAAGGGTTTGGAATCCCATCTAATTCTTGAAACAAGCCTAGAATAAATTGAATCAGTGTAAGAGGATATTTGGCATAAATATGTGACACTATAAAGGAAATTTATGGTGTCCTCTTGCAAGAGATAAGAAAGGATTTGCCTGCATTATTATGATTCTGTGAATCAACTTAATTTTTTTCACAGCTAACTTCTGGGGTTTTTTTATTTTTAAAAAAGTTTTCCATTTGCTTTTTATTTCAGCTTGATACCACTTTTTTTTTCTCTATTTGTTCCATTTTGCGATTGGGTATTGAGTTTCTCTCAAATTGCAGAAATCGGGGTGCCCGTGAGCCAGCTTTTAACCCGCTGGACTGTACCAGTTTCTAATAGCCAGTGATCAAACCTCCTGCCACTGCTGGGAGACTGTTTTTCAGCTTCCCCATCTACAGCAGATTCCCTCTGGGTCCTGGGGAGACTCACTTAATCCCTTTGTGCTCCTGCCGCCTGCTTTTAAAATGAGAATAATGTGATTTACCTTTTTCTTGTGAGGTAGGATGGGACATGTGTAACAGACTCCAGGATGGGGACAAATAGGAGGGGGCAGGAGGAATGTGGTTTAAGCATCACGGATAGATGCCCCCAGCTCCTTCCTGAGCTGCTTCTCAGCGTTCCTCATCTTCCCTTGTAGTCAAACAGTTTGGCCAGGAGATCATTTTCTGTGCTTTACTGCTGTTGGGGGGGCAAAAACGCCTTGCAGATGCCACATGTGCAAATATGGCTCCTTTGAGATTGGAGAGAGATTGATTTTGAGGATCCATTGCACAAGAGCAGAGGCCATTACAAAACCAGGATGCTGTTCTTCACATTTTCTGCTTAAATATTACATCAAAGGAATACCACAGGCAAAATTTTCCCTGTTTAAGCACTTCTCAGCTTCTACTTTACTTAAGATGTTTTTAAGATGCGAAGGTGAGTTCCCATCTTGGTTCTGAGTCCACAGTCAGACCAGAATGAAGTCAGCCTTCACCTAATAAATACTTGCTGTGCAGTATTTTTTTTTGTCCCGCAAAAAAGAAAGGAAATAAGACTTTCTGGGGACATTAAAAAGGAGCTGTGTCTTAACCTGGCATCTTCCGTGTAGGTGCTTTCATTGTCCTGGACATGAAAGTGTGTTATGTGAGGGATTTAATATAGTAAATAAAATCAGTCTGAGTGCTGGAGAACGGGTTGTTGGTGGTTGGTCTGGTGGTCCATCTGTTTGGTAGCCCCTGGAAACGCCCCACTCATCTATTCGTCACAGATAAGTCCTTCATCTCTGGTATTTACATGGAAAAAAATGAATCTTTTGGCTAATGAAAACAACACAGAGCAGCAATTTTTAATTCTCCCCCACTTCCGTACTGTGTGCATCTCTCCTCTCTCCTCCCTAAACAAAGAACACTGAACACATCCCAAAGCCACAAGACCTCACTCCCCCATCTGTCTTGTTTTCCTCCTCACAGCTAGAATGTGTGACATGTACCTCCGTGGTCCCAGTGGTGTGATAACTTCTCCCAACTACCCTGTCCAATACGATAACAATGCCTACTGTGTGTGGGTCATCACTGCGCTCAACCCAGCCAAGGTAGGTCTCGGAGATGCGTCTCCATGTCCTTACTTCAGTGCCGTAGTTGAGATGTTGTGTAGCTGTGCTTCTTCAGAGAGGACAGCTCTCATATTTTGCCATTCAGGTGTCTGTTCTGGTGTTGAACGCTCCTCTCTTCCTGCAGACTTTCTTCCACGTGTTTCTCAACTGTCTTTAAAGACCGCAACACATCACGTTCTCTCTCTTGCTGAAAATTCATTTTGTTAAAGGATGTAATTAAAAGTGAATGTAATTATTTTTAATCGAAACCTCTTTGATACCTTGGCGTGAATGGTGGTGAAACGCCAAACAGCTTAGCAAAGCATCTCATTAAGCCAGCTCTCAGTTGGGGCAGGAATGCTGTGCCAGGAATGCTGATTTTTCACTTCTTTTGGCTGGTGGCTGGCCCCTAACCAATGGGGATTTCAGCCCCCGAGGGGCAGAGGGCGAGTGAGGACAGAGCTATGGTTCTGTCTGCTGCTATTTGTGCAATACTGTAAATTTTTAAACAAGTCCTTTCTGTGCTCGCTGAGGTTTGGAAGAGGGGAGGTTGGTGGGGATTTTTTGTCCCTGCTGGGCTGCGTGATTGAAGTCTGTTGTCGCTGATCGTGTAGAGAACAAGGCTCTGCTGCCTTGGCCTTTGTAAGATCAAGTCCTTGCCATTTTCCACTGGCACAGGGAGGGCAATGTTCAGTGCCTCGCAGCTTTTTCCAGCCCTGCAAACTCTCCTCCAGATGTGTATGGCAACATAAGAACAAAAATTACTTCACTGTGTAGCTCAAAATATACTTCCTGAGCTGTTATTCACCATCTTCTGCTCTCAGAAGACGACAAGTTTCATTCTTTTTAGTATCTGGGTTCCTACTAAAGTCCTCTCTGTTAGCTCATGAGCAGATCTCGCGTGCCAAGTCGCTGAGCTCATATGCTTATTCTGTCAATTGTGCCTTGCTCCAGACAGTCCTGCGTTTGGCACTCTGCCTTTTGCCACTGCTCCAAGGCCGGCGTTTCACAAACACATGAGCATCCCAGGATCTCATCTTTTGCTAGAAACTGTTGCGGTCTGTAGAAACGCTGGCAGCCGTCAACAGTTGTAGCCTGCTCGCCGATGGGATGGCATCTTGTGCTCGCACCTCCAGCCCTTCTCCTCCCTCCGGAGCCCAGGCAGTGGGAGCCGGGGCTGGCTGAAGAGCCCCCTGGGTTCTGCTTCTCTCCCCCCACTGACCTCACTTCAAGCCTTTAATAAGCGCAGATTACTGGTAGATTATGATTTTAACGAGTGGTATTCCTACATTCCAATTTCAGAACGAGTTTGTATTTAAAGGGCTGTCATTAGCTGGTCATTTCATCCAGCAGATGTCTTGGTTTGGCTGCAGAGGAGCGTAATAATGACCCAAATTCTGGGAAACTGGAGTGTGGAATCAGGATATTTTTCAGTGCTGACTTATTAGGAGCGATTTACTGGTTAATCAGACCCGGGAGGTTCTCCTTCATCAGGATAATGTGCAAGTGGAGAACAGGCCACATGTAACAGCAGCTATTACTGCTCGAGTGTCAGCTGTGTTCTTCAGCCTGTGGCCCGCAGCCCCTTGGGTATACATTGCCTGTGCGCAGGCGGGTTATTGAATACATCAGCATCTCAGGCTGTGGTATGTGTATTATACATAGCTTTATTTTTGTGCATCTTTGTCTTTCAAAGATCAGCAAAATCCATTTTTCGTGTATATAGAATAGTCCTCTGTCTTTGGAAAGAAGTTGTAGTGAGCTAGACATAGACATGCCCTGGGTGTTATATAGCAAAACACTTCCATTTGGGTTTTCCGGTACAAATTATGAAGGAGATGACAACCGGTTGTCAAGAGATGCATATGGGCCCTGTCCACTGTTCCATTGACCCTTTGTGACATCACTTTCCTGTTGAATTTTGAGTCTACTCTTCAGCTCTGCTCATTTGCTCTTCTCCCAGCCTCATGCACCGACTTTTTCTGCTTTTCCCTCAGCAGTGGGATAGGACGAGCTTCTCCTTTTGTAAGCTTCCCGGGCAGACTGTCTTATTTTTCAAAAACCTACTGTCTTTGGGAAATTCTACTTATGGAAAGTTTCTCCTCTTCCCCTGGTTACTTTCTTCCCCAGATTTTAAACCTGTGTAATAATAAACTGTTGGTTAGAAAACAGAATATGCAAGTCCTGATCCTCACCTTTCGTAAATCATAAAGGGGATTGAAATTGATAAAATACATTAATTTCAACACTTAACCATCTTGGAGCCAAGATTGAATAGCACAAGAAACTGTAGTTTGTGCTCCATGGGCTGCAACATCACATACTGCGAAGAGGCACAGCGTAACTGAAATAAGGATGGATTGGTCAAATCAGCAGCTTGTATTAGCTGTGTAAAGAGACCGCCATTTTCTTTTTCTTTGAAGTGATAAATAGTTAATTAGTAATATCAGTTTATAAAGGGGTTCTGCGTTTTGGATGTTTCATCCTGGAAGCATAATTTACAGGCAGGGAAAAGCTCTCGGTCTCTTTGAAGCAGGGACGGCTGAGGAATGCATTAATTGTTTTGGGAAAGCTGCTGCTTCTCCTGCGGGTCCCTCGCCCCGAGCCTTCTCCTGCTCGTGTTCGTCTCCATGGTCCCAGGCCAGGTGTGGGCTTCCTTCTGGCACTCCTTGGGATGACGGAAACAATGGAAACAAATCAATTGCCCTTACTGTTTTCTGCTGTTTAAAGAATTAATTAAGGCTCTGGCAACTAAAGCTGTGCGCACAGGACCATGTCTGATGGCTGAAAATACAAAAAGACAAGTGGATTCACTGGGACGGGTGGTTTCAGTTGTCCAGCAAACGGCTCCCGGGGCCGGCTGCCCAGGCTGATGCAGCCGCATACATGTGCACAGACCAGTACGGCACTGGGAGCTGCTGGTGTACGAGTTTTAACGCCAGTTGGGTCACTGGTGTTTCTACCTAACAAGTCTCAAAGCGCTGCCTCTGAAAAATACCCGTGAAACTTTCCCTTACTTAAAGCAGGGCCCAGGACGGAACCAGGTTGCCAAACTGGCGAATTCCCCTCCCTGACTCGGTGGCTCCGTGTGGGGAGGGGATGGTCCCGTCTCTGCACGTTCCGCAGCACGGCCGAGGCAAGGATTGAAGATGAATTAATTAAAATACTTCGAAGATAAAAAGCATTACAGGCCTGAGCTGAAGCCTGCTGAAGTCAGTGGTAATCTTTTTATTGACTTGAGTGGTCTTTGGATCAGGTCCTGTTATATGAAGCTTTTAATATGAGCGATGGGAAAACCACCGAGCTGAATTTAGAACTCATTTGCAAGTCATCTGTTCTATATTTGGAGAAGAACTGTGAGCCAGATTCACTGAGCTCCGTAATCCCCTCGAAGTTTGCTCAGAAACCTACATAAACGGTATTAAGGACATAGTGCTCTGCAGTTGACAACTTGGAATTATTTCCTGTACAGAGGGTGACGTCAAACCTATTTGGGGGGTATTCAGGGTACCTAGGTTTTTTGCTGGTCCCCAGTGCCGTGGTAATTAATTTCAACCACAGTGGAAAAATAAATCATTTGGGAACTGAGAAATGCATATGATAATTGGTGAATTTGCATCAAAACTATTTCTGAACCTTCATGACATAATGGATGTTTCTGGTTGATATTTCTCCCGGGGTTATCTTCACCTGGAGTCTAGTAGCCAAATAAAGCTCTGTCCAAGCTTCTCGCGTCACCGGTGGAGAGAGATGGCCCCCTCCAGGGGATGATTCATCCCAAATGAAGATAGATGCTTGAGCCTGGGGAGAAGCGGGGGGGGAATGAGTAATATGTGCGTGTAAAGCATTTGAATATAACTGCAAGAGGTGCTGTTCTCCATGGAGAGAATGACTGTGGGTTTGTCCTGTGAATGTGACTGCACTTCAAATCACTTCGCAGTAGGAAGCATTAGAATCGGGTGTCATATCCCAGCCTATTTTCTTGACTTCGCTAATTGCTTCCTGTCCCTTTGGTAGCTTAAAATTGAGGTTTTATGTCATCCGTGTATTTGTGTGTGCTGGTAGGTCTCTTGTTATTTAATGAATCATTAAATAATTTTCAGCTTTCAGACCAAAAAGAAAATAGGAAAATGTATAAATAAATATTGTATTCAGCATCCCGTTCCTGTGCCACAAGGTTACGGTCTTCAGTGTACTAGAATGTAATTAGTTATTTAATTAGGGTAAGACCCCTTAGAATGCAGTTTACTTGAATGACTGATTTAACTAATGATGTGTGCCATTTTACAGCGCTGTGTTCTTTGTATTAATTACATTATTCCATCATTACATGGTTTAATAATAATCTGCACAGGTTAATATTTTGGTACTACTACTAAAATTAATGGTTCCAAACTTCCATGAAGTGTCACACAGGCTCCTGCTTGACGATCCTGGGGGTTTTGGGTAATACCCCATTTTCAGAACGTCATGGCTAAAATATCTAATTTGCTTTTCTATGCATTTGGAAAGTATTGATTGCATTTATATGTAGAAGATGGTAGCACATGACAGTTCAGTCTGAACGATACATACCTGTTATTTTTTTAAAGATCACCCAAGCCGTTCAACGTCTAAACACTGTTTTCTTAAAAGGTTGAAGTCAAGTGGCTTTTGACAGAAAAATGTTGTCAGCTTCCTAGAGGGTCCGTGCAAGCCTTGAGGAGACTGTAGAGCCACGCTCGCGTTTAACATAACACAGTTAATTATTTGACCCCCCTGCGATTGCACACGTGCTCAGGTGTTCGCAGGAGATGCTGCTTCTGTAACAGGCAAGAAGTTCCGAGACAAAGATTTTGGTTTTCCTGTGCCTTGCTCCCTTGGCCCAAGCCAAGAGGTGTAGGGTGGTGTCACGTGGCTGGGCCGTGGCACACGTGTAGGTCCTTCTCGCTAATTGCTTTTGGTAACTTCTGTGTTGTGTGAAACAGCAAAAAGTAGTGTGAAACTAAATTTAGTAATTTAGTCTGTTAAAAGTTAGGAAACTTAATATATTTACAGGCACATGTACAAAGGTCTGGATGCATTCAAGTGTTTATGTGCTTCCCTGAATCCAGTCAGTTAAAAAGCTCCAAGAAACCCAGTTGCCATTGATTTCTGCTGGTGTTGCGGATGTAAAGCACTTCTGTAAATTAAGCGCTCTTCCTTTTCTGTCTGTTTGCTCTCTCTGAGGCTGGATTAAGACCTTTGTCCCCTAAGTCGCATTGTAATTTTCAACTGTTTGAGAATAATAGATTTCAGAAGCAGCCAAGAGCCTTGGAACACAAACCCCTCGACTTTGTGGGACCTCTGCTCCTAAAGGATAGGCAGAGCCTCTGTAAATCCAGTGGGGGTGGAGGGTTAGGGTAGAGCAGGAGAGAAAACGCAGGAAACAAATAGCTGTGGACAGACATTATGGTGATTGTGTTTGCAGACGGCTTGAGACAATTTCCTTGAGCTACCCCAGCGGTAATTCATGGAAGTTGTAAAGACCAAGTCTTGGTCTGGCAGAAGGTTCTGACAAGCAGGGGAACTTCGAGCAACGCAGAGCAAAAGAAAGACTCTCCGCTTGCACCGTACGTAACAAACACACTGCCTGTGTGCACATTCAGATCCGTCACCATATTCTCAGGTTTATGAAAGAAATAGTAGCAGTACCTGGTGAAAAAAAGCACGCTGAAATCTCAACACGCATATCTTTATCAATAAAGTCATCGAGAAAATCAATAGATAAAGCAGAAAAATCTGAGAGGTAATTTCAGTAAGAGCTCAATCTGTCTGGAAAGAAGTGCTACAGTGCTGTAAAAAGCGAGGACGGTCACCTTTGGTGATGTCCTGAAGATATTAATGCTCTTATAAATTGCTCCTCGATAGACAAACAGATAAATAAACAAGACAAGGGGATCTGCTGGCTGCCTTGGCAGTTGATTCATATTAACGTGCTGCATCTTTGCCAGGTTATCAAACTCACCTTTGAAGAATTTGAACTAGAAAGAGGATATGACACACTGACAGTGGGTGATGGAGGACAAGTCGGAGACCAGAAAACTGTGCTTTACGTGTAAGTAGCATGTCCTTTGTCCCCGTGAGAAATCCGCACCTAAGTTTTGCCTGACGAGACGTAGGTGATGTGTCTGGAGTGCCGGGCTGGTTGCTGCGCCTCACTGGGGGGTTTCCGTGCTGCTGGGTCTTTCTGGTGGAGCTGACTGTTCCTGGTGTGTGCTTCCCTCAGCACAATCTCCTAGGCTCCGGCCCACAGAAAGGCTCTTACTTTTTTGCTTCCCTCCTTAGAAGCGAAGCCCTTAGAGGCTGAGGCTGTCCAGGGAGCGGAGTGAACACGATTAAAGTTTGGGTACAAGAGTAAATGCAAATCGGGCAGAAATTGAGAACTGTTTGACTCTCTCTCCTCTGCTGTCCTCCTTGTGCAGTCATTTTTAACAGTGCAAAGTGGCTGTAAATCCATTATCTTTGAGTTAGATCCTGAGCGTTTTACACTCGGTGTGCGTTTGTGTAAGCGATGAGACGTGCTGCTTCAAGGCTGAGAATTGGTCGCCCTCAATTTATGCCCTTTAGTTTGCAGATATGATGTTCTGCAGAGGTTCCTTCAGTAGAGGAAACATTGTAGATAGTTCTGCTTTCCTTCCAGGCCTTCCTATATATCAGTCTTTCCCATCTAAATATGTGTTTTGGGGAGGTTTTGGTTGTTTAGGGTTATTTTTTTGGTTTTGCGTTGTTTTGGTTTGTTTTTTTTCCCCATTTTAATTATGAAGAAAAGACATTGGACGAGTCCAGGGCCAGTCCAGCCATGCTGGAGGAAGAGATGAAATCTTTGATGCTGCCAGTTTTAGATTAAAGAATTGCTGTGCTGTCAGTCTGTTGTTTTTAGAAGATTTGAAGACCAAGTGCTTTATGTTCTAGTGCAGCTGATAAAGGGAATAAAAGGGGAAGGGGCTCTACTGGTGTTTGCCATCTCCTACTCTGTGCTTAATAACTGGAGAGGGTTTTGGTTTCAATTGGAAGGAGCATGTCAATCGGAACAATACAAAGGAACGTGAGGGTTAGTAGATCAAAGGCAAGGGTTTTCCCTGACCCACGTGTTTAACAGCACTTAAGCATCAATTTCTGGTGTCTGCTGTTTTTTAGGCAGTTTTGAGGTTGGCGAGAGCTCTTGGCTGCTCTGAGGGAAGCGTGTGCTGGGACCTCAGGGTTTTGGTGGAGGGTGGCGCTCAGCGTGCAAACCGCCTGGCGTCAGGCTTGCGAGTGAAGGTGTGAGGCAGTGGTGTTTGTCGAAGTCTCAAATGTCTTGAGGGCACTTGCAAGGCCAGGTCCTGGAGCAAGAGCAGGGAAAAAACACCGTTACTTTCAGAAGGAAAGCTTCCAAACTTTCAGTTGGAACCAGGGCCACCAGCATCCAGCTTTAGTGTCTTAACTTGAAAGACTCCCTTCTTTTCTACCTAATCAAAAATGTGTAAGAGCAAACAACTCTCCGAAAGCTACTCTAGCAAAGCTGTTGTACTCTTTCCAGCTGGTAGAGAGTGTTTCATATTGTGTTTTTTAATTCCTCCTCTTCGCTTGTTTTTCCACATGAATCAGCCTCCCACTCCATTTTCACTTATCTTAAATGTTTGCTTGTCTTCACGAAATCTCCGTTTCTCTGAGGTTCGTTTTACTATAGGCTTTATTTCGGAACATGAACACCAGTAATATTTGGGTCAGAAACTCTAACATGCAACGTATGTAAATGTAAATCGGATTATTGCAAAAGTGTTTGTAATTAAAGTGTCACAGAGTGTTTCACAGCTGATTGTTCAAAGCGTGCAAATTACTGCCAGGGGAGTAGTTTGTAATAACTTGCTGAAATGATTTCTCATTCCGTCCCTTTTTGTTTGCCAAAAGCCCATGAAGATTTTCTTACATTTGATTTTAATCATTCCACATTTTCTCACTCTGTATTAGCTACCCAACACCTTGCTAATGTAAATTTGGAATATCTGAGACCGTCCGCACAAGGTATCTTCTCCCAGGGCAGGAGAACTTGCCATTAAATTGCTGATGCTAATCCTAACAGGGAAAATTATTTATTTAATTTTTAATCTGAGGGAGGATAAGTTGAAAACTAAGGAAACGCGAAAGAGGTGTGAAGAGCACAGAAGTACTCCGTTTGTAAAGAATGTGGTTGAAAGTCCGTGGACAACTTTTCTCAGCAGTTGGTGCCCTCATAGCTGCCATCAGCCGAATTCCGGTGTCAGGCGGGATATCCACTGGATGCAAGCTGTAGTGTTTTTGGAGGAATCAACATGCAGAAACCTAACCCTCTCAAACATGAGAGTTCCAGTCTTCTTACTCTTCATTTATTCTTGGCTATTCAAGAGGAATTCAGTCCTGCAGCCTTTCAAGTCAAGAAATACGTTTGAGTCAAGTTGCATAGCAGCAGCCGCTATCCAAGCTGAGATATGAGGGACCATTTGTTTCCAGTCTCGCTCTCATCCCTGTAAAACACATCTCGGAGAACATAACAGATTGTTAGGCTGAGCTTTCTCACTTGCAGAGAGGATTTTATTCCCTAAAGTAACAAGCATCCAAATCAATCATTCAGCTTGTTAAAGTGGAATGGGAAAGCATGCAAAAACCTTTGAAGCGCCTTGTTCTGGAGACTTTTCTCTTGGTACGTTCCTCATTCCTGCCTGTCTGCTGCTTAAATAACTTGAGAAGAATCAACAATAGCACTTCTTCTGCACTCCCCGTCAAACTCTCTGGACACAAAACGGTCATTAAAACAAGATTACTTCTTAATTTACCAGCACCCTGGGATCAATAAAATTTCTGATGCAGGTCAAAGCAATAACAGAGCAAAGGTGAGGGCGGAACTGGGAGAGCTTTAATGGGCTTGGGAGACATGAATGTGATTTCAGGGAAAAACACTCCAGCTTCCACGGCCAACACTTGAGCAGTGAGTGGTGTCGGGTCTCAGAGCAGCCCCCAGTGCGTATGGGACCGGTGAGCTCTCTGGGATGGGGAGGACAGGGATGGGTATGGCAAGGGTGGTCCCGTTTCCGTTGGAGACAGTCTGGCACTCGGCAGGACGCCCGTGTTGAGAATGTCAAGGCAGTAGAATGACCCTTCAGGCAGTCATTTGGCTTCACTCTAGGCAAACAGTAATTGGCAGATCAGCCATACTCTCTCCGATTACGCAGGAAACCGGGAATTGCGACAATTACGCCTGGAGGTTGCAAGTTACATTTATTCACAGGATGCTGTCGGCACACAGCTGCTGGGCTCGCTCCCTCGCAGGATTGGTTTGCAGTAATTTTGCCTTGAGAGCCCGGGGATCAATTTTATCACGAAGTCTTTCAGGTGCTGCTATTGTACTTGAGAACAGTGCCAGGCAGAAGCCGTACCTATACATATGTATGTGTTTAGATTGAAGCAAACACTACAGGAAAAAAAAAATGCCTATCTGCTTGCAGTAGTTGCACTTAAGGTAATTTATAAATTTATCACAGATGATACCTTAGCAGAAATAGTATAATAACAACATTAAACACTGCCACTAAGACAGGCAACATAACGCCCATGCTCCTGGGGTACTGATCCCTTCCCACGCACTGTTCCTTGGCGTTCCGCAGCGGAGGGAAGGGAAGGAGCCACGCTCAAAGCGGGCATTTCTGCCTGCCGAAGGGCTGCGCTGGCGCTCGTGTGGGCGGGGGATAAAGCTCTGAAGCTGTGTTGAACCACAACGAGGCGATTAATCCCAAAGGCTGAACGAGCGCATACGGCTCATTAATGTGGATATATTGGTGACGTTTTTCTAAATCTCTTCAGCTCCCCTGGGAGTATCCTTGAAGAGCTGGCGATGCCCAGTCGTCCCGTACCGCCTGGGTTAGGAGCGCTTTTATAGGGCTCACAGGACATTCAGCAGATTGGAGGCTCGTGCCTTGCCTTCCAGGGGGTTTTGAGATCCTTGTGGAAGCGTCTCTGTCGGGATAGAAATGTAGCAGAGAATATGTTGAAAGTAAATTTTTGTAATTCTAGAAAATACCTTTAAAGGCAGTTAAGAGGTTTCAGTCAGCAGTATGGGTTCTGGGAGTCTGGTTTGTTTGCTTCTGTTTTGCTTCAATGAGGAAGGAAATGATTACTATTGATGCTGGATAATATATTGTAATAACGGTACTAAATTAGCATTATTACAGTGGTGATAATAGTAACTTGCAGGCCGTCACCTATGCTAGAAGACTCTGTTCAGGTAGTATGCAGGAACATACTGAGAGGTTCATCAGTCTTGCAGATCTGTCAGGCTTTTGGAGAGTGTTTTGTTTTGGAGCTGTTCTGAATTGCGTTGGCATTGCTCTCATTATATTCTGCTCCTGTAGAGGTATATGTGGCCTTTATTTTGGTGGGAAAATAATTTTGGGGGGACATCCAGGCTACTGACTTGTTCTTACTTATTTTTGCAGCTTGACTGGCACCACAGTCCCAGATCTCATCGTCAGCACACACCACCAGATGTGGCTCCTCTTTCAGACAGACAGTGTCAGCAACTTGCTGGGATTCAAAGCAACGTATGAAGGTAATCCAGGCGTCTCGCTCAGAATTCACCTGTTTTAAGAGGATCAGGGAAGAGATGGGTACAGTTGTTTGTGAGAAAAGAAAGAAGCTTCTCTAAATATATTGGAGCTCTGCAGATTTTTCTTAAAACTGAAGCTTTGCTCCAATAAGAACAGCTTTCATGGGTTCTGTTCCAGGAAAGCAGACTGGGGGGGTTACGTTTCATTGCCATGTCATCTGCTTTGTTGGAAAAGGGTTGGTGTGTTTCAGCTGATGGCAACAGACTGTGTCTGCAGGAGAAAATGAGATCAAGTAATCGGTGGTTCCAGTAGATTGGTGGTATCCATTACTTTAAACTTCGACTGATCTGGAGTATTATAAATGAAATCAAAGTTAATGCTGGCATTTTTCAAAAGAAACTAATGAAGTGCATTAGGATGTGACTGCTGAACTCTGCCATAAGCTTCTGTGTTTACTGCTGTCATAGCTGATTTGCAAAGTTAAAGAGAGCGTGATGGAAAAGTGTTCCTTCTAACTCACATAAGTGACTAGTGATTCTAGCTGAAGCTTTTCTTAGATACCTGGTTTGAGTTGTTTTTAGATTTTTCCAGAAATCTCCATCTCATGTCTCCTCGCTTGGTGTGAGCACCCAGGGTCCCTGCCTTCCCCTGCCAGCGCTGCTCTGAGGAACGCGGGCTCCTTCTCTGCCCTGTGCCTGCGGCGGGGGAGCCTTCCTCCACCTGTGCCGCCGGTGCGGGAACACTTCCACTTAGATGTCAGCTGCTTTTTGGGAGTGTCGTCATCTTGAATCTCTTTTCAAGGCACTTGAATGCCTGTTGGTTTTCTCTGTGACCTGCTGATACCAGGGATGGCTCACTCTTCTGGTTCTGATGTCTAAAAGCAGGCACACAAATCTTCATCTCGACATGGGGGCTGCTCCTGAAATGTCTTGAGTACCAGCAGCTTCCACTGGCATCAGCAGTAACATTTAAATCCGTTTCTTTCAAGGGCCCTAAGTACACATTAGAGTTCATTCATTTTTAAAAGCCTTTCCCTGGGACTTGTCATGTGTCAGGGAAGTGTCATACTGTGTTCAGGCCGGGACCTGCCCGTAGTGGTGCTGCTGGTTGAAGCTGAAGTAACAGCAGGCAGGAGGCTGAAGGGACCTGACCTACCAGAAACCCTGGCTGGACTAAATGCCAGCGTGTCCAGGCCAGCTGAGCGGTACCTTGAGGGGGGCACTGGGTCGTGGTGATGGAGCATTTACAGGATTGCAGGACCTGGCCAGCAGAAAAGTCGTAGAGAGACACAGATAAGAGGTAACGGAATTGAAAGAAGGAAAAGGCAAATCCAGCCTGGTTGTCTAGGGAGCATCTTAATGCAGTAAGGGTACAGTAAAGGGTACTATTGCCCTCTTACTGGTGTGGCTGCCCCAGCCTGAAGGCTGGCTCTGCGGTAGCTGTGATGTCCATCCCCTGCCGCGTTTGCCTGCGGTTGACTCTTGTCAGGCTGGCAGAGCTGCTGCAGCCCTACCTGCCAGCTGGGGGTGGGCGAAAGCCCTCCCCAGCTCTGCTGTGAGAGCCTGTCGGGTTTGGTAATCTCATCCAAAGGGCAATGTGGACATATTCTTTCAGTCTCTTGATAAATCTTACGTTTACCCTATAGCATAGCACATAAAATTGCAAAGCACGTGGTATAGGGACTTCCTTACACTGTTGTTCATCTTCTGTGAACTTCGGATCTATAAGGAGCTTGACTTTTTCCTCCTCTGACTCCCTTGGATGTTATTGGTAGCTTGATCTATGGCAAGGCTGAGCTGCTCTTGCTCCCCGTGACCTCCCCGGTGGGTTGGGGATCACCATTATCACTCATGCTTTGGAGTCCTGTTGGATGGAGCTTCCAATGTCAAATGTGCTTCTCCTGGCTCTACTCATCAGCGTGACCCACACAGCAGCTGCCTCTTTTGCTCTTCTTTGCTCTTCTATGTCCATAACCTCCTCGAGAGGAAAAGAAAGGGAGAGTTCTGCTGTCCCCTGATGAGCGTTAAAGGAGGGACCCTTCCCTGGGGAGTGTCTGTCCTTTGCCTGTACTAGGAGTAGACGCTGCTCTCTGCCTGTCATTCACATCTTTTTTTCTAGGCATCTTTGCAGTCTTTGTACAGCAGCTTCTTGACCTTGGAAAATGGGTTTGTGCATGAACAAAGAAATACACTCCCAGCCTGAGGTCCGTGCTGGCGCTGCCCTGAGGTTGAGCTAACCTCCGGTCAGCCAGGGCCATAAAACTCTCTTAGTTTGTGCAAATGCTTTGAGTTACAAAGCAAGAGACGTTTAAGTAAGAGGCAATTAGCACTTGCCAAATACGTTATGAAATTATATGCAACTTACTAACAAGTTTCAGTATCAGTTTTATGGCCGCGCTTCTTCCTAATTGCGAGAGGAAAATTACAGCTAATGGAGCTATATAAAGTCAAACCCAAAAAATCTGCCTAATAGAAGGGCAGAATATTGCTTATAGAGTATGTTTAAATAGCCATCTATCCTAAAATTTGTAAGTTTTAGTGTACGTTTTAAGTGTAATGCAGTCATAAAGCCTGTTGCCAGCGCTGAAACAGTTACGCCCAAGAGATTTATTGATGCAGAGACTGAAGGACCCGTTGGAAGGAACGTGCTGAGGAGGGCAGTACGCCATCAAAGTTTCAGCAGGGGGGTCCTGAGAAGGGGGGGCCAACCACTTCTCTTGTGAGTAAAAAGAAAGCAGATTTGCACCAGGAAGAGCGTGCAAACCACAAGGTATCTGGATCCAGGCTTTTTCCAGATCCGCACTGCAAGATTGGATGCGTTTGGAACAAACGCTCAGCGGGTGTAAATCAGTGTGACAGCATTGATTTTCAATTAAGCTGTGTCAGTCTTTACCAGCTGAGGATCTGGCTCATTAATGTTCATGAAGATTACTGCTAAATCTCCAATGTCTCAACCGCAGCCACTTTTATCCTTTTAAACAGGCATTCTCTTACAATAGTGAACGATGTTTTTGGACTTCCAGCGCTTGTCAGAAGAAATTTGTATTAAGCGCTACTTTGCTGCAAAAGTCTTTTCTTTCTCACAACTACAGCGAGCTGATGGATACTGCAATTTAGTGCTTGGCTTGTGAGAGGGCTTGCAGCCTCCTGGGGTCCTGGCTCTTATCTTCCCCCTTCTTCCCTTCCATCTCAGGTGACTTCTTCTGAGAGTACCTTCCCCTTAGAGCAGCCTGGTGCCTTCATGGCCATCAAAATGGTTCTTTGAAAGTTCCCAGGTCAACCCCTCGTAATGGTTGGGAATAAATAATTCCTTGAGGTAACATTTGCAAAAGTCCTCGAGAAATTTAGGGTTCATTGAAGAGGATTCAGACTCCCCATATCTCATCCACAATCCTTCTGCAGTTATGTTCCACGTCGGTGGACTGAAGAGGCTTGATGCTCCTCACAGGGGAGATGAGGGGAAAAACGTGTTTCTGTTACTGATGAGCTAGAGGTTATTACAAGCAATAGTATAAAAGTAAATCAATAGCGCAAAATTGTGTGCTAAGAGACAGAAATATTAAAATATGAAGAAACAGAAAAGCCAGATTTTAATTTAGTCTTATGTTTATATTTATATATTTTTTCATATAAAGTAATAATTTAAAACTAGATTTATAGACGCAGTAATCTAGTTGGGATTTCTGTTGGAATTGGCTTACTTTGGGTAGAGCTGACTAAGGTCTATGTTCCGAACGACCAGCAGGCTGCGGGCAGGGGATGATTAAACAATATTTATTGGTGTTGAAATGCTGACTAAGTGTTTGGCTCTGGAGAGCTTAGCTTTAGAGCTGAAATGTAGCCCCATGGTGCTAAGAGGCTTAGGAGCTCTGCAAAGCTGGAGCCTGAAGATTTCCTTTCTTGACCTTTCTGGTTTTAATCAAATTGGTGCTGCCCAAGGTGTTTGGTGGGAACGCTCGCTGGGTTTCCACAGCTGGTTTTACATACGTTTTCTATAAATACAGAACTCTCTGTATAGACGCCTGCATGTAAAGGTGTTCGTACACATGTATATCAAATTGAGAACAAATAATAATGTCTTAATTGCCGGATTCTAGGAGACTTGGGGAAAAAACCCACCTATCTGAAACGGGTTCTGATGGCGCTGCGGTTCAGAGCCAGCCTTGGAAGCTGAGGTTGTGCTCCCTGCCGCGGAGCACTGTCTTTGACTTCTGTCTAGCGAAGTCCTCTCAGGTTTCCCCGAGAAGCCCAGGTAACATGCAGATAGTTTTCATTGATTACAAGTATTTTTATTTATTTATTTAGATTCTACATTACCTAACGCCGCAATATTGTTGATGGTGGAAGTCTGTCAGAAAACTTGGTGTTTATATCTTTCCTACTCTGCTTTTCCATTAAATGTATTGACTCATGTCATAAAACACTAGTGCTGAAATACTGCTGAACCAACAGACGGGAAGGCTTTTAGCTTATGATGTGTTGACCTGAGCTGCTCTCAGGGTCATGTTACTTGTATTTAAGTCTCGTATAAACCTTAGTGGGAGTGATTTGATGTTACGCCACAGGGTTTTAATGAGCCTGACGATTCAGTTTCTGCATTTGCCCTGCCACGGTGGTTTAGATGGGAGGGACGCGGCAAAGACATGCAGAAAGAAAGGACTTTCTCGTTTCCTCTTTAGATGATTTTTTCCTCATTGTTGTAATCAACAGAAGAACCAGGCAATAGAAACTCCCTGGCCCTGGTTCCTTCAGATGCCTACCTAACACTGTCAGCTTTCATTAGTTAAGCAAAGTTAACGTATGTACAAAATAACGTGTGTGAGGTTAAGTCTTCTCTTCTTGAGGGTCTTCCCTGACTAGGAACAACAGTAGTGTGATTTCCTCAGGTATGGCCTCTAGATCCCACATCTTGTGGATGTTTTTTCCAGAAACTGAAGTTTTGCTAGTGCAGTGCTTGCTTGCAGCTCCGAGATCCGCATTTTCCTCCAGAGCCGAGTCGGGCAGGAGCAGAAATTCCCACAGAACCCCAGGAAAAGAGTGGCCTAAATTCTGGGTGCCTGCGGTGTTCCTGAATAGCGGGGAAGGGCAGCAGGAGGGGGAGCGCTGGTGCTGCCCAAACCCGCGCCGTGCCCCCGCGGGCTGCGGTTCTGGCTGGCGTTCCTCGCCGGGGGAGCGAGGGCTGCCGCCTCCGCGCTCAGCGAATGGACCCGGCTTCCCCACCCACCGCCAGCACACAAATAGCACAAATAGCTGAGGAAAGATGTCTGGTGAAACATTTTCTGTTAGAAAACGCTGTTTTGTCAAAATCTTCTCTGCATGATATAATATTTGATGGAGAAGTTTTGAAAGATTCATTTGAGCTTGTTTCATTTAAATAATGTCAAAACACTTGATTTAGATGTTCTTGTTTAGTTTTGACTTTTATTATTCTAATGTGGAAGTGATTTTACTTAAACATTTGTCAGGAGAAATGTTTCAATCTTATTGAAGTAACATGCTTTGATATTTCCGAATCACTCATTTTTGGAATTTCTGCCCTGCTAAATATTTTATGGATTTTACTACATGTGAAAAGAAACGTAGGAACCAGGGGATTTTCTCAGGACAGAAATTCCATTTTCTGACCTCTCTAACATAATAAAATGTGCTAGCTTTGTTTGCCTGCTGCTAACGAGGAGATCGTGTGCGTGGTGGAAAAGCGAGCTCCGATTCTTCGTTTCTCTCCCGTTCTTAAGCCTGTGGTTTCGCTCTGTCCATGGAGGTGTTCCAGCTGGGTTCACGCAGTGTGACAGAAAAGGACTCCATGAGCGAGCGGGGAGCGGGAGGGAGGAGACCATTCGCTCAGTGCCTCCGGAGCATCCGTGTTACCTTTATTCTTTCTCAGCAGAGGGTCGAAGGGAGTTATTTTTCTCGGCTTGGCTGCATTTTTTTCTGAGTATCTGGTAGCCTGAGTGTGTCCTCATTTCACAAAAGCAGTGACTATACCGAACGCTTTTGGCTGCCTTTGGCTTCTGTGGTAGCTGGAGCTGCTCAGCCTCTGTCTGCAGCCCCTTGGTGGAGTTCTGTGGCCACCGTCCCTCCATGGCCATGGACACCTGCAGAGAGAAGCCCTTCAGGTCGGTGATGAACCTCATGGCAAAGCTCTCGTGGGCTTTAGGAGGACGGGGCTGCGGCCAGGCGTGGGCAGGAATATGTTGTGTGCCTGGGTGTTAGAGAGTTGTGTTGCTCCTCAGTGGAAGAGGAGTGGAATGTGGAGGAGCAGCCTGAGAAGTGCTGGTGGTTCTGCTCCCCGTGGCCCTGGCGGTGCCGGGGACAGAGTGGGCTCTGGGAGGTGACCACGTCGCTCGCCCAGCCCTTCCCACGGTGTGCGTTGTTGTGAGAGACGGCTGGAGCGACCTGTGTCAGCGTCCGTCTCATCGGAGATACCAGCAGCGCGGTACCCGCACGCTCCATGGAAAGGTTTCCATCCCCAGGGCACGTCACAGGCTTCGGTGACAGCAGGAACTGGCGGCGCGGGGTGAGGGGCGCCCCGGGGATGGCTTGCTGTCAGGGGGGTCTGCTAATGCTGTATTTCAAGACTTCAAGGTGTGAGAAGGGAAGGAATAGCAAAAATTAATTTTTAAAGGCTGTTGACTTGTAGCAGAAAGCGTTACCGGTTTCCCGTCTCTCTGTCAGGACACAATGATACATGTTTAAAATATGCATGCTTCCCTTTGATCTTGTTACTGTTTCTTCAGTTTTAAAGCTGGATTTTCTTTTCATGATTTGCACTGCCTCCTCTTTTTTTCTTTTTTTTTTCTGGAGAGTAATATACAGTTCAGTGCTACTTTAATATCGGAACTGTTCTATTTTTTGTCCATTATATGCAAGTACAAATCTTAAACATTTGGATTTTTAAAATCTGTGGGAAGATACGTAAATCCTGGCAAACTCTTTTTACTGGCAGGCAAAAAAAGAAACACATTTCATGAAAACTTTAATATTAATATTAATTTATGCTAAATTATTTTTGGGATGCTTCATTACCTGGCAGTGACTTTTTAGTTCGAGATGCGCAGAGCAGTAGCAGAAGCTAGGTGCCTTGTTGTGACTTCTATTCAAAATACACCTGTATCTAAGTTGCCTGAAGTCAGAATAATAATGAGGTGCTTGTTGTTATTCAAAGCAAATTGGAATATTAGATGGAGTAACGCAAATCTCGGATTTTGCGATTTTCCTCTGTAAAGAAAATGTCATAAAAGAAGTTTTCAATTTGGTGTAAGAAATTGAAAACCGGGAGAAAAGACAGCGAGGCTGATCATAGATGATGGGGATGAAAACTAGAGAACGTGGAAGATGAGATGAATGTGAAGCAGAGAAATCATGTGGGAGCACTAAGGAGCCTGTAAAGGAATGAAGTTTTGTAGCTAATAGTGATACAGAGCAGGGGCCCTTTTGAAAGGAAATTGTACAGAGCAGAAGATAACAGAAAATTGTGTCCGTGATTTGCTTGAAATCAAAATACACGCGGAACAAGAGGTGAACTGTATGTATCTATGCAATAAGGCGTCAGCTCTCTGCTTCGGGACCACACGGAGGGATGGAAGTGGGGGTAGGAAGGGAGGAGAGACGGCAGACGTGGCAATCCAGCAACCCCCCCAGCTGTGTAACCTCCTGGCCAAAGGAGGCGAAGGTCTGGTCCCACTGAATGACTTGTCTCTCTGCTTCAAAAGAGTCCTTGAAGCAGGTGCAGAGCAGCATCTCCTTGGGTATCGCTGGATTTTTCATTTAGTTCATAGAATCACAGAATGGTTTGGGTTGGGAGGGACCTTAGAGACCATCTGGTTCCACCCCCTGCCCTGGGCAGGGACGCCTCCCGCTGGACCAGGCTGCTCCGAGCCCCGTTTAGTTGTGGCGAAGGATGAGGAAGCAGTTGGCAGAGGTTGTTAGGGCCTTTCCGAGACAGTGGTGAAGTTTGTGTGTTGAAGACTGATCTCGGCTGCCTTCAGCACTGCTGCTGGCCCGCGTCCCGTGCAGAGGGACTGGCACTCCCTCGGGATGCCGTGCCTTTGCCGGAGCGCTGGCACGCAGCACGGTGGGCACCGCTCCAGCCCGGCATCCGAGCCTTCCCCCTGTGCAACTTCTGTTTTCTCTCTTTCAGAGATCGACCAAGGGAGCTGCGGTGATCCCGGGATCCCAGCCTACGGCAGGAGAGAAGGATCCACATTTCGCCACGGGGACAGTTTGAAGTTTGAGTGCCAGCCGGCCTTTGAGTTGAAGGGACAGAAAACAATTACCTGCCAAAAGAGTAGCCAGTGGTCTGCTCAGAAACCAGTGTGTGTTTGTAAGTCAGTGAGGAGACAGCTCTAAAATATCTTCATGGTGTGGTGAGGTGGTCACGTAAAGAGGATGTTTGTGCCCTGTGCTTGGTAGCCGGGATGGGGCTGCTTCTCCTGGTGGCAGAGATGGCACCGAGCTGCAGCTTGGCTTCCCTGAAGCCGCGGGGGGAGTTTGGTTCGGCTCCTCTCAGAGTCGGGGTGTGCAGCAGGGAGCAGCGTCCGCGTGGAGACGGGCTTGTGTGTGCTCTCTGCCCTCCGGCGTCCTGCTCCACACCCCGCTGCAGAGGCAGCAGGGCTCCGCTGGCCGAGGCAGGAGGCACGGGCACAGGAAAAAATAATGATTTAAAACTTGGTTCTGGTTTTGGCCACTTAATTTTCCTTCATTATCTGACAATATTCAGGCTCCCTGCTGCTGGACCTCAATTTTTAATTTGTTATGTGAGTTCTCAGCAGAAGTAAGATATTATGTATTATGCTCTCACTAGTGACTAAGGATAAAGTTTTCAGATATAAACGAGAGTTACATGCACAGTCCCCATTGAGTTTTAATGGTCTCGCTGTCCTTTGAAGATACGTTGGGCAATCTGCTTTATGACGTTGACAGAACCTTCAGTCAGAAACAGTGTTGTATTTGGACATTACCAAAACTCACACAAGTATCTATATTTTCCCCAACTGGTGACAAGCAAACTCTTTATTTTGACTCGTCTCTACTTAGTTGGATGTGTTAAAGTCTGTGCCTTTGAACAGATACCGTGGTCTAGTGGGGCGAGACTGAACCGAACAAAAAAAATAGGAAAGGAAAATTCAGTTGAGCAACAGACAGAGGACAAAAGTGTGGTGAAAATGGATGGAGAGAAAACAGAGATGTTAATTTTTAGAAGTGTGTATTCACTATGCAGATAAATAGATACACCGGTGTTAGATACTCCAGTACAGAACACTCGCTTGTAGTGTGGCAGGACCTGATCCGTACCAAGGAGATTTCACAGCCGGGGGGGGGCAAACCCTGTTCTGGGTTCCTCGGGAGCTGTGGGAGAGGTGGGGGTGTTAGTGGCCCTACACTGGCAATTTATGGGAGAATGTGGGAAACCAGTTTGCAAGTAAGTGCCTTTCTTTTCAAACACTGATTTGAGCTCTGAGCGTTTCAGAGTGTTTGGGGAAAGGAAGCAATTACTGTGTGAGTTTTGCCTTTCCCAGATGCCACGACTCCCTGCCTACTTGGTTTTCTCTATAACCAAATCAGCTGAAGCTGCTGATGAGGAAAATGGAGTTTCCCTGGTTATCTTTGACGTGGGAAGTGTTAGACCATTTCTGTGCTCCGTGTCAGAAGTTTGGGGGTTTTTTTGTTTCCCAGAAGTTCAGATGAATGTGAACAGCGGATGGTTTGGTTGAGGTTCTTGCTGACAGTTCGCGGTGAGACTAAGCCCATAGTTTGTGCCCCGTCTGAGGGGATTGGATCGTAGCAGTACAGAAAGGAGACTTCCAGTAAAGTAGGGTTATTTTTTTTAGATAGATATTGAACAGGGGCATCCAATTGAGCCCAAATCAGCAGAACGTGCAAAGCATAGCACAAGCATGAATCTTTTAGTTGAAATAATTCCATTGTAATCTGTTCTCTGTGGCCCACCAGCTGTGGATGTTTATGAATCGCCATGTAGATAGTGGAAAAAGTATTTCATAGCCCTCTCTACACCTTTACTCTCCTGCCTTTATTCCAGACAACATCATATTAGTGTGTGTGAATCGGAAGAGGTGAGATGACAAAACGTGTAACCTGGCATGAAATCTGTAGTGGATTAGCAACAACTCTCTGTAAACGTTGGGAGACGATTAAATGTATTGGGTGTGAGGTGGGAAGATGAGGTGACCTGATTTATGTGCCGCTAGTTGGAATATGCAAACAATTCAGCGCTTCTGATCCTGGCTGCAAATGCGTGACAAATGCAGACGGAGATTAAACAGCACACTATGGTGCATCCTGCTGTCCTGAGCAAGTGATTTATGAGCAGACAGAATTTATTGTGGAGAACTCATTTCCTGGGGCTTCGATGACAAAGCAACACAAACCATTTAAGTAATGCATCTGCTTATTGCAAGGGGTTCTTAATTCGTGACTGTCTGTGCCTTCATGATAACGGACCTTCCATCTTCATCCTCTTTGTTGTCATTGCATCCCTTAACTGTGCCGGGAGAGCACGCAGGGCACTTGAGAAACTTTGCAAGGCTTCTTAGTGCACGTCTTCTGCAAACCCCTTACTAAGCCAAGGTGTCCCTGGCCTTGCTGTGGGTGTTCCCATTGTCTCTGATGATCTGAGATACTTGAAACGGCTCCACTGGACCCTGGGAACCCGTAGTGCTGTAGTGGCTGGGGCAGCACTGTCATCCCCCTGCTCTGAGCTTGGTCTGCGCTTCTGTGCCATGGGGGTGTCTGGGCATCAGTGGTGGCTGGATACTGGACATCTTTCTCCCTCTTCTGCAGCACCTTGTAGTGCTCAAATCGGCTTTGTAGTTACTGTTGTTCACGCTGACACTTGAATTTTCAAGGTTACAGAACTGTGGTATCTGTCAAAGGCCAAGGCAGCCCTCACAACCCGGGATAACCCTAAGCCGTTGCTTCCCTACGGAGCGATGTTCCGTTTTCTTGAAGGACAGCAAAATGGGTGTAGGAGATGTCATGCGGATAAATGTTACCTAAGGAAAACCATTGTGCTACTTAGATGAGGTTTGTGCTCTGATGGTAGGGACTCATAAGGGATATAATACTCAAACTGAAGTCTGCAGTTACCTGTGGCTGAGGAGATTATTAAGCTTATAAATGGGGAACCAGCCCATAATTACAGCTATAACAGAAATCCGGTGAGTTGTTTGGTTACTGCAGCGAGAATGATGATGATGATGGAAGCCTGGAACGTCATAGTCGGGGAGCCGGGCGTTTCAGTGGTGCCATAACTTTCAAATACATGGTTGGAATTACTGTTTAAACATACTCTTGTATAGTAGGGAAAAACTCATTATCTGAATTTTATGTGAACTGTTGCAGTGGAAGGCCCTGCTACAAAACATTTTCTATGACCAAAATTTGTTTCACAAGGTTTATGTTTCCTTGCCAAGGAACGGAAGAGCAAACATCCCCTTTGCTGGGCGATAGTGCTCTTGGAGGGCTTCTGCAGCAGCTCAGGAAGTCTTACAAGGTTCTTTGCTCTTCCTCTCCAGTAGCTCCCCTTCCCTTCACTCCTCCTCCTCCTCTTCCCCACCCCCACCGCCCTCCCAGCCCTGCCTCGCTGTGTCTGTGACCCGCAGCTCCCAAATTTTCAGTCCCGCACCTTTAGCTCAATGGTTGACTTGCGCCAAGCAGTGCCGTCACTTTCCATGATAGATTATGGCATAAACCGTCATGACAATTGATGTCCTTTGTAGCCATCTCACTGCATAAAGGCAAAGTTTTTGCCTTGTTTTAACTATCCTCTGCCATTTGTGTCGTTTCTGAAAACAACTTACTGTCTGACACAAGTTCAGCTCATTGATCGCAGACGTGCAAAGTTCAAGTTTTCTGGACCCGTCACATGTTCTAAAGGCAAATAAAGCAGTGCAATGAAGCAGTATGTACCTTCTGATTGCCGTGCATCGAGCAAACCTGTGGGTGGAGGTTCCTGCACTGAACTGAGGGGTTTTCGCGTTGCTTGATTTCAGCTCCACAAAGGCTGGGGACAAGCATGTGCACGTGTGTGTGTGTGAATGTATGCGTGTGTATGTTTAAGTGGAGGGGCCGTCGTTTGAGTTGTGCTGTTTGGGTACTTGTGGATTCCTCCTGATGCTTCACGTCCGTTGATCCGATAGGCATTACGGGGGTCTTGGTGTCTCTTTGGTCTTGCTTTAGGATCGTCATTAGTTTCCAGTGACCTTTTCTGTTGTGTTTTCATAAACTCTTTGTATTATAGACCTGCTTCCAGCAGTAGTCATGCGTAATACTCCTCTAAACAGAGCAGAGGGCATTTCCCAAAGCATTTCCAATTGAAATTATGTTAAATTGTGTGTCTTCTTCTCTGGCTTTGGAGCAGATGTTGTGCTTTCTTCCCTCCTTGTTCAGTTGAAGCCCTCAGCCTTAGCCCGTTCCTCCTCACCGATGTGCTGGCGGGAGCTGGGACACGCCGGATCACGGGAGGCGGCAGGTCTGCGCTGCCGTGTTGGGAATGGTGCGTTGACTCTCCTGGACCAAGCTGAGCACCAACGAAATCCTTCGCGCTGTTGAGAGTTGCTTTTGAGTTGGCTCCGGCAGGAGGTCGGCACAGCCCAGGGTTCCCCATCCTTCCACGTGGCACTGACACGGGCGTCCTCTTCTGAGCCATTATGATTTTGTGCATTTTTCCAGTCTTTTGAACACCTGATTTTCCTTAACAGCAGTATAAAATCTCTTCTCCTCAGTGGTAATTACTCCTTTTCTTTTTTTGTGGTATTTTTTTGGTTGGTGTTTTTTTTTTGTTAATCCCATATTGGCCTATTATACCTGCTGAATAATCTTTGCTCCTCCTTGCAAAAAGTGCAAATTTTAGTTTAGAGCTGAGTGGCCAACCTTTTGTGTGCGCTGTCTGGTACAAACATTCAGGATTAGTAGCTGGAAATGCAAAGTGCAATAGATGTTTTTGCAGCAATCTACTGAACAGAACCATGTAATTTCATGTCGCTTGACAAGTTTTTCATTCAGCTCTAAATTAAATTGTCAGTTGGTCATTATTTTCTTTCTCTTTCTTTCTTCTCTTTTCCTGCCCACTATTCACAGCAACCTACGGAGCCTTGCCTGTGAAGAGTAATTTGGAGAGAAGTGTGTCTCTTAAGTTAGCAGTGATAGAAGCATAGTTTGCCTTTTTAAAAATAATAGCTTTTTAACAGAGAGAGTGGTTAACCCGTGGAGTTAGTGAAGGCAGTGATGGGTTCTCCAAACCTGAACATTTATAAATTGACATTGGATACTCCTTTCTGGAGATCTGTAGGAAGCAGGAATTGTTTCACAGTCTGTATTAAGGAGGTTTATTAACGATCCTTTATTGTCCAATAATTCTTTAATCAGTAATTCCGGAAAATTTTCTTTTAAAGGAATTGAGATTTTTTTTTTTTTTTCATTATAAGGGAGTATTTTAGGCTTCTGACCTGCAGCGTAGGCTCGCAGTCTTCCAGTGGAACCTGATCCATTGTGTGCTCTCCATATTCTTTCTTTTATTCTTAATTCCTCTTACTTTTTGCAGTGCTGATGGAACAGTTTATGTTAAACTCGCAAGATGTTTCTCCCTCCTGCTGTAAACAGGTTTTCTTTTTCTAGCCAGCATTGGACTTGTTTATCTGCCTTTAGTGGATTTTGGAAGAAGTATAGGGATTCTATTAATTTTTATTTCCAAGCTGTTTTGCCATGTGGGTTTTTCCTAATTTTTTTGGTTGGTGTTTTTATGAAGCACCCTGATAACGATCTTGCGGATAAAATGTCAGAGACACACTCTAATTATCTCTGCCAGACAAGCTGGGAAGGGAGCTGGTAGCTAACCTTAACCCACCGACGCACGTCAGCTCCCACCTCTGCCATGCAGCCGGTCGCATCCCGGGTTTGTGCAGCTGAAACCCTGCCAAGAAACGGGCTCGTTCCCTGCTGAGGCCGCTTCCCGGGCTTAGATGGCTTCTGCGTTTGTGTAGCAGATGTGTGTCCTTCAGGACCCATTAACACCTTCTGCTTGCCCTTGATCTGAGGTGGGTTCGGAGCCGCAAATCAGTGGCAAAATGCTCCTTATCTTCAGCTTGTTCCCCTGAGCCGCTGAGATCCAGTCGTTCTCTGCAGTAAGGGAAGCAAATTAAATAAAGGCAGGATTACCATGAGCTCTATATACATGTGGGATTTGTAGCTTTTGTTAACAACCTTGTTTCACGGTTGCAGCCATGTAAGACCATTCCCTTCTTAATTTTAAGCAGGGCACTTTCCCTCAAAGCCCTTGTTCTGCACTGCAGCCCTAGTTTATCAAAGCACTGAGATTTGGATGTTTGCTTAAGCAGACATACGTGCTTAAGTGCTGTGCTGGGCAGGAATGCGCATATGCACCTTCTTAATGACAGTGAGTTGGGTTGTAATTGTCCCCCGTGAACTACCCAGGCGTGGTTTTGATGTAATCTGTAGGAGCATTTTCTGTTTCCCTTTCTGTGACTTTCTAAGAGGGCTGCTTAACCAGGGCTGCTCTTCCTTGAGGGTTGCCTCAAATAAGCTGCGCATCTTCAGGCATCCCACTTGTCCGTGCAGCTGCAAAGTTTCCCTTGGTGTCTATGCCTAAGGAACACTGACGTCCTCCTGGGTCCCTCCAGAGCCTGTTTGCTCCTCGGTGTTCCTGTGTCAGTGAGTTCTGTCTAGCAGTTGCAGAGCCAGCAGGAACTGTCTGCTGCTGCGAGCTGCTGTTTGTATGTCTCTTGGTTTCTACCAAATTGTTCAGGGCTGGGGTGCTTGTGCAGCCGGGCTGGTCCAGCAGGAAGGTTGCAGTGGCCAGGGGCCAGCTGAGGTTGCGGTGGCGATCCAGCAGGCGTGGGCAGCTCTCGCCTCCTGGGCAGGGCCGCTGAGCCTGCAGGTGTGAGAGCTGGAGTTGGAGGACTCCACGGTGGTGTCGGGCCATGCCGCGGTGCCTGCAGCTCACCAGAGGTGCTCCCAGCTGTGCTCTCAGCGCTCCTCAGGAGGATGCAGTTTATTGGGTTGTCTCCATGCTTGTTCTTCTACTGATTGAACCAGTCGAACTGTTACCCTGATAGGGTTTTCACGCTGCTATAGATGAGCTGTCCCATGCCAAGGCATCTGTCCATATTCCTGACAGCAATTGCTCAGCATGACGGGTTGCTTCTCTTTGCGTGAGTCTGAATCTGAAATGACACTTCCTGGTTTTATCAGGCAAGGAGGTCATCTCTGTCCCCTTCCCCTATTTCTATATCCAGAAAATGGGAATGTGGTGTGCGTGATGTTGCTATCTTGCTCTGGTCTGCAGAGAAGTTCCCTTATGCCTGTCTTATTTTACTTTAACGCTTTACACGTGGGGTTAGTTTTTTGGAAAGCTGCAGAGGGGCATTTCCAGTTTGCAGGCGGAGTTGATGTGTGGAAGTTTATCTTTAAGGCTCCTTCCGCTGCTCCCCACGAGCAGAACTTCACGTGTGACCGAACCTGCCCATGCACCCTCTGCTGCGCTTAATCACCGCTGCGCGGCTGCCGTCGCCCCAGTTGCAGTTACGCCGGCGGGGCGCCTTGTCCTTTTGGTGTTACAGCGGCCATCCCTCATGCACCCGCTGTGCCGGCACTGTGTGGGGACACAAGTCACGTCCCTGCCTGTTGCAGCTCCTGGCCTGCAGGAGAAGGATGTGTTGCAGCTGCTGGCGGGCGGCTGCGAGCGCTGCAGCGGAGGAAGGATGCTCTGCTCAACCATGGGAGAGCAGAACGGGGAAGGTACCGAACAAGACCACTAGGACTGGTTTAGAGCTTTTGCCAGAAAGTGACAATTAAACTTCTGTCATCTTGTGGACACCGCCAACAATTCACAAGAGAGACTGCAGGGAGGGGGGAGAGTTCTCTTAAAACAGAGGGGCACACGGGAAAAGATGTTGTCTTTGTGCGGAAGCCTTGGAGCACCTCCTGAATAACAGACGGCTGCAGAAACCCTGGCAGACAAGCAGCCCAACGCTGACCTAGTGGGGATCGGCATCTTCCAGTAAGTTTAAGAAACTTATCTTATTCCCAGTAACCCAGTCACTGTTCCTGTTTTGAGTGGGTAGAAACGAAACCTGTGTTGGTATTGTAGCTCTCTTCTGCGTGCGCAGAGGCTCCTGTACAGTCTATTTTAAGTTCACTGATGATGTTTTCCTCAAGATCTGGTACCCAAAACCTGCCTATTTTTCATTCTTCTTAACATACCTCCTCTCCCGCCCCCGGTGAGCCGCACGCTGGCAGAGCGTTCAGAGTAAGCTGAAGAGTTTGTTGCTCTGAAATACAAAAAAGTTCTTCCAGTTAATATTTGCTCTGGACTCCTTTCCCTCGCCTCCCGCTTGCCCTGCTGGTGCCTCAGGGTTTTAAGAAGGAAAATGCATTGTGATGCAGATGTGTTTATTGAAACAGCAGATACAGAAAGAGGAAAATAGAAAATGTAGAGCACTTTGCTTCGCAGCTTGAGCAGTGCCCTGAGCTTCCAGTACTGTGAGCTATTCGGGACGGCTGCTTCCGAGTGAGGCATGCCGGTTATTAACCAGGCTCCTGCTGAGGTCCTATTTTTCCAGTCCCTCAGCAAGCTGTGCCTAGAGGAGGGATCTTCTTCAAAAGGAAAGGTAAGGCAGAAAATCCCTTACTGTCTTCAAGCTCTCTCCCAAGTGGTCAGAGTCTGGGGGAATGATATCTAAAAGCTGAGAGAGAAGTCAGGATTTTTTATTGTTTCCATGGAGACTGACATTATTACAGCAGTTCCCTGCTTGGTTTTCAGCCCCTGAACCCGGTGCCTTTCCCATTCCCGTGCACGGCCAGTGTGTCCTCTCCCCGGGATCAGCCCCGGGTTCTCCTGTGCAGGGTGAGCAGAGATGGAGCGTCGGGGGCCACCAGGAACGCCTCGGAGGAGAAATGAGCTGTCTGTGAGGAGGCAGGATCTTTTGAAGGCAGAAGAAAAGAGAAGCAAGTTGTGCTTGGACTGACCAGGCAAACGCAGAAGTCGGTGCCGGCCGAGAGCAGCGGCCGTAGCTCTGCTGCTGAAGAGCTGTCGGCAGCCTCCGGGTCCGGCTCAGCCCCAAGCATCGCCTGCGGGGACCGTGGGGCACTGCCCTCCTGCCACAGCCGTACGTCCCACGCGGCTTTCTAAGACAAGAAGCAATGAGCTGTTTCTTCACTGTTTTACTGCTCTGAATGAAGGCGGGATTTTGATAATGTTTGTGATGGCTTGAATAAATACGTTGTACTCATTCGTTAATGACAGTGGGTCTCACTGGCTTCATAGGTGCTCTGTTTCTCCTGAGTTATGCTGTGTTTTATTCTGCTGTATTTAATGAAGGGATTTTTCTTAGTGCTTTTGGCAGTACTTGATTGGTAATTATAATTATTGACAAAGGTCAGAATAGGCTTATAAATTTGAACCTATGCTATGCACATAATGAAATGTCCTCTCTTAACACTCAAGAACAAATATTAATTTCAATCTCTTAGCTCAAGGCCTCAGAGTCACGGGTGTTCCTGACTGGGTGATGCTGACGGACAGGCTGCAGGCAGCAGGGCTGACCTCTCTCCGTCCGTCGTGTTCCGATGGCTGCTCCCTCCGCAGGGGCACTTTGCTCCTGACTGTCTCGGAGGCACAAAACAGCGGGAAATGGGTAGCGCGCAGCTCTCTTCCACCTTTCTTGGTACCATCATCTTCGCCCTGATGGCACATTCCACTCTGTGACATACCGTTAAACAGCCACTGCTTTTCGTCCACGTGTCCAGCAAAGCAGGTGTGAGAGAGCAGAGAGGCTCTCATGGGTCCGGTGCAGCCCCAGACCAAAATCCCCCCTTTCACGCTGAAGAAGAACCTCTTCTGCTTAAAAAGATGAAGAAAAATCTTCATGTCACAGACACCATGATCTTGTTAATGGCCTTTCTGGATCGGTTGTCGCCTCCTGGGCTGGAGGAGTCCCCCTGCAAGGCGAAACCGGGCTCACGCTGCTCTGAGAGGAGATGGCACCTTGGTGGTGGCCATGGCCATGGGTGTGTGGGACAGTGGCCCTTGTCCCCCAGCCTGCAACTGGCCTGTCTCCCACGCTTGTTATTTTATGGAAAATCAAAATCGTCATTTACTTCCCTGCAGTGGAGACTTTTAGGTTTTTATCTGTTACTTTTTAACCTGTCCTTTTATCTAGCAAAGGTTAATTTTATATTCTTCCCTCGCGCTGCTTTTCCTTCTTTTGTCAGCAAGTTCTTTGTTGTTGTCGTTGCCTGAAACGAGCCACCAGCGCTGCCCCGGAATAGCTGTGCGGGCACCTGTACCCCTCTCTTGCTGGCTGTGTGGTATTGTAGGTCCTGTATGAATGCTGATTTACCACTTTGGGTTTAAAAATTTATAGGAGATACCCAGCTCCTGGGAGGGGTTCCCACTGCCGAGGTGTTTCTCTGCGTCTGAATGCATTCATTTTCAATAACTATTCCTAGGCAGATTGTACCAAGCTTTTGCTGACAGAATTATTTGACAGCATCCCTTGATACTTCAGCATCGAGTAAAGAGCCAAAATCCTGAGGATATTTTGCAGTTTGTTTTCTCTTTAATCTGCTCTCTTTGTTGCTGAGAGCAGGAAATAGATTGTGTAGCTCTTAGCCTTGATAACGTCATGGTAACGTCCATCTTATTTGATCTGAAACCATTAAGCGTTGAAGGAAGACAGAGGGAAAATAACAGAGGGAGGCCGAGCATTGAACCAAATAATTGTATAAATGCCAAACTAAAACCAGTCTCATCCTCTGTGCGATGTCCTTTTGCCAGGAATTAGTGAGATGTGTGTTCCAAGTAATGGGTTTTACCAAGGGTGATGGTGGGGAAAAAGATGAGTGAAGTATACATACATCAGATATCAAAAACATTGGGTAGGTACGGCTTAAAAAGTAGTCTTGCTTTTTCAAATTAATGGACCTTGTCAGCTGAAATACAGTATATATTGAAACTCTTGAGAGCTGAAGATTATTTTCATGTGCACTCTTCCCCTCAACTTCTTTTTAAGACTTGTTTTAATTATTTTTGTGGGAAGTGGCCGTCTGGTTTTTCTCTCGTTGGTCCCACGCTGGCCCAGCAGAAGTCAGTGATTTATTTGTCGTGGGAAGGGGAGCTGCCCTTCGCCCGGGCTGCAGCTGCCCAGCGCTGCCTCCGAGCTGTCCCACGCCCCTGGCGCTCGGGGACACCTCGGGGCGGTTCCTGAGCTGTTCCTTGCCCAGTGCAGCAAAGCCACCACCAAAACCAAACAGCGGCCTTCGTTTTTCGGTGCTCGTTCGGCACAGGTATGAAGAGCTGCCCAAGGAGAGGGACAAAGGCAAATTGACTCGCAGCTCCTTCTCCGAGGAGTTGACCATTTATTGCTGTGTCGTACGAATATTGAACCTCAGGGTGGGGCTGGCGTGGGTGTTCGTCTAAGTGCAGCGGGGCTGTTACAGTCAGCGCAGTTACATCTGGTGAGGAGCACGGGCGAAAACTGCATTTAGCAAACGGAAGGGCAAACTAAAAGTGCAGATTTTTAAGCAACTCCTGAAAAATGTGCCCTGGAGTGCATCTGCAGTTTAGACCAAAAAGCTTGGGTACGGATAGCAGCAGAGGAGCCTGGAGCTCTGCGTGGGGGAACAGCGGAGTTAATGCCTTACCTCGGGTTTTGTAGCTTGTGCCGAGTTGTGGCCACCACAGAAGACGTTATTGCTATTAATGCTGACTTGTTTAATGCTGGTTTTATTTAGCACTAGCTGCAGTCACGCGTTTGATTCTTGTGTAGGCTTCCTCTCGGGGGTGTGCAGGAGAATTCACCTGCGAAATACCAGATCCCCTCCTGGCTGAGCGACATCTTCTTTGTGCGGGAGAAGAAACGGGCGCTGCCCTGTGCGTGGCACACGCATACGGAGCGCGCTGGCGAAAACAGGGTCAGGGCTGGGCTGGGACACTGGAAACAAACCCAGCCGGGACTGGAGACTTCTTTGAAGTCACTTCTTCCCCGTGCAAATAAATCACTGACACATAGCAGTGAATGGAGCACTGGGCCCTTCCTTTCTTTAATGGTCTCTGAGAAGCAAAGCAAGCGGGAATTTGCCGGAATCGCCCGGCTTGAGGGATAAAAGGGGGGGGAACATGACAGAGCAGCTTGTAGGAGCACCGTGCTGCATGATTGATGGTGATTTCTCGTTGCAGTTTCCTGCTTTTTCAACTTCACCACCCCATCTGGGATTGTGCTGTCACCAAATTACCCTGAAGAATATGGAAGCAGCTTGCACTGTGTTTGGTTAATTATAGCTAAACCCGAGAGCCGGATTCACTTGGCTTTCAATGATTTTGATGTGGAGCCCCAGTTTGATTTCCTAGCCGTGAAGGATGGGGGGACGGCCGAATCGCCGGTGCTGGGGACCTTCTCAGGAAACCAGATCCCCTCCTCTCTGACCAGCAGCGGTCACGTAGCCAGGCTGGAGTTCCAGACCGACCACTCCATGGAGAAGAGAGGCTTCAACATAACCTTCACCAGTAAGTGCCTGATCCTGCCTTCTAGTTTTCATTTCAAGCTCTAAATTATTTTTGGAGACTAACAGGCAAGAGTTTGATCTCACTAAAACCATTGCAAATCCAGAGTAAGTCTGAAAATGGGGGATTACTTGAGATTTGCAGTTCAATAATTGAGGATTGGTTTCAAGCTTAGAGCCGATGGCACAAGTTCTTTCTGGCTGCGAAGTTTAAGTGTTGTCCAGCGGTGAAAGAAACAGTTTGTCCCCGGAGCAGCCAGAGTTCCTGTTGTCCCGCCGGCCGGCAGCTTGCCCTGTGGTGCGGGCTTTCTGCGTTCCCTCCGTGCCTCCCTTCTGCTCAGTGGGGTGAGACAGGGCTTTGTGGGCAGCTCGATGCGGATCAGGAAGAGCTGTTAGATCTGGGATGGTTGTCTTCATCAGTCAGTGCTATCATCGGTGGCTGGCCCCTAAAAGTATGCAAGACACTGAAGATAAAGGGAAACATGTAGCAATGTCTTACATGATAAAGCACTGAAACTTCCACAGATGTATTTGGCTTCACCTAGGTCTAGTCTTCAAATCTCAAGTGAATGCTACGGTAATTTTATCCTCGTATTGTCCTATAATTTTTTAAAGAGCATTATTAAACCTATCCAGCAGAACTGATAAATGACTTTGTTATAATAGCCTTTAGTGGCACAGCTAAACTAATAGCGTTTCTAGCTATGATTGCAAATCCTCTATTTAAAAAAAAAAAAAATAATCAGAGGTCTTAAGAAGTCATTTGCCGTGCTATAGCAGGCTGAAGGTTCATCAGGTGAAGTAGCCTGTGTGTGGTGGTGTCGCATACCCGGGATGGAGTCCTGGATCCTGCAAGCAGGGAGCCATCCCATCCAGAAGCGCTGGTGGTGCCCTCCAGGTGCATCTCCGACACGTTACATACCTGTGTTGGGAGTTGGGGCTGTCCCCTCTGTGAGGACGTTTTTAAGCCAAAGTTTTTATTGTTGTAAATGACTCTTAACTGCGCATGAATTAATCTGTTCTGACTGCTTGAACCAGCAAAAGGGAGCTCCCAAGGCTTTCTCCGACACCTTGCCATCCTTTCCTTCCGTTTAGGTGTGAGAGAGGAGACAGCGTATCGCTGCAAGGGACGGGTACAAGAGCACAAGGAGCAGATGCGGCCCGTGTTTTCCCCTGTAGCAGTGTATATAACGAGATATTATAGGAGTAGCGATGCTCTGTAGGAAATCCAGAACTCATCTGAATTTGGCCCAGCGCGTTAAAGATACTAAAAGCATGTGTGTGTAATTAATCTGGAGACTTTAATCTTTCATACGCTGCTCATCTCTGAAGACCACCTCCCAGCATATGAAGATGTAGTACATAATTATGCACTTAATGGGGAATTAAGGCTATAGACTTACTTTCTGATTGGTTGGCTGGCCTAGTTTTTAACTGCTGGAAAAGGGCAGGCCTTTAAATGGAGCTGTGTGTCTGTGCAATTCCGTACGCAACTTTGCAACACCTGGGAAGGTAATTGCTGTGTGTCCTTTTGTTTTATCCTAGTAATGATGACAAGCGAGGTCGGGGACTGCGTGGCAGTCAATCACAGCACATGCTGAGTGGACCCTTGCTTTTAACCACAGGGCCTTAAAGCTTTCAGTTTTTCTCATTAATGGTTAATTTATGTCCCCTCTATGCCGATGCAGGCACTGCGGTAGAGATTTTAAAAATCTTTCTCTATTTTGAGTATTTGTGCAGTTTCACGTGTGAAAGATTGCTAAGATAATCTGGTTCTACAGGCTCTTTTCGGGCCCCTGTGTCTCAGCACCGCTTGGATGCAAATGGTTTTAATCTCATTCCTCCTCTCTGAGTCTGCAAATGAACACTTGCAGTAGAGACGGGGAACAGAAGAATTTAAGTGATTTCACGTAGATGAAAACTTGGACGGTGGGAGCACATACTTGGGTGTCTCAGCAGTTTAGAGAAGAGGTGGTGACGTGGTTTCTGCCACAGGCTGACTCGGCCGTGCGGAACACGGTAGCCTTGCTGGGATCGCAGTGGGCCAAATCCACGTCTGTGCTGTTTGGTCTTCGCTGTGAGGAAGGTCCCCTGTCCAGGGGCAAGATCAAGTGCTGTTGACTCCATAGGAAAGACATAAAATCATTGTTTAATTCCTAAGTTTGTGCTCTAACACAGTTATTTTCAAATTGGACAGAGGTGGGGAAACAAGTCACTCATGATTGTCTTATCTTTCCCTCGTAGCGTTCAGGCATAACGAGTGCCCTGACCCCGGCGTGCCCGTGAACGGAAAGCGATTTGGTGACAGCCTCCAGCTCGGCAGCTCCGTGTCCTTCCTCTGCGATGAGGGCTTCATTAGGACCCACGGCTCAGAAACCATCACCTGCATCTTGAAGGAAGGAAATGTGGTCTGGAACAACGCAGTGCTCAGATGTGAAGGTAAATTTTATTGTCCTTCCTACTAGTCTGAACGTGCTCCCTGGAGGGGGAATGATCCACTGCTGTTTTGGGGGAGAAGAATAATAATTTTGTCTATCAAGGTCCCGGACAGATAACGTGTAGCAAAAGGAGACAGTGCTGGCTTTGTGGGAGGCATTTTGGCATCATATGGGCAGAGGAGTTTGTCGTTGAGAGCTGAAGGACTGTTGGATTTCAGTTCTAACCCTCAGCTCTCGGTTACAGCCAGGACGGTTCCCAGCTCTGGAAGGTGGTGTCTGCACAGGAGAGTTTGCGGAGGAGGGAGTCCCAGTCCGACAGTCACTGAGCACCGAACTCTGTTTTCTGATTTTTTTTTAATTTTTTTTTGTGAAATGAATGATAGGGATTATTTTTCTGAGCTCAGCTCTAGTTACAACAGGTGGTTTTCTAATAACAACAATAAAAGGCTGTGATTTGCTGGTGACTAAAAGCTTCCCTGCTCCTCTTGTCACGAGGGGAATTAAAGAGCAGAGAATGGAAGATATGTGGCAATGTTTTTTCTGTCCTTATTTTTGACGCGTGTGAAATGTATAGTATTTATATGATGAAAGAAGCAAAAGGTACGGGTCTTTACTGTGAAAGGTGAACTTATTGCTGCAAACATTTGTACACACGCACCCCTTCGGTGTGTCTCTGTCAAAGCAGAGCATCGTTCCCATCGAATGGACTCCGGCAGTTGAGAGAGACAAATTTTGCGGTTACATCTCTCTGCCACAACAGCTATGGTAGCCAACCTAGAAGTGAGGGACAAGGGTTGAATTAAAGGCTTTAATACAGATTTCAAAGCTTTTTCGTAGTCCTTTAAAGCTTCAGCTATGGAAACGAGAAGTGAAGAAAGAGCTCGTTAGAAAAGTCTTCCTGTGTCCTCTGCTCTCAGGGAGGTGGTGCCCTGCGCTGGTACTTACAGCAGTCTGAGTCGCAAGTACGGTGCTTTGGAGAAATAGTACTCTAATACTGGGAAATAATTTCAGTAATTGGTCATGCATTGTTCAAGTGGATGAGCAGTGGAAATCACACAGTCTAGTCCGTTGTCTTTCAGATTGAAAGAAGGAAGGTATCCATTGCGTTGAGTAACTTTTATGCAATAAGAATCTGGGCTTCTTTATATTCTTGTGTAATTTTTCTCTTGCAAGCAACTGACAATAAAATGTCTATAGGTTTGATTCAGGGTTTCCATTACTTTCACAGGCATGAACCATTAAGTTTATAGATCTGTAAGTGTAGTAGAGAAATATGCATTAAATAGTGCACTTCTAATTAATCAACTTTTATCTTTGGAAGCTTTGATAACCTTATGCCGTTATCTTGTGCTTTTTTCTCTGTGATCACAGTGGTGATTTCTTTGACTCACCCTTCAGTATGCACTCGGTTAAGTGTACATTTTAATTAGCCTTTTTAAACAAGGAGGAAGTATATAGATCTAAAGTACTGTTCAGGGCTTGCAAAAATTAATGGGAAAGAAAGAGACCTAAAAAAAGGAGTTGAAAGATGGATAGAAGTCCTGACAGGAAAATATGTAGCTTTGGGGCAGAAAGGAGCCTCTTGTTCAAAAATAATTGGTTTGGATCCAGTTGAAATGAATGGACTTTCCTCTGGCCTCCTTCAGACTGGCAGTGGTGGGTTTGGGCCCAGGCTTACAGCGTGTTTAAGGTGGTATCAGTATAACGTTTGGTGGCCCTGGTGCGACGTGCGCCCGGCCCTGGGGGCTGCTCTGGGGGAGCAGGGTCCCCTCGGCCCGTGGGTCCCATGGGATGAGGGGCTTGGTCAGCCCATGGCAGCTCCCAGAGGCTGTGACATCGATGCTGCCACGCAAGACACACGTGACCAGCACCAGTGACTTGACTGAAGAAACATCTGGGTGATGGATCCTGCGAAGAGCAGAGCAGGGGGAACACGGACTCACAGGAGCAGACACACTTTTCCATCCCATTTAATTTTTTAGAGGACAATACGTTGCAGTTATTTTGGGCTATAGGATTTTGTACCTCTGCTCCTTCAGATCCAGTGTCCTTTTTCCAGAAAAGGTAGTAATATGCCTTCAGCTGCTGCTGATGGTGGCACAAGGGACCGCAATGTGGAATAAATGCCATAGTCCTGTGATGTCCCTTGTGGAAGAAAAGACATGAGTCAATTACCACAGATATGAAAGATTTTCTGGCACCTGCAGCTACTGAAATGCAAACTGACCTTGCAGTTTTCTCTGGTTTTATAGCTAATAATTATTATTATGCCCTGTCCCCTTAGAGCCACTGCACAAGGTCAGGCTGTGGGCTCCCGCAGGTACGGTAGCGGGCTGCTGCATCTTCAGGTTAAGCTAAAAAGGCGGTTTCTTACCAGCTAGTGTTGTTATTTAACTTGGTTCTGATTATTTTTAACGCATGAGAAACAATAATGCATGAAAGCTATCGCAGGGTAGAATAATACTGCCTGGCAGGGAGGGGTATGTCTGATTCTGCCACAGCTTCTGTGATGCTCTTCACCTGAATCGTGTCATTCTCCTTGTCCCCAGCGCCGTGCGGGGGCCACCTGACGTCGCCCAGCGGAACCATCCTGTCCCCCGGCTGGCCCGGCTTCTACAAGGACTCCCTGAGCTGCGCGTGGGTCATCGAGGCCCAGCCGGGCTACCCCATCAAGATCACCTTTGACAGGTGCTCACCATGGACTTCTCAAACGTTTCCTATTTGCCTTTTTTGGGGGGTTTTTTTGGTGGTTCCAGCAGTGTTGAGCTGCAGCCACCCCCAGAGGAACAGGGAATGAGCTGCTCAGCATTGTGTTTGGCAGCGAGGTCTCTGTATTTTTTTTTTTTTATTAACTTCTGGCAAGACATTAAAATTCACCTAACGTTCAAGGAAGAAAAGGTGGAAAATGGTGATTTTTCCCTTCTTCTTTTGACTAACTCTGGCTAATTGGCAGTGCTATTTTAAACACAGGTAGGACACGCTTTTGGAGGCTGAGCCTCCCCCGTGCTCAGCCTGCCAGGGAGAAGCGGCCATGAGGATCCGGCCGAGTCGGGAGCGCCAAGTCTCCTGGCTTGCCCTGGATTTCCGTGTTTGAGGAGGGCTAGGGAGGGTCCGTATGTCTGAGAGGGGGTTGTTTGTGAAGCATAAGGCGCTCGTTGCTGCTAAGAGTGCTGAGTGTCCGCAGGTGAAGCACCAGAAAGAAACCAAAATGCGTGGGAGGGGAATGACGTGTTCTCAGTGAGATGCTCAGCCTGCCGAAGGTCGGGCAGTAGGAACCGCCCCGCGTATTGCCCCATGGCCTGCGCTGCCTCCTGGGCATTACAGCACATTCAGGACTGCAAGAAAGAAAAATTAGCCGTGCTGTTTTTCCACAGATGTATTCTTGTGTCCCTTTCAGATTTAAGACGGAGGTGAATTATGACACCCTGGAAGTGCGAGATGGCCGGTCCTATTCTTCCCCGTTGATAGGTGTCTATGATGGGACCCAGGTGCCCCAGTTCCTCATCAGCACCAGCAACTACCTCTACCTCCTCTTCACCACTGACAAAAGCCACTCTGACATAGGCTTTCAGATCCGATATGAAAGTAAGTACAAGTTATTCATGTAATTACGCGCTCTCCAGCAGCACAATGGACTCAATCAGAGGCCCATTGGACTCGTTCTCCCCGCGCCAGGCAGTGAGCGCTATTACAGTGATTGGAGAATGCGGAGCTACTGCAAGGGAAGTAGCGGTTTCTGCTTTTCAGCCGTCTTGGGTGTTGAGAGGTTTTTTTTATTTTAGCATCTACAGAATATTACTGATCTTAGGAGGCAGAGCTGAGTTCTATGTCCTTTTTGTCCTCTTACTTTGGGGATAATCAGTAGGACTTTGAGCTCAGAGGAGGAGTTGGACTTTCCCTTGGGCTAATCGCTGCCCCTTGCAGGAGCTCTGTAGCCACTGAGGGCTCTGACACAGGTGGGTTTGTTTGCCACAGCTGTGAAGCTCCAGTCCGACCACTGCTTGGATCCGGGGATCCCAGTGAATGGCCAGCGCCATGGGAATGATTTCTACGTGGGAGCACTGGTGACATTCAGCTGCGATTCAGGCTACACCCTGAGTGACAGCGAAGCCCTGGAGTGTGAGCCCAACTTCCAGTGGAGCCGGCCGCTGCCCAGCTGCGAGGGTAAGGAGTGCAGGAGGTACCATCTGCAGGAGATGGCAACCACTTCATTTGCGGATCTACTGCAAAAGCAAAGCAGCAATTGTGAGGTTCACAGTGACATTTGAGCTGTGTATTTTGTTTGATTTTGATGGGTTGGGCTTTGTTTTGACATCCAGAAGAACTGCTGTTCTTCCAGCTGACGATGGGTTTTGAATCCTTTAATTCTTTCTTCTTTTTTTTTTTCTTTTTCAGCTCTATGTGGAGGTTACATTCGTGGTTCCAGTGGTACCATCTTATCCCCAGGCTTCCCTGATTTTTATCCCAATAACTTGAATTGCACGTGGACAATAGAAACATCACATGGAAAAGGTGAGAAGCCTTTAGCTTAGGTTTTAGAGATGGACTGGAGGACGGTGGTCAGTGGGAGACAAGTGCTGTTGGTGGTGACGGGTACCCGTGGCCAGTTGTCATTCTTGCCACCACCCAGATGTTGTCTCTGGACAAGATGCAGAGGTTTCTGGAGGAAAGGAAGTGGAGAGGAGTAAGAGGGTAATATGGTCCCATATCAGGCCCACAGATCTGACAGCCTGTGCCGGGTGTTAGCTTTGGTTTCAGAGCTTTGTGGCGGTATCCTCTGGCACATTAGCTGGTACTTGGATCCCTGGTATTGGTAGTAATGCCCCATGGAGGAAGGGCGAGCTGCCACTGACACCACTACACTGATGCCACTCGTTAGTACTTCCAGCCTTATTTTTCGTTGCAGTGCTGGATCGCTATCTATATAACATTTTACAGATGGAGAAATGGAAGCCTGTAGTAAATCCTTTCCAGACATGGGGCAGAGCTCAGGCTCTCAGTTCCCAGCTCTGTCCTAGTTTTGCAGCTCTCATTTCCCCACTAGCGAGGAATATTGCCAGCATAGAGGCAAAGTGCAGATCTATTTAGTCCAATCTCCTGTGCAGCACAGGCTAATCTTTTGTCTTGAAGGAAAATTTCAAGAAAATGTATCATTGACGATTAGAGAGCAGGTTTTATGTACAAGGGCAGGAGGTAATTTCTCCTGATCCAGTCAGTATCTGCCTGGGGTAAGCACAAAGGGTATAAACCCTTTATGTAACTTTATGCACTCCTATATTACTGTCTCATCGTACCGGATACCAGCATGACGGGAGCTATCATCAGCCAATTTTGCAAATACCATTTGTATTACAGCAAATAAACTTGTCAATGAACAGCACAGTGCATTAAGGGAACCATCACATGCTGTGAAAAGTATTCTGTTGAGTAGCAGCAATCCACTCTTCATTAATCCACTCTGCCTTGGCTTCAGCTCTCCGATGAGACGCTGCATTATCCTGTAGCTAAGCTAAGCACAATACAGCAAACTGACACTCTTTTATATGAGAAAGTGCAACTGATGGCCTGTGTGCTTTTACGCCAACATCAGAAGAAAGTCTTCTGAGCAAGCTAAGCGAGGCTCGAAAAAACAGGGTGCTTTTTCAGCTAGTGGAGGTATGCCATAGCTACGTGAGTTTGAGGGCTTTTTGTCCCCTGTCCCGTAAAAGATCCTGCTGTGGCCAATTCGTTAGTGCAGGAACCAGCACATCCCTTAGAGCGGTTCAGGGTGATGCAGTTCTGGATCATCCGAAGAATTCAGCCCTGGATGTGACCACCTTGAACCAGACCGTGTTTGTCACACTAAAGAGAAGCTGGATGTTGAACTCTCTGAACAGCTGGTCCTGGCTTTAGTGCTCTGAACCCCGTCAGCTTTTTCAGAAATTCTGGCCTTAGCTGCAGGTAATGAATATTAGAGAATCAAACGGTGAGCTGTTCTGTAAATGCAGCTAGTTGTAGTGAAAATTCACGGGCCTCTTTGACAGAGCTTCAGCTCTCCTTACCTATCAGGTTGTGATGGAAAGGTGAAGGTAAGGTTCTGAGAACAGAAGTTGAGTGTTTGGTGTTAGAATCTCTTACTTCATTGAAAAGGAGCGTGTTCATATTGTGTTTCGTTTGATATTTTATTTTCTCCCCTTACCCGCTGCTGGTATCCTTCCTTCGAGGTTGTTTTCCAGGAGCTCCTTAGAAGTGAACTGCAGGAGATGGTGGGATCTGGTGCCCTTCTGCAGGGCAGCGGCTGCCGGGGGCAGTGCTTTGTCCCCAGGCAGAGTCACCCTTCTTGTGTTCGTGGAGCTTTCTGGGCTAGGAGAGCTTCATCCAGGCAGCTGCTTGGGTGCAGGAAATCTCCAAATGCAGTTAGAGGTCAGGGCGAGAGGAGAGGATGGATAGAGGATGTTGTCTGGCTATAACAAGCTGGCGCGTAGCCATGTTACGTGTAAGGGAAACGTCTCCTGCCTTGTCCCTGCAGGTCAGGCCGGTTGTTCGTTTACCGGTGCGATGAAAGAGGAGACAAACAAGGAAAGATCTCCTCTTCTCTGATGTTCTATGGAAGATGTTGACATGTATTTAGGTGCTGGGCTGCGTTGGCGGGAGTGTGGGTACGCACACACACACGTATGTACAGATCCCTTCTCTTGCAACGATATTCTGTCTTCCTTGGTGATCTACTTTCCCGGCTGTCGCCGTGTTAAACTGCTGTGTAACGCGTTGCAAGAGCCTTCTCCCAGCTCTCTTCAGCATTCCCACAACGTTTCTTCTCATTCTTCAGTAAAGAGCAGTGGAACAGAGTGATCCGGAGTCAGAGCAGTAGCTGCTGAAATGGAATGAATTTAGTCCTTGGAGAACAGAACAGTCTTTAAAAAAAAGGTATAACCGAACCCCGTTCTCGGCTGACTCCATCGGCAGCGCGCTCGCAGTGCGGAGTCTCCTCCCTGTGCTTTGTCCTTGTCTTTCAGCTCCCTGTTCTTGGAGGCCACGGCGTGAATCAGAGATCACTGGGTAAACCGGGTGCTTGTTAAACCCAGAAGCTTTAACAGTTCTGCCGCGAGCAGGATTAACAAGCAGGGGATCTAATTACATGACTTAAATGTTTGCCATATACCTCATTTTTCTTTTTCTAATTTTAAGTTTCCCACATCCACTTCTACTAACACCTTACTGCTTGGGCTTGCAGCACAGCTGCTGCCCCAGGCCTGCGAAGTCCTTCAGTTCCCATAAAATAAAATAGAATAGAGTCCAGGGCTTGTGCCTCCCTCTCCACAAAACTCTTCCCTGCCAAGGCAGCGACCGAGCGGGGACGATCTGCATCATAAAAGCCGATCTCAAGTTATTCGCTCCCAGATCTTTATGAACATCTCACACGTGGCCAGCACACGAGTCCCCTAATTGAAACAAGTTGGTTGTTACAGTAGTTATTTTTATGTGACCGCAGACACTGATTTACTTTATGGACTCGCGAGCTGTACAATTTGGGTTTAAAAGCAGCTTAATTTTAAAGGTATTTAAACGTTTAAAGAGAGACTATTATTTTTAATCTGAGAACTTCAAAGTGATTTCTTTTCCCTATAGTTTGTTTTGTTGTTTCTTTTACAGAGAATGGAAGGAAAAAAACCTGCATTTGCAGAGACATTTTGTGCCACAGTAAATTTCAGACCAGAGCAAAGGTTTAATCAGAGTCACAAATCCTTTAAAATGAGTTTGTAATTAGCCCTTATGGCTACGGTTACCCAGCCCTTCACTGGCTCTGCTGCTGGAGAGGCTTGTGCCCGGTGATTGGGGTTGTTATGGTAAAAGAGGTGGGATCAGGGGCTGTCCTCCCCGTTCTGGGGACTGAATTATGCTTGTGTTGCTCTGGTGGTGTGTTGATTTCGATGGAGTGCTGTTATTTCTGTTTCTTAGATTGGGTTTTGTAAAGGCGAAGGTATAAATTTACTGTCAGTTGATGAAGAGGGAAAACTTAAGACATTTTGTATTCACTGCGTCTCGCCAAGTTTTCAGGCCGAAGCAGGTCGTATCTATTTTCAATTGACTATGCTGCTGGTAAGAATAATAAACATTTGGAAGCTGTTAGATGCTTCTTACATTCATGGAGTTCTGGGGGGGCAACGGTGGAACTAAAAATTTTCTGCCAGGCTCCATCTAATATTTACCTGGATATAAGAAAGGAATTGTCAGTGGAGACTCCTTTTGGTCATCACTAAGCAGTGGGTCACACACTGCCTGGGCCACTGGAGGTTAGCAAGGGGCAATGCACGGCGTGGCAGGGACCAGGACGGGGAGGGAACGGGGCAGTTGAGGTCTCCTGTGAGCCCTGCTCCTTCCCGATCCAACCATTTCCATGGGAAAGGCCCCGTACTGGTTACCACCCTCTCTATCCTTCATTTCTTGGAAGGGAGCTACTTGCATGTGACCAGTAAACCTTCAAAAAGAAATCGGATAGACATGGGAATAAATGGAATATTCAGAGTTATAATGTGATGCTGACAAAAACCTGTTGGGATGGATATTAAATGTCATGCTCCAGAGCTTTAATCAGTCTCTAGGTTGGTCTCATCCTGATCTCCAGAAATTAATGGGGAATGGGGAGTAAGATATTATTCCTCTGATCCTTATTTACAGACTTCCCGTGCTTGCTTTGGAAGCAGCTGATGCTGCACGAGGGGGGGCAGAGATGGGGGGCAGAGATGGACAGCCCCTGGGTCTCCCCAGGCTGGCACTCTCCGTGTTATTAATCATGGGCTTAAATGAAATAACTTGGTCATGCCACGGGGCACTCCTGGTGCGTGCGAGGAGGCAGGGGTCTCACCGGGACTAATGGAGACCAGATGAAGACAGCACTCGGGCTGGCGGGGAGGGCTCTGTTTCTCTGCAAATGGCCCTCTCGAGTTTGCGGGGTTACGGGGAGCGCGAAGCCCAGCTCAGCCTGAGCGGGGGCTCGGAAGCCTCCCCCTCGCTGCTGTGAAGGTCTTTGGATGAAAGAAGCCATATAAATGCAAAGAGGCTTTTTTTATTGCTAAGCATGGCTTTAGCTTGCTAACTCCGTGTGACGGTAATGTGACAGGGTTTCTGATAGAAGATCCTGCCTTGCTTTCCTCTCTGAAAGCTGGCACTGCCATTTTTTGTTTTTCAAAGATGGGACTATTTTCCAGAGAATAAGTGTTTCTAATTGCGTTTGAATTCCAGCATGAAAAATCACCTAGCTGGAGGCTTTTGCAAAAGCCTGAAGTGCTTACTATTTTGCATCTGTAGGTGTGAAGGATACTTTAAGTAACCCATTACTCCTTTCTTGTTCATTTACAAATGCAGCAAGGTCACAGCCTTCTCACCGAAATATTTCAAATTGTTGAAATTGAATTTGGAAGAAGAGACAAAATAGTTTTCCTGTGTTTGTGTGTTCTTTCTGTAGCTGCATCTGTTGTGGGTTTTATTTTTGTCAGTGTAATGTGGATAAAAGCGTAGGATTCTCTTCGCTTCTCAGCTCTGTTACGACTGGTAATACCTGGGCTAACCCCCCCGACTCTCTGTGCCAAAACCTGCAATAGCCACACGTGCGCTTCCCACCGCGTTCCTGGGAGGGGACAGCAGGTCCTGGGAGCGGGTGACGAGCAGGGAAGGGACAGCAGCAGGACAGGGCTGTGCCGGCCCCGGGGCGCGGTGCTGGGGCGCTGCTGGGAGGGAGCGTGGCTGCAGGACGTACCCTCGCGGGGGGATGCCCGTGAACGGCTGATGAGCCCCGTGTGGCTGAGGAAACCCGGGTCTGTCCACGCGTCATCGCTCCTGTTGTCCTCCAGCCCCTGGGGCCCAGCGCTCAGTCCCATCCCAGGAAGGAGCAGGAAGTCCCTGCAGCCCCACTGCCGGCAGACTTTATATTCTGGAAAAGCCTCTCTGACCTTGATGCTTGGCTTAAGTCCTGTTTTTCTAAGTGTGAATTCCTTCCAGAACATAACTTGGTTTTGTTGTTTTCAAGTCCTTACAACTACAGCTTTTGCTGTTCTTGCTACCCATCTAAAGGTCAACACTTCTAAAATAAAATACTCCTCTAAGCTGCCAGGCTCGGTCCTTTCTGCTGCCGCTGCGCCCCCCGAGCGAGCCTGTGTTGTCTCTGTTCCTGTGTTACAAAGGCACGGCAATCGAAGATCTCAGCTGCCTTTCTGAGTTCTGGGCCTTGTACCGTACCCTGGCTTTACTTTTTTCATCTATTTAATTTCTAACATAAATGTGCCCGTGCTCTTCAGCGTGCTTTTCCTTCTCAGTTGGGATGCTGTTACTGGGAAACAGAGAATCAATACTGGTGTCGTCTCAGGGAGAGGAGATTTGGCTCTGGGACCGAGGGGTGCCATACCAACACTGCTGGCTGAAGCCATCTCGGTTTTTCCTCCCCTGCAGGTGTGTTCTTCACCTTTCATACCTTTCACCTGGAGAACGGCCACGACTACCTCCTCATCACCGAAAATACCAGCTTTGCTCAGCCACTGAAGCAACTGACGGGCTCTCGGCTCCCTGCCCCGCTGAGCGCAGGGCTCTTTGGAAACTTCTCTGCTCAAATTCGCTTCATCTCAGACTTCTCCATGTCCTATGAAGGTTTCAACATCACCTTCTCAGGTAAGAACAAGGGGTGGACAAAGACTTCATTCTTTCCCTTTCCTTCCCACTTTTCTGCAGATCTTGGGAATGAGTTGATGCAGTGCACGCGATTTGGGTCGCTGATGGTCACTCCTGTTGTTACCCCAGTAAATTATTGTAGCATTAAACCACAGTACAACCCAAGAAGTACTCTTCTTGCAGTCCCTTTTTTGCCAGATGTAGCAATTTTGTCTGCCCTCAGCCCCAGTAGGTGACTAGATTGACCCCCGCTGGAAATAAATGCCAATACAGGCATGTTTGTTGCCTTCTCCATCCTCATCCCATCGTCTTTTCTGCTCTGTTTTTGGACAGAGTTTCAGCTTGCGTTTTCTTGGGGTGTGCCGTCCCTCTTTCCTCCAGATGCCTGCCTGCTCTGCTTATCAGAGGAAAATCACAGCAGTAGTTACAACATTTCTATTTCCAACATGGGAAGCTGGGACAGATGGGATCTTTTGGAAGGCAACGTTGAGCAATCTGGACTTCTTGGATGAGGAGCGAGGCAGAGCTGGTCACTCCCATTGTCCGTCTGGTCTCGTTTTTTTTTTTCCTTTGGTTCGTTGCTCCCCTTGGATGCTCATCCCGTGACCCAGCCTCTGCCGCTGGCTTCAGCCTGTCCTGGATGTTACACGCGCCATGTGCAGCCCAGGCCAGGTTTCCATGAGCCCACTGGCATTGCTGGGGAACTGGAGACAGCATTTTCTCTTGCTGGGCTTCCTCTAACTGACCTGCTGTGAGAGCCGATGAAAGCAGAGCTCATGGGGGACGTAGCAGGGCATCAGGAGATGCAGGATTTTGCTGACTGCGGGAACCCTCCTGGCTCCTGCTGTGTTGGGACAGGTTCTGCCCTGAGCGTTTCCAGTAAGCCACGCCAGTCCTGTGCTTACCGAACCAAGCCCCTTCAGTTGCACAGACTTCTGTTTGCCATTATACAAGAAGGTGGTTTCTTCAAATGAAATTCTGGATTTTCAGGAGTTGTCAATGAAGGGCAGCGTGTGCGTGGTGCTCTTGGGGAGAGGCTCAAATAAAGGCACGTTTGCCTGTGCAGAGCAGCTCGTCACACTTGGAATTTATCGCTTTGGGTGGGTGATCTCTGGTTGAAGTGCGCAAGGTGTTAAACTGTGTCCTTTAACCCGAAGTCCTACAAATGACTGCTGAAGTGTTCGCCTGTGCACGCGTTTCAGAAAAGGTAATATTTACTGTCTGAGTGCCCCGACAAGCCGTTCCGTAAAACAGTCAGTTAACGGACAAAAGCTTATCACGCTGCTGCTGTTCTTTTCTGTATCCGAGCGCAGCTTTGGGGCCCGCTGCAGAGCCAGCCTGCTGGCGTGGGGGAGAAACCACCGTCTGCATTGTGGGGCTCGGTGCTGGTGCGCTCGCTGTCCCCGACGGACAGAGCTGTTGCCACAGATGCAGGTAAAACCTGCTGCACTGAGAGAGCCGGTTTCTGATACCTTTGTTCTGGCCTCTGAAGTCAGGGATTTGCATATGATGCTCCATGGAAACTAGTCGGAAAGTTTCCAATTAACTTTTCATTTTGATGGGGGAAAAAATGGCTTTTTGCCTTGAAAAAAAATTGCCTGAAATTATCTAATTATAACTTGTTTTTAATGTTTTGGGGGACTTCTTTCCTTTCTTGGAAAAGGAAAATGGGAGTCAGCTATATTTTTAGTTTCCTTTAGATGTACGTATATGTACTTTGTACTTTGCAGGTCTGTTATTTTTCCAAAAATAGCCCTCAAAACAGGTTTCCTTCAAAATGTTCTGTGGTCAAAGATACTCGGTTGGCTGTTAGCCATAACGCTACATGACCTTTCGTTTAGCAGCAGCTTAAATGTTCTCTCACATTCCCCAAGCAAGATGCTGTGTTCATTCATTTGCAGGATTAGTAATGTAGAGGCAGCAGAAACCCCGTCCGGATCAATTCATCTTCATTTGACTAAACCAGAGGGAGAATGACAAATTTCCGTCGTGTTTTGTTACCGCTGATGTCACTTTCTTTTGTTTGTCTGACAAGACTGACGGAAAATGAGACCTGTTGTGTTTTGAGTTGGTTTAAATCAAAATCCTGGTGACACCCTGGGGGCTGAACACTGAGTGTGAAACCCAAGCTGGTCTTCATGGCTCAGACAGGACACGCGTCTGGCAGGGATGCTGGGGGCGGAGGGATGGAGAGCAGCCCTGCTCAGAACGACTTGGGGGTGCGGGGGGATGAAAAGCTGGACACGAGAAGGCACCGTGCGCTGGCAGCCCAGAAACCCCCCACATCCCGGGCTGCATCCCCAGCAGCGTGGGCAGCAGGGCAAGGGGGGGGGTTCTGCCCCTCTGCTCCGCTCTGGGGACACCCCCCTGCAGTGCTGCCTCCAGCGCTGGGGCACCAACAGCAGAAGGACACGGAGCTGTTGGAGCGGGGCCAGAGGAGGCCCCGGAGATGCTGGGAGGGCTGGAGCCCCTCTGCTGGGAGGACAGACTGAGAGAGCTGGGGGGGTTCAGCCTGGAGAAGAGAAGGCTCCGGGGAGACCTTCCAGCCCCTTCCAGTCCCTAAAGGGGCTCCAGGGAAGCTGGGGAAGGGACGCTGGAGCAGGGAGGGGAGCCACAGGACAAGGGGTAATGGCTTCAAACAAAAAGAGGGGAGATTTAGACTAGATATAAGGAAGAAACTTTCTACAATGAGCGGTGAGACCCTGGCCCAGGTTGCCCAGAGAGGTGGTGGATGCCCCATCCCTGGAAACATTCCAGGCCAGGTTGGACGGGGCTCTGAGTGACCTGATCTAGTTGAAGATGTCCCTGCTCATGGCAGGGGTTGGACTAGGTGACCTTTAAAGGTCCGTTCCAACCCAAACCATTCTATGATTCCTTTGCAGAGCTTCACTGCAGCTGGATCAAAACTGGGAGCTCCCTCCTCGTCCCCATGTTTGCAGACTGGGGTACCCTCAGTGGGGAGCACGGCGTACGAGGTGTCACCCTGCCATTCCATAAATGTCCCTTTGTCCCCTGCAGAGTATGATTTGGAGCCCTGTGACGAGCCAGAGGTCCCAGCCTACAGCATCCGAAAGGGTCTGCAGTTCGGCGTGGGGGACGTCCTCACCTTTTCCTGCTTCCCCGGCTACCGGCTGGAGGGCGCATCCCGCATCACCTGCCTCGGGGGGAGACGGCGTGTGTGGAGTTCGCCTCTGCCAAGGTGTGTTGGTAGGTGGTCATGTGCTTTCATTTTGCTTGGTTGGTTACACTGTGCTGGATGGTTTCGGTGGGCAGGGATGGGCGGCATCCCCTGGGAGGGCATCTCTCAGCTCGTGGGGTGGTTGGTGCAGGGATGGGGGAGAGGGAGCTGGAAAGAGCTTTTTCAGCTCTGCAGCTGTGTGTGGGGACAGGGGCACAGGCAGAGGGGCTGCACTCCTCTCCCGAGTGGGAGCACAGCAAGGGCATGGCAGATTGGGTCGCACACATCGGCAGAAGCCCCGTGTCTCTGCAGCCCGTCCACGGTGCCGCGGTCGAGCCCCAGTGATTGTACAAGTGAATTAATGGTGAGCCATGGGAGAGCTGCCATCCCTTTTGGGATGGTTTCTGTAAAACAGCATGGGTTTAAGGCCATCCTCCCTTTGAATCAGTGCGCTGTAAAGCTTAATAGCCCAGACATGAAAGCTGCTTCTGGGTGGGTGATCTTAAGCAATGCAAATTCCACACTAGCATGGATGTCTTGGGGAAGCCCTCCTGGCTTTTTACCTTTCCCTTATCCTCCAGAGGTTTCTTGCACCTTGCCCCTTTCCCTTCCTCTCCTCCTAGCCATTGCAAGTCCTTTTTGCAACCCCTCCAGCCATTATTTATACTAATAAATAAACCTGAGGATAGAGAAGAGGAAGAATTCATCTGCAGCTCTGAGCTGGTTCCTGGTGGTTGTCCCCGATGCAGTCGGGCTACAGAGGCTCCTGCCTGGCGGGGGCCGCAGAGCATCCCCCCCGGCCCGCGGTACTCTCCCAGCTAACGGGTAGCGCAGAAGAACAAAAGCAGTGATGTGCTGCAGCAAGAAAGCACAGAGGGAGGGAGAAGGATGCTTCAGGCTTTTACAGAAAGACTTAACGTATCTTTTTGTTGTACAATTTAGTAAGGAGGAAGCTATTGCGCGCTCTGCTGCTGCCTGCCCCACCTGCAGCTGTGGAGGATTCATTCGAGCCAGAGCTCCTACCTGTTGTCACTCTGGCAAAGCCTGCTAGGTAGATTTTCCTGCTCTGTTAGTGACCTTTGAGGGCCGTTGCGAAGAGAGCATCCCAGCAAGAGCCCATCTGCTTTCCCAGGCTGTCGAGTCGTGTCATGCTGGATGCATTTCCCAGCACTGCTTAACGCTTAGGTCACGGGGCTGCGTCGTCCCGCTGTGACAAGCAGCCTCTTCAGGGCATGAATAATAATCAGGTTGCCGAGAAAGCTAATCAGGGGAATAGAAATCAAAAAGAATCACAACAAAGCTTTAAACTTGATCCTCAGACATCATCACTGAGCGGACACACTGGCTCCCATTTGCCGGTTCCCTACTGCAGCTGGCTTTGAATTAGCATCTTGGTTTTATAATAATGGGTCAAATGCACAGAGCTCTGGTGGCAGGGTGACAGCTTTGTCCCCAGCGTCCCCGCTGCACACTCAGATCTGTGTGCTCGCCCTGGATGCGGGTGGATATTGGGGACTTACCTGTTAAGATCACAGGAGATTTAATTGTTTTTGCCAGACAACCCAGACGCTTCGTATTCCAGAGGTGGGTCTGGAGAGAGATGGGAGGGGTTTGTTCCTTTGGCCAGCCCCTCTCTCCAGGGTGGGAATGGTCCCCACCGACGGCTCCTTCAGACCAGACCCCAAGTGGTGATGTCTCCAGCATCATCCCTGGCTTGTCGGTGCTAAAGCGAATGTCCTGCTTTGCACACAGGGCAAGAGGGGAGGAGAAAGTCACCTCCACAGTACCTCCTCTCGGTGTCTCTGCTGCCGCTGCCTTTCTTAACCCTCATGGCCCAGGACCAGGAGAGGTGGCAGCGTCAGTGCCGAAAGCTGCACGTGCACCGCGATGGTTCCCTCAGCTCCAGCAGCTTCGTATGCTGTGAAGGGTTTGAGGAGCTGAGGCAGAGCTCGCTAATCAGAAAAGCTGTTCTCAGGGCAAGCCGGAGTGACTCTCCCCAGCCGTGCATGCCGAGCGGCAGGCTCCAAGGAACGGGGAGCCGGTGTTCTACAGCTGAAAATCTTCCAGGGTAAATAGGCCGAGAAAATGACGACTCGTCGTTTGCTCATGTGGGAGCTAATCAGGGAGTAACGAAAAATCCTAAACACATGATGGTTGCGCGGCAGATTTACAGGTGTTGGGGGATTGTGTATGTGTGTAGCAGAGGCTGCAGTAGCCCTAGCTGAAACCAGGCGCTCCGACAGACAGCGACTGCTGGCAGCAGCCGGCCCCTGAGGAGCACGTCCTTTGGATGCCATTCTGCAAGTAAGCCCTCAAGCTGTATGGGAGTGTTGCAGACTTTTGCTTCCTCGCTGTGATCACAGCAGGTGAAAGCTCATTTTCACACCATCCCGCGAGCTCTCGCGGAGCGCGGCGCTATCGCAGCACTGCTGCGTCCTGCGCTCCGATGTCTGTTCTCCGCTTCACGTAGGTAAGACGTGCCCATAGCAGCCTGTGTTTGTCTGAGAGAGAGGTTGTATCCTTAAAAGCTTGCAATTAAAATACATAAAATACAGAGGTGAAGGGTGGTTGCTGCTATTTTCTGGAAGCATTAAACCTGCATCTCCTGACATCCAAGATAGGTCAGACCTCCAAAGCTGTCATCCTCTTCCTTCTCTGAAGAGCATCATTCTGCCAGTGATTTGTTTGAGTCACCCAAATCTTCTGACTTCAAATCTGGCTCAAAATCTAACAGTGTTGACACTATGCAGAGTTGAAGAGGCAGCAGATCTGGAGAAGGAGCAGAGGAGCCGTACTAGAAGAAGGTAGTGGAACAGGGCCGGGCTGCAGGTCGTGGTGAGGAACAACAGGGAAAGGACTCCTTCTTTCTTTCTTTCCTTCCTTCCTTCCTTCCTTCTTAAATCATGGCAGTTTATAACCCATCATAGGATGTAAACACGCCCCAGGGAAGGCAGAAACATTTTCAATGACATTATCTATCCCTTCCCCTCCAGTTCCCTGAGCAAGAGGTCTGTGGGGTGCCCACATCAGCGTCTCTCTGTCCCCAGCCCCGTCTCTTTCGAACAAGAAGGGTCACTTCTGTCTGTGCCACAGGTCCTTTCAAATACTGTCAGTTGCTGAGCTAGAGAGCTGAGGGCAGCGTTAACAACAAATAAGGTCAAATTTTTGCCCTCTTAGCTTTCAGGAAATTATTTTGGGAAGATTTTGAAATTCAGACTTAGCTTTATCATTTGTAATTATTTGGAATTATGTTTTACTAAGCGTATTTTTCTGCACAAAGAGCTCTGGCACTTGCAACACATTGGTACCAGCAATCAGTGGTGTGCTGTACTGACTGTTGAATAAATACCATGATTTTTATATACTATATATAGGTATAGGGTGAGCTTTGTATCAATATGGAAAAGACTTTAAATGTTTCAATCTAATAATATTTTTTTGTTTTCATTCTGGTTCATGAATCGGGAAGGAACATAAACACAGGCACTGTTTCGAGCAGGTGGTGGCTTTCCAGGGATTTTGGAATGTTTTTCTGAATCGGGTCCCAAGATGGCAGTTGAGCATGCCAGCTTTTGTGACTCAGTTTCCCCACCCATATACAGAGAGGGTATTAATCTGTCTTGTAAGGCACCTGAGGTTTAATGATGATAGAAGTACTATTAAGTACTGTTTTGTTTACTGACTGCACTTGGAAATAGCGCCCATGGATGCGTTAGCAGATGGGTATAGGAAGGAATGAGCCTCTGAGGCCATTTGGAGGAATCACCTGCATGTGTTGTATGGCTAGAATATACATGTGGTTATTAAAACGTGGTTTTGTGTCTTTATATAGCTGAATGTGGTTCATCTGTAACGGGAACCCAAGGTGTTCTGCTGTCCCCCAACTATCCGATAAACTATAACAACAACCACGAGTGCATCTACTCCATCCAGACCCAGCCAGGAAAGGGGATCGAGCTGAAAGCCAGGACTTTTGAACTGGAGGCAGGAGATGTCCTCAAGGTAATTCTTCTGTCCCTAGCAATGAAGCACTGCTGTGCTGCTAAAGAGAGCGAGGTCTGAAAGGGATGTCCTAAAATTTTAATGGCGTTGGCCGAGACTAACCTCTGGAAAATGCCACCCAGGCCCTGACAGTGCAGCGGTAGTCTCTGGAAGAGACTCGTCCTGGGACTGGTAGTGACCCATGGTCACTGCTGGGTTGTTACGTGACCGGCATGGCCGTTTTGAAGAGAGCAGCAAAGTTCCCCTGGACCAGACTGAACTTCAGGCAGGACAGCTGGGCTAGAATATTGTCTGCCCGTATCCCCTTTGAGGTTAGAGTGAGACACGAGACGCGATACATCTGTGAAACAGTATCTTCTGGCCCAGGGACACTGTCTGATCCGCGTGTGTCCCCGCTGTGCTTAAAAACACGTTGAGTAATTTTAGGGAATCAGCACCTCTGAACTTCACCAGCTCTTGGCAGTCCCTGGCAGCAGCACTAGGGCAGCAGGGAATGTCCTTGGCGCTTCAGCCTGGTTATTGGAGGCTTCAGTCTGCAGATGGATGCCTTCACAAATTCTGTATCCATTAAAAATGTAGATATCTTTACCGTATCGCTGCACCTTCTGCTGTGAAGTCTTCCCTGAGATTTAGAGATCTCTTGAGATGCCAGGGGTTCTTCCTTTGTAGCTAAACTTCAGTTCTTATCTGCATAGTTGTACCGGGAAAACTGCTAACATGTGAGGAAGTGTGAAGTTCTTGGCATTATTTTTGTGGTTTTAAGGATAAAGGCGGATTTGTCCCCAAAAGGGGTTTATTTAAATGCAGAACTCCAGACTCAAGCTCTTTCAGCATTCCCATACTCAGTCTTAGATTAATCTGCATTTACAAGTTTCAGGGCTCTATATAGGAGGAGACAAATCCAGGCTGCCTTTCTATTAACCACAAAGAAATGGTTTTGGAGGAGGCATTAATATTGCAAGATGTGTGCTGCTGTGCTAAGCCATCTTCCCAGAGAACGCCTCTGTCCTCCTTTAAGTGCCATACTTCTGCACTGCGAGATAGGTGTAATCCACATATTTTCAGCTCACAAATGACTGGAAAGAGAGATTTCCAGCTAATGCGAAGAATATACTCGGTGTGAAAGAAATAATGTTCTCTCGACAGGTTTGTCATCAGCTTCTCATCTGCTCCTGAAGAAAGTTACTATCAATCTCCGCTAGAGAGAAGGTGCTCTTTATCCTCATAGAGAAACATGCTATCTAAAAGACAGAAAAAAAAATAAATTGGGTTTTTCTTAAATAATTGCAGGGTCAAGGCACACCTATGAGTCACTGTGGGGAGAATATGTTTTTCCCGGTAGCTGTGCTGCACCTTTGGAAAGAGAGTTAGTGCAGAAACCCCAGCCCCGAGCGCAGGGTAAGCTGTCAGGAGAAGGATGCGGATCCTCCCGGGTGGGAATCCTGCTCCTCAGGAGAGCAGCATCGTGAAGTCTCGTCAAGTCAGACTCTGGGTTGGGATAATTTCACTGGCTTGAAAGGAATTGTCCCTGTTGGCACTCATGGATGATTTGGTCCCTGAAGTAGCAAATAAAATAAGTTTTCCAGTATGTGTTTCTTGTTCCTCCCAGGTCTACGATGGCAGCAATAGCTCTGCTCGCCTGCTGGGCTCCTTTAGCCGCTCCGAAATGCTCGGCACCAGCATAAACAGCACTTCCAGCAGCATGTGGCTGGAGTTTATCACCAACAGCGAGAACACGAGCAAAGGCTTTGAGCTGCAGTTTTCTAGTAAGTCTTGGGCCCATGTGCTTGTGAGGCGGGGATCCGGGGTGGAGTGGTCTATTTTTGTTACAGCTGTATGACCCGAGGAAACAGTCGTTTCCATAAAGATCTTGTAGTCTAAAGTGGAATTGGAGTGGGGGAGATGATTATGCCGGCAAACCTTCTCTGCTGTGAATGGGGCAGCGGTGATACAGAAACTTTGGATCGAAGCTGAGATACCAGATTTCTGGGATCTTGGTCAAATACCAATTAAAAAAAAAATTAATTTTCAATATGGTGTTTCTTCTCTCTAGCGAAAGATTCTAAGAAGAAAATACTAATATGATCTTGTGTTAATATTTTCTGGCTGTTGAGTCTCTGATGAAAACGGATGCTGCTTCTCCCGCTCCAGGTTTTGAACTCATTAAATGTGAGGACCCTGGCATCCCGCAGTTCGGCTACAAGGTACACGATGAGGGACACTTTGCTGGCAGCTCGGTGTCCTTTAGCTGTGACCCTGGCTATACCCTGCGAGGCAGCAGGGCGCTGGTCTGCCTGACGGGGGAGCGCAGAGCTTGGGATCAGCCCCTGCCAACCTGTGTAGGTGAGACAACTCGCGCTTTTAAAACGTCCTCTAACAAGTACTTGGCTTGCGGGCATCACACTGAACGCCCTTCCTTCCTCCTGTGCTAATACATATGACATTAACTCAGAGATTGATTGCACCCATCTACAGTAGTAAAGACCACGGCGAGGATGCTGTGTAAAGCATCTTCAGATGGAGAGCACTGACCTCTGCAGAACTTGGAGAAGCAGCTTTAACGTGAGGCACTCTGCTGCGAGCACAGATCTGACAAGGTTTCTTGCTTCGCTGCAAGGAGACTGCTGCTTTTCCAGGCCTTGTCCTTTCACCGGAATGCGTTAAACAGAGTGGTGCTTTTTGATAATGGCAGACATCAACGTGTGTCCAGGTGTTTGACAGTTCAAAGTAATGTTAATTTGAGAGCTACATGACATCTAATCCCAGATTCTCAGACGTCGTAATTCCTCGGTTAATCTCTTCGCTAAATCCTGAGTTCCCTTTTACCTGTAACCCTCCAGAAGGACATCTTCTTGCTTGCGAAACTCTGCTATTAAGTTTTGTGTATCTAAATGAAGTGCTGTTGGTCTGTCACTTGACAGCCTCCTAATTAGCTGGTGTTTCCAGGACATGGTGAAGTTCTTACAGACTAACTCCTCTGGGAGATCTCAACAACCGACAGGCTGCTTTCGTGGTTATAAGTGATGTGCTCAGACATTGGCATTTGGTATTCTCCCATGAGTTAGGACCTTTCTTTATGCAGTACCTCTCTGCTGAATTTTAGCCTTGATCATTGCGGTAGAAAGACAAATTTCTGTGATTTATCCATCATCTTGAGCTTTACCCTGTTTGCTTTATGTAGAATGGTTGTGTCTGTGTGAACACATGGCAACTTAAAAAAATTTAATGGATACCTTATGAAAATGTATTCAAAATCCTCACGCTCTTTTGAGGTTCATTTAGCAGATACGTATGTTTATTGGCTTCTTCATTTTATCACACTGCCGAATGGTTAAGATGTTTTGCAGATACAAGCAGAGGAGTTGAGCTCTTTCACCCCACGTGTGTGAATCGGGGAAGGCAGGATGCTGCCAGGCTGTGCCTTTACTCACTCGGAGTCAAAAAGTTTGTCAGGTGTTAGGAATGTGCACAGAAGTGCAGAGTTATCTGAATAACTCAGTGTTTTAGCTGAGTTAAATGACTCTCTTTATCTTTGTTTTGTAGGCTTTAAGAATCTCTAGAAATACTCCCTGTTGTATTCATGGCATGAGATTTGCATTGTTGCCAAGCGAGAACCATAATATGTCATGAATCTTCTCACTAACCCGTATGTTTCTTTCAGCGGAGTGTGGGGGTACTATCAGAGGAGAGTCGTCAGGACGGATACTGTCTCCCGGCTACCCGACGCCCTACGATCATAATCTGAATTGTATTTGGACGATAGAGGCAGAAGCTGGTTGCACGATAGGGTGAGTTGGGGCAGGTTATTGTAGCTTAGCTTTCTTTCCATGTGCAGCTTATTTTTCCAGAAGTGGATCAATAATTATAGAAGGCAAGTAGAGAGAATGCCCTGTCGCTTTCAGAGTCCCAAATGAAGGAACAAACGCTGGTTTATCTCCTTGCCAGGTTGGACAGAAGCAGCATCACTTCTCCTTTCTCATAAGTACTTTAGCCCTGTATGGCCTGGACCAGTAACAGCTATTGCGGTGGCACCAGATTATTTGCTGCCTGGGGTATTACTGTATCAAAATAACATCCAAGAGCTTTTCTGTGCAGTGTAAGTGCTTTTTACCCCTTTCCTTAACGGGATGCATTCAGAAACCGGCTTAGTGTTGAATTTCCCAACAATATTTAACATGTGTCCAAGTCTTAAATATGTAACATGTGCCCAATCCTAAAATGAGGACGTATATATAAAATTCCTTGGAAGATCGCATCCCAGGAAAGGGTAAATGGAAGGCAGTTACGGGTTTGTTTTATCTTCCATTTGTGCTGCCCGAGTAAATTACTGCTGAAAGGGATGAGCTCTGTCACGTTATGTTTGTGAGAATGAACGGTCAGGTGTGAGGGTCCCCAGGTGTGAGTGGACAGCTGGAAAACTGAGACCACAGCACTTAGCCTTCATCTTCCGATTGCATTGTTTTATTGTTTTAATAATAAATAGAACACATACAACGTAATTATCTTCCCGAAGGAAAGACTTAAGATGGTTTCTAAACACCTGGTCTGTACAGAGACCCAAGGCTGTTTCTCCTCCTGCTCCTCTGACTTCTCTTATTGTTCTGTTGCCGCTCTCCTGTTGGAAAATGGCAGTTTGAAATGCAATTTGTTTATAAGTTGTGTGAATTTGGCAGTTAGGTAAGCATGGTATTGAGAATGTTTGGCTCATAAAGTTAGTGCAGTCACCAGCGGAATCCAGGCCGTTTTCTGCTCTGTGATACTTCACCTGTGGTCCCTGATGCTTCCCCACAGCTCCCACGCGGAGCTTTGCCCAAGCCAAGCCGTGTCAGCCCTGCTCCGGGTGTACCTGCATAGCTCAGTCCAGCAAAGACGTCTTCCACAGAAAACTGAAGTGTATCGGCAAGTCAGGTTTTCACTAAGTGATAGGGCTTGAAGGGGAGAAACACAGATTATAATGTCTGTTCAACAATAATCCTCTTCTGCCATGATCTCCCATCATAATTTCTAGTGCTTGTTAGCAGTGTGTCCGCCCCGTTTCCGGGCTGACCTGAGTCCTGTTGCTGTTCCAGTCCTGCACTCCTTCGTTGTCGCTGCCCTTGTACCTTCACCGTAGCTTCCCTGCTGCATCAGCGCTCACCATCTCTTCAGCGGAGACTGTTAACCGTGTTCAGCTCTATGGTGCTTTTAGTCGATGGATTTGTGCTGGAGCTAGATTCGGTCCAGTATTTTCATTTTTACTTAATGCAGAAATTCCCTCCATTAGCTCTGCTCTTCGGTACGGTTCAATAATGGATGGTTTCTGGTATGAACACAGGAAAAAGAGTACAGCAAATGCAGCTTAATTCCTGCACGGGCAACTTCCAGTTGAAGTCTCCTCGTTTTTTTCATTCTCCTGTAAAAGACTCCAAAGAATCTGAAGATTTTTATAGGACAAAGTAGACACGAGACCCCCTCTTCTCTTCCCACCCCCCCCAAGCGTAAGAGACCTCCTCATCCAGAGGCTGCCTCAGCAAGTGAACTTGGCTCACAGGCGTAACCCCGCTGCTCTGGGAGACTCAGACCGGCGGAGCTTTGGGCTTGTGCTTGCAGGATCAGCCAGAGGCTTGGAAGGGGCCGAGACTGAAATGAAATGATGGCAGGCAGAAGTACGGTAATACACCTTGTGACCCTTCCTTTCATCAGAGATGAAAGCTCCCTTCGTCTGCTCCTTTATTTGGCAGCTCAAACAGAACAGATGATCTCTGGGTAGTTGAGAGAGCACATTTTCAGCAACTTCATTTTTATGGTAATCCATTGGAAAAATAATCCTCTTCACGCATGATACAATTGTATAAAGCTCTCATTTATAACTTACATTAAAATTAATCACCAAAGCTTTTTGAATAAAGCTGTATCTGCACAGAATGAGGGGAAGGAGAGAAAGATAGAAAAATCAGTCTGTACATCATTGCCATGAAAGTTGAAGGGCTGCACTTTAAGAGAGGATTGATTTTGTGCGTATGCAAACACACACACGCACACAAAATTACAACTGAAATGACTTGGCTTACCTGTGAGAGTCTGGAGAGAGAACGAAGACAGAGAAGTGGGAGTGTGTACTGGGAAAGGAATGAAATTTGCCTTTGAGTACTGCTTGCATAGCTGAGAGCAGTGACTAGGGAGTCAGAAGTGGCGGTGGTGTTCCATTGCACAGCAGTGCCGTAGGAGAGTGTATTGACATTGCTGATCCTGGTTTAATGGAATGCGCCAGGTTGGGCAGCCAGGGCTTGGATGGGGAAACGCCAGCAGAAGGAGCCCCAGCTTGGTCAGCCATGACGTGGGGTGAAGAGCTGGGGCTACATCACAGAATCCCAGACTGGCAGGGGTTGGAAGGGCCCTCTGGAGATCATCTCGTCCAACCCCCTGCCAGAGCAGGGTCACCCACAGCAGGTGGCACAGGAACGTGTCCAGGCGGGTTTGGAATGTCTCCAGAGACGGAGACTCCACCACCTCTCTGGGCAGCCTGTGCCAGGGCTCTGCCACCCTCACAGGAAAGAAGTTCCTCCTCATCTTTAGGTGGAACTTTTTATGTACAAGTTTGTGCCTGTTACCTCTTGTCCTGTCGCTGGGCACCACTGAGAAGAGCCTGGCCCCATCCTCCTGACACCCATCCTTTAAGTATTTATAAGAGTTGATGAAATCCCCCCTCTGTCTTCTTTTTTCCAGACTGAAAAGACCAAAGTCCCTCAGACTTTCTTCATCAGAGAGGTGTTCCAGTCCCCTCAGCATCTCCGTAGCCCTTTGCTGTCCCCTCTCCAGCAGTTCCCTGTCCTGGCTCACCAAAGACCGTGCAGATTGTCAGCACAGAGCTGGGCTTTCCTCTCTGCTCCTGCTAAGCTGGGAGAACTTCCCCTCTGTCACATATATATATATTTGTTTTTATATATATATATATATAGCCACAATTCCTAACTTGCTTCTTGCTGCATTTAATTGGGATTGTCAAGAGTGCAAGAATAAAACTCTCTTCCTCTCGGTTGTCTGCCAACCCAGTGTTGTTAAACGAAGCTGGGAACAGAATCAGGCTGATAAAAAAAAATGATGCTGTTTGGTTACAGATGTGCCTATTGAATAGATTTCCAGAGCGCAGCAGATTTGTTAATAAAATCAGGTATCCCAACAGAGTCCCGACCCAACTGGCATTGGACAACCTGTGCCTCGCCACCGTGTCCCCTGCCCACCAGGCTAAGGTGTTCTCCTCGGGGTGAAGCCTGCCCGCAAGGTGCTGCTTATGACGACACGAGGGGAGGGAGTTGCTGTAGTGGCCCTGGTCCCACAGGGAGCCGGTGGTGGGCTCTCCCGGGTGGTGGCACTTCCAGGGTGTTCTGTCCCCCCCAGCCCAGGTCAGTCTCTGCCAGCGTCTCCCTGTTCCTGAGGTCCTCAGCAATGAGTTTTCTCGGGCAGTTTTGGCGAAGGAGAACCAGGTAGCTTGTGAGAGCAAACGTAATCAGGCCAACGCAGCTGTGGAGAGCGGCTCTGCTGTGATCCATTCTCATTTTCCTCGAGTCTAGCATTTTTTCCTCTTTGCTCAAGGTCTCTGCTAGGTAGATTTATGATTCAGCTCTTTCGGTTTCTCTCGGATTCTGTGGACATCATTTTGTTGCTGAGTACATTGGAGTGGGGTGGTTTTTTTCCCCCTTTATGGTTCTACCTGATTTATTTATGTTTGCTTCGGATAAATGGGAAAGCGTCCAAGCGAATGCTTCCTTTGCTTCCTTGTTTTCCTCTGTGGGCTGTCAGGATTTTAAGCGCAGTACCTGATTGTTTTATTTTTTGCAGATTTTCCTCAGTACAGTTTATGGATTTCCGTCCCCGTTTCAAACTGGTGTGCCTTGAGTTGCCCAGCGTTAGCCTGATTTCACCATGTCAGATGGTATTTCCCCCAGTGATAACGTGGCAATGAAAAACAGAGGCAATTAAATGCCTTCTCTTCAGTTGGCATTTTAAGTGCCGGAGTGAAAGGGAGTGAGCCCTGATGTATGGCAGCCTTTAGTTGATAACTCCCTTGGGTCTAACAATAATAATGACAGTGTCTTGTGCTGAGATGGTACTTCTGATTTTGGATGATCCCAAAGCTCTTTGCAAAGCCTGGATTCATCTGCTTCGCGTCCTTCCACAGCGGAGGTTGGTGTGGTGGGAGAAGTGCAGCGTGACGCCCCCAGCCCAGGGAGGGGAAGAGAGGAGCATCCCCCAGGGACTGATGGCGGGACGGAGCGTGTCCTGTCCCCAAGTGCCACCAGGCCCCATGGAGGGACCTCCTGGCCTTCTCCCATCCCCTCAGGTCCATCGCTGGTCCAGGCTCTGGGGTGAATTTCCTCACCGTGGCTCCTGCCGGCCTCTTGGGCTTTCCCTGGGGAATTTTCTGTGGAAGTGCCAAATGGGCATAGCCCTGGTTTCGTTTAAAAACTGAAGAGGAGCTCTGAGGAGCACCGCTGCGGGGCTGAGGAGCGTCTGCTGCATATGCTGAAGACCTTGCAGCCCTCTCCCCGGGGCAGGCAGAACTGTACCGTACGCAGAGTAAGGAAATGAAATCTGCATTCAGGACATCGTAACAAATACCTCGTTGGGAGCACGGTGTAATCTGTGTAACGCAAATGTGTGCGTGTAAATAGTGCCAGCCACTAGTTTCCTAACTTCCGTTTTCTCTCCCTTCCCTTCCGATTGTGGATTTTGGAGAGCTGGCTCGTGCTGCCTCACGTTTTCTTTATTTCTTGCTGAAGTTATTCTGTTAGCTGATCTACATACAGTTTTGCAATGTCCAGAACTTTGTCAAACATGTCAAAAGCCTCCGAGGTGCTGCAATCCAGCATCCAGAATTTGCACCCGCCTGTTTGCCACCCCCCCGCACACCCTTTTCTGCCCCTTTTTATTAACCTCCAGGGCAGCTAACACCCTGGTAAGGGGTTCTTTTCCAGCATGATGCTGTTTTAATTAGGAGTGGTGTTGGTTGTTTGCTTTCCTTTTGTTCCACCCCGATACACAAGATTAGCCTGGTGCCAGGAGCAAATTCTTTGATCTGAGTGCAGGTGACAAAAATCAATGCATTTTGTCAGTAGATGCTGGCTCTTGACAATAAACTGTCCCTTGCAGGACAGCAACATCATCAAAAGGACAGCCAAGGTTGTTGCTGTGTGCAGCATAGGGACAATGTGTCAATTGGATGAATATATGTAAGTTGTCTGAAGGGACCCCGGCACATTTTCTGCTAATTCCCCTTTTGGATTAAGCTTCTCAATAGTGCTGTGTTTATCTGTTATAGAGCTCAGTGAAACTCCGGACAAACCCCCACCCTCTCCCTCCCAGCCCCCGTGCCTCCCTGCTGCAGGTTTCCTGCGTGTCCTCGACTGAGCCTTCTGTCTCAGCTACTCGTTGCAATGTCTGAGCACCTTCGGCGTAAAAACAACTGTGATATTCTGGCTAGGGTCGTATTCACTGCCCACGATGGGCTTTTGGACCTCTACCTTGTTCCCCAATATTTTTAGGAGAGCTTAGTAATTTTGTTCACTCAGGAGAGAACACCAGAGAGGACCCAACTTTTCAGAAAACATTAGCATCCGTGCCTCGGTTTTTGTTTATGGATGTGTTTTATTAGGGAGGCATGCGACTAAGAGAGGTTGGGTTTTATAGACAGACAAAGTTTGGTAGAGGGCTAAAGTACTTTGTCCAAGCTGAGTTGCATTTAACAGGAGAGAACGCATTCCTTGTGGGCCAAGCTACCGTAGGTTGGTACCACCAACCTAATCCTTTTGGAGAAAAAAAGCAGAGCTCAGTTTGTGGTCTGATTTCCCATTCATTTTCCCACACAGGCTCCATTTCATGGTTTTCCACACCGAGGAGTTCCACGATGTGTTGAGGATCTGGGACGGTCCGGTGGAGAATGGCATCCTCCTCAAGGAGATGAGTGGGTCCGTCTTGCCCGGCGATGTCCACAGTACTTTCAATTCTGTCATCCTTCAGTTCAACACTGACTTCTTCACAAGCAAGCAGGGCTTTGCTGTTCAGTTTTCAGGTAGGCTTTTGTTTCCTCAACATTTTCTAAACCTGGCTTTGCTGATAAATGATTTCAGGTCTGTCTACAAACTACTGGTGGTGAGCAAATGACGTTGTATTGAGCACAGTAGCAGGAACTGGGGGATCTTCCAGCCATTTGTGCTCTACCGTGCCTCTGCAAATAGGGAAAACTTTCGTATTTTGTCCTTGCGATGCAGGTGAATTCTGTGCTCCCCTCTGCTACAGTCACCTTCACAGTGGTGAACTTGGCAGCAAGATGTAGAGAATACACTGTGGAATACACAAGAAGAAATTACAGATATTTTCCACCACATTCCCAACAGGTCCCTTAGAGACACCAGTATGCAGGCAGCTTCCCCCAGGCACTCTGAGAGCAGTTGGTCAGTGTTCTCTGAAAACCAGGTCTATTTAAAACCCCTCAAATTGGCTCCCCTGAGACGCAGATCACAAAAAGCTCTGTGGGCTGTAGGGATGTCATTGCTAGCAGCAGCACTACGTGTAATGCAACTGCAATCTGACATTGCCTAAGTCCTGGCAGCCATTACCTAAGACGCAGCCTTACAAACACGTTCATTTCAATTATATTAGGGTAATATCTTTCAACACTCACATGGAGGTTTCCGGGATGCAGACCTTCGCTGACATGTCCAGTAACCAACCAGCAGATGCCTCTTTTGGAGATGTAGCAAACAGGGAGGCTGTTGGGTGAATGGTGATAAGACCTTTCTGTGACTCAAACGTACCGAAGCGTCAGAGCTCATTCTGTCTCTCCCAAGCTTCCGCCCGTAGCTTTCTGTTCGTGGCCGGGAGAGGCGACCAGCTCTTTGGGGGGAGTTTGTGCTGGGTACAAGACCTTCAGGGATGACCAAGGCAGAGGGAGAGCTTTGTGTCCCCAGCACAGCTCTCCCGTCCTCTTGCTTTGCCAGGCTTGTGTCTCAGCCTGCCAGGGAGGGCCGGACTGGGCTGCTGACTTGCTTATCTTCAGTTGCACAGAGGGAGAGAGAGGGATTTCCTCTGGCTCTTTCAAGAAGAGCTTTCTCTAAACTGGCTGGTGTAATAGACTCTCATCAACTTAGCAGGAAATAAGCTCTGCTCCGCTGCCTGATACAGAGCTGGTCTTTGTTGAATGGTTCTGCTCAAAGCCTTTGTTCACAAGGTGTGACTAAGTAGTCAGACCTAAGCTCAGAAGTGTACAGGTTTGGATCTTGTGAACTTTGATGATCTATATAAGCTTGCAAAACTTCTATTACTCCAGGACTTTCCGTACTGTTAAGTAGTTGTAGTGTGGACAGACCTTGAGGTCAGCCGGCGGAGAAGCTGTGCCGCCTGCCCCCAGCTCAGGAGGGAGTCCCCTCAAAGGGACGCAGCAGCAAGACTGGGAGGGAAACACGGGCATTTCTAAAAGGTCAGGCTTGATGCTTCACAGGGCTAAAGGCTAAATCGCTCTGCGGCTCAGGGGAAGTGAAAAGTGATAGTGGATTAGTTTATTTTGCAGCATGTGTCTGACACAGAGTTCTATAAAAATGACATGTAAGATCAGCGGATGTCTGGACTTATTAAGTAAACATGCATGTGCACAATTATACATCAAAGTTGCACTCCGTGTAGTGCACTTGAACTTGTCGTTCCCCAGAGCCTTTACCAGCTGGAGTGGCAGATGCTCATTGCAACGTAAAAGCCAGTTTTTGTGTGTGCGGCAACTTCAAGGGATGCTGGAGGAGCAGAGATGGAGAATTTAGCCATTGGTTGGATATCTGTTTAAGGACAGAGTCTAAGTACAGCCGGTGCTGTAAGCCTGTATTAAACATATATATAAAAAATACGTATTTTTAATACTTTTCAGTTTCCACTGCCACTTCCTGCAATGACCCAGGAATTCCCCAGAACGGGAGCCGGAGTGGTGACAGCAAAGAGGCAGGTGACTCCATCATCTTCCAGTGCGACCCAGGATACGCTCTGCAAGGGGAGGCCAAAATCACTTGCGTGCAGATTGAGAACAGATTTTTCTGGCAGCCCGACCCTCCCTCCTGCACAGGTATGAACACGCAGCCGTCCTCCCCGCGCGCTGGCTTCCCTGCCCCGTTTCATTGCGGGACTTGTGTCTCTGAAGGGGATGAGTCCCACCCGGTTGGAAGAGGTGTATGAGAAGGTATGTGTGTCTCGGGCAGGTGTCTCGTAGAATGACTGTTTAGGTTTAGCCCCAGAGTGGGACAATGGGACACTGAGAATCTAGTTCGTGCTGGAAGCTCGGGGGACATACTGCAGTGTGAGCGATGGTAGTTAACCTGCCGAGTCACAAGTAAAGGCTTCTTTAAAACTCAGGTTGGTAGAGAGGATTGGGGTCACGGGTGAATAATTTCTGCATGAGGACACAGCAAATTCTGTCATGAGAAAGAACTATCTGACATTTTCTTTGAGCTCATAAAGTAATAAAAGAAGCTCATAAAAGTGATTCTTTGTAACATGTCCAGAACACATAAAAATAGGCATGCTATTTTTAGAGCAATAAACATCAAATTTGCTAGCCAATTAAATGCTAGCCACAAATTACTTACTTGTAACCTTCATTCCTGTTTATGCACTGTTATCCCAAGCAAGAAAAATCAGTTATTTCTGTTTCTAACATCGAATTTATTTAATGCCAGCTGGGAAACTTCTACAGCATGCACGGGATTTATGCTCCCTGCAGGATGACTTGGTTCTGAATGACTATCTTGATGATCTAGTGTGGCACCCTTTCAGCCTGATAGAGACAGTCCTTTTAGTCTTCCCGGAGCTATAACTAAATCATACTGTTCCATGTCAGGCCCATCTCGTCATTCTTTGAGTTTTCTTTCCCACCAGAAGCTGGGCTCTCAGTCCGTTTCAGAGAAATGTAGCCGGTGCCTTAATTTGGTGTGAGATGCATTCCCATGGGTCGTCTCCCGTTTGACTTGGAGATGCTGCGTTGGGTCCTTTTTGAACACAAGTCTGGCAGTCTTGGTTTAGGAGCCATAAAGTCCGTGAAAAAGCTGAAAGCAATGTCTTGCTCCTTCCCTCTATTCAGTGACAAAGGATTTGGAGGAATAATCATTGGCCAAATAATAGCAGTTTTATAGTAACTGTGTGACAGGCTGCCTAGTTAGAGCTGAGCTGGATAACGGGGTTTAATTTAGGGCTTGGATTTTGTGTTCGTATTTAGCATTTCAAACATATTTTTCACATCTTTATTGTACAACTTCTGCAGTCCCTAAACAATGTGGGCTGAACTGGAACCTCAGCTGAAACAGCCCCCAGAGGTTCGGTGTATTTGGAGTCTGCATCCCAACAACCCAACTCCAAACAGCTATGGCTTGGACCGGTGTCTAGTTTAAATCCTTCGGAGACTATGGGTGGGATTTTCAAAGAAATCAGAGGGTGTTAAACAGCCATCTCCCTTAGGCTTTTCAAAAACGAGTCTGTGTACTTTAGTTTCTTTGGAATTTTCCCTTGACTTTACAGTCTGGAAGAGGAACGCACCCGAAAGGTTAAGGTAAACGGACACAGAACAGATGCTTGTGGTTCTTCCAAGTTATTTGTTCGTGACCTTCAGCTAAACTTCACTGTCTGTGCTGTGATTTCCTTGTCTGTTTGAGAGGGGTGACAGTTCTCAGTGCCCGCAGGAGCCTGCAACTGGACTTGGCTGAAGAAGGTGCTTCTGGGCCTTGGAGAAGGGTCTCCAGTTAAATCTCTGCTGTGATCTTCATAGAACAGCCCCACTACCTTTTACTTTATATGTGGAGATTCTTGTGTATTTGCTGGGCTTTATAAAAGCCCACGAGATAAACACTCACGCTCTCTGCTTCATGGAAGATCCTTCCAAGATCTGTTCTCTTATTTCTGTCCCATGCTAGCTCATGTCCCGCTGGGTGTTTGCGTTGCTGGAGGCTGGTTGGTGTCAGACACCCGAGTTGAACCCAGGCTGTGGTCCCCTCCCTCTCGCCCCATCCCAAACCTGGGAGGGTCAGTCTGGCCAACAGGGGGAATCTTGGAGCATCGCCCCTCATGAGGAGACTGCAGAAAGGCTGGCAGTGATAAATCAATCATGAGTATTTCCCACAGTGGAAATATACACAGGCATCTTTAGCCTTAAAAAAGTAATAATTGATTTTTCAGTCAGTTTGGCATTTAATATGTTGGTGACTGCAATAAACGCAAACAACCATTAGTCCCAGACAACGTGTTTTCACTTGTTTAGCAACCGTCCAGACTTTGACCAGGAGTTGCCTAAATAAATGCAACAGAAAAGCGTAAAGGATCGATCTCTCCTTCTGGCCACTCACGTCCATCTCTTACGAAGATTGTAGCAGCATCCACAGCTCTGTGTGTGTTTGTACCCTGTCTGGAGTAACAGAGCCCTCATCTCTGCTAGGCCACTGTAACCTCTTGTATTATGTACCTTAATATCGGACAACCTTGCAAACTGCCTCTCTGTCCCCTTATCCATCCACCTCTCTCTCTTTCCCCCCTCCTGTATCTCATCTACTATTTTTTAAGTTTCTCTAAGACAAAGCCTCATCCCTTTGCTTGGTTGCCCTCAGCTCCCTGTGGAGGTATCTTGACGGGACCGGCAGGAGTGATCTTGTCCCCGCAGTACCCCGAGCCCTACCCGCCGGGGAAGGAGTGCGACTGGCAGCTGACCGTCTCTCCCGATTATGTCATTGCCCTGGTGTTTAACAGGTACGTACTGAGAGCTCTTTGCTCCCACTCCTGTGGGGATGGGGAGGGGGTACCAGTGGTGGGCACTGCCTGGGCGAACTGGGTCTGCACGGGGGTCCGAAGGAGCCAAACCAAACCTGGCAGGGCTGTCCCCTAGTCCTGAGTGATCTGTTCTCAGACACTACTTTAATTTGGGAGAAGTTACACGTATTTCAGCTGCAGCTCCTCTTTGATATACCCATGGTTTTGCAGAACGTGAGCGTGTAAGTGGCGCAGCAGAGGAAGCTCCCGTAGCAGCACTGCCTTACGCTTTTGTGCTCTTGACTGTATCGCCAGTCCCCAATTCCGTATGTGTGGAATGGAGACAGAAACATCCTCTGCTTAGCTGAAGAGCTGTTTTGGGGCAGAAGCAGTCTCTCAGCTACGTGGTTGTACCATCGAGACCCCAGTCTCTGTTGTTCTCAGGGCTGCTGTGGCATGCTCACACTTCAAACGCTCCTCCTTTGGCTTTGCAGCTTCAGCCTGGAGCCCGGCTATGATTTCCTTCATATCTACGATGGACCCGATTCACTCAGCCCCCTGATCGGAAGCTTTTATGGCTCCCAGATACCCGAGAGGATAGAGAGCAGCAGTAACAGCCTCTTCCTCGCCTTCCGAAGCGACGCATCCGTCAGCAACACCGGGTTCGTCATCGACTACACCGGTAAGAGCCGTCCGGGCATGCCCCTGGCCCAGCCACCCGGCAGACGCCTGGGACTCCACCTGTGCTTATTCTCGGGTTAAACTGCCTGGGGGAACCAAAGGGGAGAAGCTCTAGAGACTGTGGAAACCTCCTTTCGGGCAGTAATCCTGCTCTCTGTTTCGCCAGCACCGAAGCTGCCGAAGAGGCACGGGAGAGAAAGCTGGGAGGTGGGGAGAGGGGACCCTGTAGCCTTGCAGAGGAGCCAGGTACAGAAGGCAGAGAGGAGCAGCATAAAAGGACTGTTGTGTGGTTGAGGATCAGTCACGTGTGGCTGCTTCTGTGTGGGGCTTTCATTAACAAAGAAGAAAATTTTTACATCTTTTTTTTTTTTTCTTTAAAGAAAATGGGAGAGTGATTCCCAGAAAATGTATATTTATGTACAGGCTGTATTCTGTGTAATCCTTCTTGCTCCATGCTGAATTTAAATAGTTCTGCCTTCTCCTTCGTGAGCAGAACATGCTGCTTCACTGCAGATTTGAGCTTTCAGGGTACCAGAGTGTTCAACTGCTAACTTGTTATTAGGAATGCTCCACGCTGCCGTGGATTTTTAAGATTTATTCTTAGTGGCAGAAGTGGCTTTGTCCAGGAAAGGGAGGTGCAGACATACATATCCAATCTGGGATCTTGGTCTGGATTCCTGATACTGTCCTTCAAGAGGGAACTGCTGGATTGGGTGGCTGTACCTAGGGGCAGGCTCACGGAGGTGGATGCTCAGCTCTCTGGAGCCAGTGGAGCTCTCCTGAAAAAAACCCTGTGCGTTCTGCTTCACGTAAGGATTCTGAAGCATCTACTTACAAATTCACTAATAATTAGTAAAATGAACAGAATAGTCAGGTGTCTGTGTTATTAGAGCAGTGGCTTTTTTTTCTTGCTTGCTTGGGGAGGAAGCAGAGTGTTTTGGTGGCTTCAGCTCTCCTGGTGAGAGATGGGGCGGTGGTTAGAGTTTTCCCTGGGTGCTTTTAGGGCTCTGTCGATGGAGGAAGCTGAGAAGTGACAGACCTGGCACTGCTCTTCTGAGAGACGGGGGGAAAAAAGGAAGCCTTTGGCAGCGTATGTTCCTTGTTTGTGCATAGGGTAGGTGGAAGAATGGAGTTGCTACAAACTGTAGTAAAAAAAATACTCTCTGAAAGCTGGATCTGATGAACTGGGATTATGCAGAAAAGGATTAAAAACTGGGGAGGCGGGGAACTGGGCTAGAAAGAAACAATTCTTCAAGCCTGCTCTGGCCTATGTGGACTAGTGTGCAGTATGGGGAAAAAAAGCATTGGTGGCTTCAGAGGCGCTGGATGCGTGCCACTGTGAGCCAGGGCCTTGCCTGCCTGGGGTGCGCTGGGGAACGGGCTGTTGAGTCTTGTTGGCCCCGCGGTGCTGGGGGGCAGTAACGGCTCGTGCCGCAGAGCTGATGGGCTGCTGCTGCTTCCCCTGCGTGCTCGGGCAGTTCTCCCTTCCTCTGCCCTGCCCCGTCCGTGGTTCCTGCTTCCCAATTTACCTGACCGGAGGTTAAGTGATAGTGAAATGGCAGTTCCTCTTGATTATGCTGAACAGATGAATATACCTCTAGTAAAGTTACGAAATAATAAGATAGAGACCATTAGCACTGCTTAAGTTTCAAGAGATTAAAAGTTTTCTGCTCTCATTAAAATTAATTTTACTAAAAAATAAGTCTTAGGTTTTCTTCTTTTTCACTTCCTTTTTGGGCAGCCAGAAAGTACTTAACGAAGGAAATCTCATTAAATTAGAGTGGTTGTGCGATGCGTTTTTCTCCCAACCACTCCTACGGTGTTAATCGCACCTACACGCTTCCCACAAAGCCAAACTGCTGGGAGAAAAGAACGAGGCTTTAAGGTTGCTCATTAATTCCCCCACACTTTAAGAGGAACCTGGGATTCAAGTCTGAGAAGCAGCAGAAAATAGAACTTTGGGGAATCGAAGGAAGAAGAAAAGAAATGCAGGAGGGAGCGTGTGTGAAAGGAAACCAAATCCCAAGCTCGGCTCCGTGCCAGCATGGAATCCCAAGTACAGTTCAAAGGCACGGTCTTCTCTGAGCCAGCTCCTTGCGTTCGGTCAGTGCCGCGGCCCACGTCGGCTGCTGCCCCGATGGCTCCCTAAATGCCATACATCACCTCTGTCAGCTCTCTGCGAAATACTGTTAATTACCAGGGGCTTTGTAGTCCTCTTCTGGTAATGTTTGGCGGGGGAAAGAAAGCGAAGCAGCCATCTGTCAGTCCTTGCTTGAAATCCTGCATCTTCTCTGGGACTGGGACCGTGCGCTAGCCTGCAGCTACGGCGTGTCGGGTGAATTTCAAACAGCCTCAGCACTTCATTTGAAATTGTTTCAGGGGCAATGGCTCTTCAAGAGAAAGCTGTCCTCTGGGGCCAGGAGGAATGGAGAAAACGGAGAGGGAAGAATGAATTTGGCTTTTGTTATGCCAGTTTTTGCATAGAGCATGGCGGCGAGAGCAGAGTGGGAATGCAGCAATGCCATAGAAAGGTGTTTGAGGGCAGATCTTCAGCCGGGCAATTGCCCCGTTTAGCGGCACTGATATAATAGACCAGCAGGACGGATGATAGATGAACACGTATCTTTTGCTTTGCACCCGTGCTGCACTGTCAGCTGTGCCGCGGAATGAGAAATCAAACTGAGGTACCGGCAGAGAAACCCTGACCGTGCCTTCCCCGCGCGCGCCTGAATGGGCAGAGGTTTGGTTTGCTGTCTGCATAAAGTCCTGGCTTGGTTCAGAGGGTCGGGTGAGACTTAAACGCAATAGTTTGGGTTTTCAGCTGGGGAGGAATTTATTCTGTGAGTGATTTTGGGTCCGGGCTGGTTCAGGAAAAGAGAGACCTGCTCTGCTCAGGCATCCCGGGTACAGAGCAGCGCTGGAAAAGTTTCAAAAACTGTTTCCAGTCAATTTAAAAGGCACCTTGGTGTAAGGGGCTTCCATTAAGCTGTCATTGCCAGAAAATGCCACCAGAGACTCTCTTAAATTTTTTACTGGGGATGAATCTCTAAAGTAAAGATTATCTTTTCTCATTGGGAAATCAGCTGAAGGCCAATAATCTGTTTGCATTGCGGCATCTTGCAAACCACAGATTTTATTAAGATACATTTCATACATTCATACGCTGATATTCTTAAATTGAGACCACGCTTAGTTGGTCATGTAAAGGACAGGCTTGTCATCTGGAGAGCTTTTCCCAAATTATTTCCTCCCCCTATTTTGTGAGTGCTGGGGACGTGTTGCCGTGGTCACAGGAGTGCGTCGAACGCCGTCACCCACCGCCCCCACCCAGCACCTCGCCCTGCTGGGCTGGTGAGAGCAGGACCCGCGGCGCGGGGAGGGGGGGGGTTGGCTGCTGCGCCGGGGGCAAAGGGCAGGAGGGAGTTTCCAGGTTGGATGCTCCAAAGCAGGAGGGTTTCTCACGCTTTTTGGTACTTCCTTTTCTGTTGCGGGCCAGAAGTGAAGAGGCGTGAAATTGAAAGCAAATGAAGCAAAACTGATTACTTTTCCACCTTCCAAAGGAATGAAAAAAAAACCACAAATCCAAACCCCAAGCCTTATTTCAAATCTGCTATGATTTTGCCAAAACTATTTTGCCCATCCCGAGCCTATAAACATACGTTCAGCATTACTTACGGGTTATTTGAGGTGGAGATTCCCCACAGAAATACTATTCTGTAAAATCCGTTGCAAAGCAAGCTGTTTGAATGCATCCAGCACTGCTTGCTGTTAAAACAGTCAGGAATGGGAGATGGCGCTTGACCCTTAGGCAACTTGTGTTTGAAAAACAGGCCTTCCCTTCGGGAAAGGTGGTGCCTTTAGCTGGGCTGATTTGGAGGATGCTGGGCGCCTGGCGAGCTGGTGTGGCAGCAGCCAAGCGGCTTGGGATGCCAAGGCTGCACCTGGTCTTCAAAATCCCAAAATAATTTGTCTTGTCTTCGCTATACGATGACCGTTGTGGAAAAAAAACCCCTGTCTTCTAGACAGTTTCTCCTGGGGTTGCTTTAAGGCTGAGCTGTTATTGAAGGCTTGCACATGTTCCCAGATGCGCTGGGTGAACACCCACTCGCTGGATTCTTGAGCGTGCAGCTGAAAGCCTCCTCTCCCGGTCTAGGAGCTCATGTGGGCTTTGAGTTTTCCTTGGGAAAGGAGAGGGGAGGCACAGAAAATTTCTGCTTTCTAATGAGCCAGTTCTCATGGCATTTTTGTCTTGACTCTTTTCTAAGCATTTGGCAGCCCGAATCTATGTTAATTGGGACATCGGGGCAAAGTCCGGGATTTCTGAAGTGTCTGAGTGAAAATAAAACGTTAATTCCAAAAGGGCAAGCCGTGCTGTGCTCACTTCATAGCCTAATAAATCAAAGGCTGGGAAAGCTGTGGCTTTCCCACATCCCTCTACAAGTCTTTTGCCATCGCCACGCAACCAAATTCCTTCTTAAAGTTGAGCTCCCTCCTCCCTTTGCAGCCGACTGCTGAGGAGCATCGGGGCAGCTCATCTGCAGGGAGCGTTCAGCTGGAGATGTGCGTAGGACTGGTGTGTCAGGATGCGTCGTCCTCAAAGGTGCGTGGTGTCCCCGGAGGCGCAGACCCTCAAGGGAACAGAGAAACAGTCAAGAATGAGGACAACACAACAAAGGCTGTTGCTCAGCCATCAGCCACCGGCCTTTTTTCAGGGTGACTTGAGCACTGAACGTCGTGATTTTTCAAAGCGAGAGCAGAGGCTGAGATCAAGCACACGGCTCAGACATCTGGCAGCTGGGCAGGAGCCTGACTGACAGGTTGAAGCCACATCAACTTGTTAAGATGAAAGGCAGCGAGACTGTGCAAAATAACAAGAGAGGCAGAAAGTGGTCAGAAGGAAGCCATTGGGTGCAGCTTTTGTATGAAAAGGGCTAAAAGTGAATATTAGCAATTGAGAGAAACAAAAGCTTGCGGAGTGGAAAAGCAGATGAAGAATTTACCCTTGCAGATGGCTGGTGTGCTGCAGCGGACTCTGGGCCATGCGCTGCTCGTCCTCGGTGCCCTGGCTGACTGATGCCCGGAAGCAATTAGTCACTTCCGTGGGCTGTGACCAGTCCATACAGGAATATTCGTTGACTTGCAGTAGTGGTGAAGGCTGCCTGCTCGCTTCCCCAGCTACAGCCGATTTCTCACAAGCGTAAGGATAAATGTGGAGGGAACATGTTCATCTGAGCTGCCCAAAGTGCTCAGGGCTTTGCTCTCCAGTGCTGTGACTCAAACAAGCTTTTTGGTCCTGATATCTTACTCGTCGTAATGAAGATTTCTCTATTGTGTCTGGCTGGTCTCTCAGCAGGACCATCGCATCACACACGGGAAATAATGGGATAAAAATATTTGTTGACTTCTTTTGTCTTAGAACCCAAATCTTCTCCGTCATGTTCTGAGCATCAAGCTCTCTTTCGAATGCTGCAGTAATGGTGCTTCCAGGCGCTTGTGTGTCCCTTCCCAGGGTCAGATATACTGGAGCACCTTGTTATTCAGTTGGGGAACACGGTTGCTCAAAGGAAAAGGGGCTCGTCCGAAGTTTGTGCGGCGACAGCAGTAACACAGAGGAGAACCCAGGACTGCATGCTTTAACGTTTGGCAATAGGAGTGTGCGATGGTCTGTGCGGAGCGCGGAGGGTTGGCGAGTCCGTGACTCCCACAGTTGGGCACTCGGGTTCTAGGGAGAACCAAGCGGCCTCACGTCTGCCGTTCAGGGCAGCTCTTCCCAGTGGAAACATTTCACGTCCTCTTGTCCCCTGTTTCCTGGATCATAGCTCGTGGTACAGCTGTTGTGTAAAGGAAGCCGTAGAGCTAATCCTCTTTTCACTGCAAACAAAGAAACAAAAGCAAGATCTGGGGGCTTTGCTGTTTCCAGGTTCTCCCCCCACCCCTTCCCCAAATACTAAAAGCCCATGATTTAATGCTTAAACACATTATAATTGTTCACAGACCCACTGCTCTCAGAAAAGCCCTCATCTTTAATGAGCAATTTCCAGATGACAAAAGAGCAGGATTAATCAAAGCCTCTAATTATATTTCATGCAGGAAAAAAAAGGAAGGGGAAAAAAAAAAAGAAAAAACCCTCAGAAGAAGAAGAAGAAGGAAAGAAATATTGAAGTCCTGACAGCTCTGTAGTCTTTACTGGAATTTTCATATGTAAATGGGGTTTTTAACTCTGCAGGGCATAGTGAACAGAGAGAAAAATGTCTTCATTTTGTCTAACTGCTTGTAATCATTTTGCCATAATTGCAGCCATGCTGCACATCTGGAGAGTCAACCAGCTTGCACATGGCACTGCGTATTTCCGTGGCGAGAGCAGACAGCTCTTAGGTAGGGGAATGATAGGTGCCAGGGAGGTAATGTGACAGATGTACCACATCCGAAATGTGTTCCATGTTCAATCTGTGTTTATATGCCCCGGTTTGCAAAGTTCTTGCAGCCTGTCCCCTGTGCAAGACGGGAGGGCGAGCGGAGAGAGTTAAATCACGGCTTTGCCTCGTCGGTTGGATCGGGTACCAGTAAACGTGTGCGTGAACTGAAGCCTCTGCCTTCTTCCGGTAGGCTTGTGCTGGAGCTGAGCATCTGGGAATGGTCAGGACCAGAATCTGACCCGTATCATTCCCCAGATTCGGCAGCACGAGAGAATGCTTGACGTCTAAACGCTGCAAATAGCACGAGTCTTTGTGATACGCTTAAGTGAGATTCCCAGATGAGAAAAACCAAAAACCCATGCTATTGACCAAAATTGGAGAGTATCTGTGTCAGACCGGTAAAGATCTTGGCAATTCTCTCTTGCAGAAAATCCCCGGGAGTCGTGCTTCGATCCGGGGTCAATGAAGAACGGCACCCGAGTGGGGACGGATCTGAAGCTGGGATCTACCGTTACCTACTACTGCGACGGAGGGTACGACATCGAAGGGGGCTCCACGCTGACGTGCGTGATGGGAGGGGATGGAAAACCCACGTGGAACAAACCTCGACCCACCTGTACAGGTGAGGCCCAAGGGGAATTGGTGAGCAGAGAATGGTCTGCCTGTTGCCAAATACTTCAGCGGTTTATCCTAACGAAAAGCGTGATGTTACTTTTGCCCAGAGCTGCTTGCAGGGGGACAGAGAGGGGTTTTTCTCAGTGTTTCATAATTTTTCAATTTTTTTAACACCCGGAGGTCAGGAAGAGCTGAGCTATGTTGAGGTTTTTTGCACCTTCTTTTGAGCGGGACAGAAAACTGGACACAACAGACAAACCCTGTGTCCCCAGTGCGGGGCAGGATTCAGGAGCCACTTAAACATTCGCTTAACCCGATCCTCGCTGATCAAAGCCCTTAAGGGTGCGCTTTCCTGAGCGGGGTCAGAGTTTGCTGAGAAAACAGAAGGCAATTTTTTCTGAGGGGTTCTGTGGGTTTTTTTTTTTCTTTTGTTTTCTGGCTTAATGAGAGAGTGGTTTAAATGACGGGTTTGCAGTCAGACCTCCGTAACCTGGGGAGCGTGTGAAGACGTCGGTCTGTGGTGACCGGGAGAGGGAAATCTGTGGCTGGGGGAGGACGCCGTTCCTGCTGGAGCCAGGCTCCTCCGCTGCCAAAAGAGCTGGAGCTCGTTCTGACAGGTCCTGAGCTTTAAGGTCGGGTGGAGAACGGTGCAAACCACGCCGTAGGCTACACCACTGTACACGGCATCCCGTGGCCTTGGCGTGGTCTTGATAATTAAATGTGAAGCAGGCATGAACTCGGGTTAGGATCAGCCTTGTTTTTCTCAGCGAGAACTTGTGGCGAGAGCTGTGCTGCCTGGAGCAGAGAACTGATGGTGGGTGGGGGCAGCTGGAATTGCTCAGCATTCCGGCTCGGGGATCCCAGAACAGCAGGAAAACGGCTGATGGTTCGAGGCTTTGGGAAGGTGCACTCGGTGAGCTCTTCCTGACTTTCCCTTGCAGCGCCCTGTGGCGGGCAGTACACGGGCTCGGACGGCGTCGTCCTCTCTCCGAACTATCCCCAGAACTACACCAGCGGACAAGTCTGCTTGTACTTCATCGTCGTGCCCAAGGACTACGGTACTGTTTGGGGGCAGTTTTTGAAAATCTCTCCTACTGTCTGTGTAACTCTCCTGTTTGGGTTTTTTCGTTCGAACAAAGCAGACTACGTTCATATATATATCCATATACATATATATGGTGATAAGGGAGGGTGGAAAATAGTAAGTGGCACTGTTGGATGCTATTTATACTTTGTTGTAGTCAGGAAGGATGATGGGAATTTTCTGAACTTCAAAATCTATCAAAAATGAGGGGATAAAAAAAAAACCCTAACAAAACCCACCATCTTGTGATTCCCCTTCCAGTGCCTGCGCTATATCCAGTCATACAGAGTTGAAAAATCAGCAAAAAATAATTCATGGTGATTAATGCTAGCAGCAGACTCAGAGGACCTCTGAGAGCACAAAATGTATTTACCATAAACACATTCTAAGTGCGGTGCTAAATAATCTGTCTGCGCAGTGAAGCCCTAAATGCGTAGTTCTATGGATGTGCAACTATGGTACTTATGACTAATTTTTATTTTTCAATAACACGTGAATTAAATTTTAAAACTAGATCCAAACAAAGGCCAGATCCATTTAAATAGACCGTCGCTCTTTTTAGAGTCCAGTCCATTTTGGGCAGACCTTGAGTGCAATGACTGACATTTCTAGAAACCTTTGAGGCAGCTAGCTGGATATTAGTGTTGGTTAACATATTTTCTTGTTTGAAGGGGATTCAGAGTTCTTGAGGAGGGCTTGCACTGACAGCTCTGGCAGGTGAAGGTCTCTAAATTCTGTTATTTGATGGTGCTTCTCAGTGCGTCGTATTGATCTGGTCGGTCCCTGTGGTCCTTTCAGTTGTTTGTGATCTCCTTCCCTAGGATGGGAAGGTGTGAAATAAGGAATACCGTGTTCGGATGTCAGTTATAAGCTCCTTTCACTCAAATTGCCCTTTTTGCCTGTGTGCGGGCAGGGTACAGCCGAGTTCCAGGATCCAACGGATGAAATACTGCACTGCTCTCTTACGCCTCTTAACCTGGTTTTGCTGTAGCTGATCTTGATATTGTGTTAAGAAACACAGGAACTAGAGGGTTAGACAGTCGTGATCATCTGCAAGTCTGACTTTTGCCTACGGTAGGATGACAGCTAAATTAGTTTCTCTTCCCCGCCTGCTACCTTTCAATAGCTTCATTAAAACAAGCAGCAAAGCCATTAGTAGTGGTGGTGTGCGTCTCCCGTCGCCTTCACTTGCCGGTTCTGTGTACAGCAGGCATCGGGGTGTGCTGTCGTCGCTTTTTCGGCGTTCCCAGCATCAAAGCTGGGCTGGAAACCTGGATGTGCTGGAAACAAATGTGGTAGCTTGGTGGATGGTGAATTTCACAGCGAGAGACCTCTCAGCTTGTGAATCTGTAACGGGGCACTTGCAACTTGAAAATGCAAAGCTAGGAGGGGGGACAAAGGGGAGGAAAAAAAAATCTTCTAAGTACAGATTTGGGATTAAAAAGCCTGTTGTTATAATTGGGAAAATAAAGATAAATAACTGAAGTCTCTTTGCTCTAGCTAAAAAAATGCTCTGATCATCCTCTCATTATTATTTTCTCCCTTTTATAAGCTCTGTCTGCGCCTAGTGCATTTCCAATGTATGCAGTGAGAGCCAGACTCCCTCGTTAGCAGTCTCTGTAGGCAGGTTTAGGACTGACTGTTAATAAAATAGTGAGTGTCCTCTCTCCCTGGCAGTCGTCCTCCCTGGCCGGAGAGGTTCAATCTGGAAATTAAGTTCTTTGGGACGGGGATTGTTATTTTGTTCAGGTTTTGCACAATGCCTAACCCAACGGGAGCCTGCTTCATGACAGAGGTTCAATACAAATAATAAATAATAATTATCGGTTGGTGAAATTACATACCTTGCGTTATGTAGGCAGGCAAATGGGATGATTCATAAAAGAATCCCTTTTGGCCTATGAATCAGTGTTAAAGCGTACTGGCAAGTGAGCACAGGGGAGGCTGGTTGCTGCTTCTGTTATGCCTACTTTGTGGATAAATAAAGGGCTCCCATCTTCCAGGGCTGTCAGTCAGGCCCTTTTTATCTCCGCCAAGCTCCTGAAATCAAAGCCGCTGGAATGCCGGGGCTGCAGCCCTGGCTGTGCGGGGATGGCGGCGTGGCTGCTCCCGCTGCCGGCCCCCACTGAGCTCCCTCTCTTCGCAGTGGTCTTCGGGCAGTTCGCCTTCTTCCAGACCGCACTCAATGACGTCATTGAAGTCCACGATGGCCCCAACCAGCACTCCCGGCTCCTCAGCTCCCTCTCGGGCTCTCATACAGGTAGGGAACGTCTCCCTCGCGCTGTGGGAAAAACAAGCTAAAACTACAGCCGGCTGTTCGACATCTTGCTTGGTGCACACCATTTGTGTTGCTAATGCTGTCATCTCGGTCTCTCCTGCGTTCTCTCTTTCTCTTCATCCAGGTGAATCATTGCCGTTAGCTACCACCAACCAGATTCTCCTCAAATTTAGTTCCAAGGGTCAATCTACAGCCAAAGGTTTTCATTTTGTCTACCAAGGTGAGTGCAGTTGTGTTCCGAAGGTGTCCTCGGGTCGGTCACGAGATAACGGTCAAAAATACAGTGATGTCTTCAAGTGTCCTGAACTGCCTTTGGTGCCTGTGGGTCATTGCACACTTTGCATCTGAACAGGAAATACCAGAGATGAAGTTTATTTGGGTAGCAGGGGGCTTGCAGGGCTGTCTGGCTCCTGGAGGTACTTCGTATTCCGACCTTCCATCTTCACTCCGCCTCAGCCCTCGCATGCCCCAGGATGAGTATCAGAAGTATCTCATTGAATCATGCCCTCAGTACACAGCGAGTTCTGGAGATTTATACCCAAGCAATTTTTCCCACTGGCGTTTTAGCACATTTCTGGGTGTAAGCAGCTGAACGCTTGTCTAGCAGCTCCGCACGGCAGAGGCTTAGGTCTCCTGCTGTCAAACTCTTGCCCCTTGATCCTTTCAGTAACAGCTTGCATCGTGTTGGGCAAGTCCCACTTAGAGATTTTAAAGTAGTAAATAGAAAGTGATGCACAGAATAGTGGGAAAACAGAAGGTCTTTCTCGCCCACGCGCTTTGTATCGTTCTGGTGGTTCAGGCTTTTACACGCGCATCCCTGCGAGGTGGGGGCAGACAGCAGGGGCAGCCCGTGCCTTCTCCGGGGGCGAAGTGAAGCATGGTTTGGATTTTATAGTATCCGTTCTCTGGAATTTCTGCCTAATTATTGTAAAGCAACTGCAGTTCTGATAGTCATCTTTCAAGATTTCAGCAAAGCAAAGGTTTTGATGAAATCAGTAAAGATTACCTCCTCCCTCCTGCATGCTAATTATGAACTGCACGCTCTTCGGCAATTACTGGCTGGAAAGCAAGAGTAAAAGAAACAGACAGCCCTGGTTTTGATCTGCCTGGCCAGGATCTAATGGCGTTTACTCTCATTTTTTACCCAAGAGCTCTCTCTCCCAAAGCCTCCCCCATGGCGGGACACACGCGCCTCTCCGTTCCCCTCCCCGACCACTGACACGCTTCAGCTTCTCGCTGATCATCTCGCGTCATGCCTTTGACAGTGGGTTTGACATCCATCTCTCTGAATCAAATTAAAATCAAACAACGTAGCTAATGTGCTCATCATCTTCACATTTTTCCCTTCCCAGCAGCTCAGGCATTAAACGCTAATAAATTGTAAAGCAACTCAGAGAAAAGTATGCATTGATTTCTTCCTCAGCAATAGACGTTTCTTTGTCTGGTTTTTCCCCTCACTTATCTGCCAGACTCTCCGTTTCTTTCTTTGGCTGTTGTTTGCAGTATCGAACAGGAATGCAGGCAATTTCAACAGTTGGTGATGCGACATCGCAACTTAAACTCCCCTTTTCTGTCGCTTACCCTGCCCATCCTGAAGAAGATTGTTTAAAATTGCTGTGCTTTACAGTAATGAGGCCGAGGGAGCTGAGAAACACTAAAGGGTTTTTCTGCCGAGGCTCTAACGTTACATGGCAAACCAACTTTCTGGAAAGTCGTCGCTGAATGCCTTCATTTCCCTACTTAGAAATGACCTTTCTGATGTGATGATAAGTTTTCTGAAGGCAGTCTCACCATAGAAAGCACGCATGGGTCTGCTTGTATTTCAAGTATCACTTGAATCGACAGAAGCTTGAATGAAATGTTGTTTGGGTTTTTTTTACTACTGGTCATGTTTGGGTTCAGCCACTCTTTGGGGTTTAGGTATAATCAGATTCCTGTGTTACTTTTAGTGGATCTTTAATTTGGCACTTACTATGGCACTCGTATTTCCAAAATGTTTGCTCTAACCATTTTTTTTCCTTTTTTTTTTGTTTTGGTTTGTTTTTGTTTTTTTTTTTTTTCTGGAAATCTGGTGGTTTCTCCTGTCCGCAATGCAAGCGGTCCCTCGGACCAGTGCCACCCAGTGCAGCTCGGTGCCGGAGCCGCGCTACGGCCGGCGGCTGGGCAGCGACTTTGCGGTGGGGGCGGTGGTGCGGTTCGAGTGCGGCGCTGGCTACGCGCTCCAGGGCTCCCGCAGCATCCAGTGCCTCACCATGCCCGGGGCGCTGGCCCAGTGGAACGTCTCGGTACCCACCTGCGTGGGTAGGTATCTCTGGGGTTGCGGGAAGAAAAGACGAAACAGGTTCGGCAGGTCGTGGTAGAAAAATAAACTACATCCTTTGGGATGGTTAAAAAAAACACTCCACCAGCCAACAACAAAACCCCAAAATACCGACAAAACAAAACAAAAAAATGCCCATTTCATACCTCATACGTACAACAGCCAGGCCAGATTATGAAGAAGGCATTCAGCCCCAAATGTCAGGGAAGGGAGCTTTTGATCCCGTACTCGGCTGTGGGGTCTGGGGCAGCATCTAGTATGAATTAGATCCAACTGAAGCTGCTTTCGCCTTCTTCGGCGGAGAACCGCCAGTCTGGTGGGTTGATGTACCCCGTGTTCCCCACGCCTAAGGGCTTGTGCGCTGCTTGTCTCAGAAGTTATATGAGAGATTTACTGAAAAGAGGATTATTCCTACAAATCTCATCCTTGAATCATGAGCCAGTTCTGCTTGGTTTTTTGTCCATGGACAGATGTTTTAAAGAGAATGTTTTAGCGTGAAGCCAAGTCCTTCCATCTTCAAGCGTTACTTTGCTTATTTCAGTGCCGTGCGGTGGAAATTTGACTGAGCGCAAAGGAACCATCCTGTCCCCCGGCTTCCCTGAGCCGTACCTGAACAGCCTCAACTGCGTCTGGAAGATAACGGTCCCCGAAGGAGCAGGGATACAGGTACCGTGTCCGCACTGCCGCGAGGGCTGGAGAGGGGAACGCACCCTGTCCGCTGCACTTAGAGAGGCCACGTGTTATGAAGTTGCTGCTCCTCGCAGCAGAGAGATCAGTTGAACGTGTAATACTCTGGAATCAGAGACTCATTTACACTATGACTGCCAAAAGTGGGTAATATTTCAAAGGATTTTTTTGCCTCCTGGAGGCACTCTCCATGGGAAATCAACTGGAGCCGTGTGGCTGTTCTGGTGTAACAAAATAATTGTGGTATTTTGGGCATATATCTTTATACTGCTTAATTATGCAACGTTTGAAAGCAATGTAAGCTACACCGAGGAAGAGTTGCTTGCTCGGAGCGCCTGCGTGGATTTGTTATGCCAGCAGAGTTGCAGCAGTATGATTATACAATTACAGCTTTGCTGTTCATTGTCTCCAGGTAAATGAGCTCTCTCTTCGGGTCTTTTTGTGGTCCTTATCATTCCTCTGCAGAAATGGTCTTGCAGGCTAGACGATGTTGAGAATTAAGCCCAACATCAGAGACCGAACCTTAGATAAAGTTTCTGTTCGGCACGTGCCTGCCTCGTCCGCGCAGAAGGCGTCTCGCCGTGCGCCGCGCTGACATCGGTTGACACACAGGAGATGGATTCTCTAACGTGTTCGTTCATTCCACAGGCCTCATTATCAGAGGGTTTCTTTCTTCTTCTTCTTTGCACCACTTTGTCTGCGAGGGTTTTGTTCATTAAGTGCTTTTATTTCCCTATCGTGTATTTGCTAATAGACTTGTCGGTGGGTTCCTCCCTCTCCGCGGCGCTGCCGGCTGTTGGCACGCAGCAGTTGTCTTTCTCTCCCCAGAGTTTTATTGAAAGATCATCCCTGCTTTGCTGGGTTGCAGTTCTCTCCCCCCGGCGGGGATCCTTACCTGGTGCCGCCATCGTAACTCAAACCCAACCCCGAGGTCTGGGGTGGCAGAGCTGGTGGGAGCAGCCCCGGGGGCTTCACAGCGAAGCAGCACGAGCCTGGCGTAATATTTTGTGCCCTCTGCCAGGTTTTTGCTGTGTCCAGTCCAGCAAACTCCACTCCCCTCTTCGTTTCTGAAGTCATTTGAAATAGTGTTTTCAAAAGCCTGAGAGCTCGTTGTCGACGCTTTCCTGCTCATCTGAAACTTTAGCCCTTCTCGACCCCCCCAGTGACAGGAGCATCCGTTTAGCTCAGCCAAACGTCACAACGGTTGAGGCAGTTTGCAAGTTGCTCGGGACTCCTGGGATCGGGAGGTGATAATTCACTTAATTTTTAAAGCGATGTAAATAGATGTCTGTATTCTGCGTGGCCGTGTTCTGAATGCAAACCCTCGCCGCCACTTCCCAGCCCGCAGGGCTGGTTTTGCACGTGTCCGCTAAGCTGAGAGGAAAGCGGGTGTCACAGCGCGCGGTTAAAAGCATGCCTTTATTCCTAAGTAATTTTTTTCTCACCTCTGGTTGTGCAAATTCAGCTGTCATGTAAAACTGGAAAATGTAATGCCAAAGTGTTTTAAAGGGGTTTTTTGTTTGTTTTGGGCTTTTTTTTACCCATCATGCTGTATGTGGTCTCTTGCAAGGCAAATAGGTATTTTTGAGCCTAACATAAATGTGTGCAAACAGAAAGTGTGTCCCGTGGCTGAGCTTTACCACTGCCGGAGCCGTAAGTTCAGTTCTGGCTCTGGAGTGGGAAGGTTTGGGTGAAGGGCAGGACCGTGGTCCTTCCTTCAGAAGGAAAGACCTTCAGCAGGTCCTTCCTCTGGCGCTTGGGGAGGGCCCATGTGGAGGCGCAGCGGTGCGGGGGTCCCCGCCTCCAGCCGTGCCGGGCTGTGTGGGGGACACGGTGCCCTGGGGGTGCCCAGGGGCCTGCCCCGGGCTGGGGGTGGGACGGCACCTCCCCTCGGCATCAAACCAGGTCCCGTCAGCTTGTGACACTGGGGCTTCCACTGCAGGTCTTCTAGGGGGAGGGAAAAGGCCTGGTGAAAGGTGTTGCCCCCCAGGGAGTAGAACAGACCCTGCTGAAGCCCCGTGTGGGGGCCGCCGGCTGCGGGGCAGCCCAGAGGCAGGGTGATGGGCACGGAGCGGGACCCTCCGCGCTCCCCTGCAGCCGCTGCATAACCTGCCCCGCTGCCCCGCCGCCCACTTGTGCGTGCGAGGTGTTCGCGGTTATTAGATACTAATTTAAGCATCAGTTTACCCTCATTTTGTAAAACAATTAAAGGTTAAACAACTGTAAATCAGAGGAGGAGGTGAAATTAAAGCTTTTTTGGTAGCGGCGAGTCACTAGCAGGATTTTTATGTAATCAGCGTACGAGCTAGCACTGCTGCCATGAATTATTCATTCCTGTAGCAAACCTTCCTGAGTGAATTAATTTATATACATGGCAGTAAATAGATGCGGATCCCTTGTGAATCCACATGTCAGACTAGAATTAGGACCTTAAAAATGTTTATTCCGTTAAGTTGGGGGGGGAGGAGAATAAATAATTTAGAAAAAGTAAGAGCAAACAAAATGCACGTTCTCAAGCCACGTTCTCTTTCAATAATGTAAATCACAATAGGGGTGTAATTATGCGGGCTGAAAGGTATCGACTTGGTCAGTGTGATCAGTAATGGCTCTGCAGGGGTCACTGCAATTTCTGCTAGAGGAACTCCACTTATTTTTTGGAAAAAAAAAATAAACAACTTTGCAGGAACTTTATAGCCTGCTTTATTCAGAATAATTCAAGGAGGAAGAAGGTTAAAATGGCAGAAATAATGGGATTTGATTTTTTTATTATTTTTTTAAGAGTGCGCGTGTTTTATGTTCAGCAGGGCAAAGGCAAGCGAGGTGTTTGGAGTGGATGAGTAAATACAGGAGAAGAACACAGCAGGAGAACAGGGAGGGGGGGTTCAGAGAGCTGCCGGAGGGAAGAGTGAGTGCGTGTGTACGTGTGTGTGCGCAGTCAAGATTCGCAGGGCATCGACGTCTCTTCACAGTGTTCGCTCCGGGTGACGTGTCCTGCCGGGCTCTGTGCTTCAGGGAGGAATTCTGTTGAGTTCCAGAGGACGATGGATCAGAAGCGCTGGGCTTAGCATGAAATCTTTGTCCGAAGAGACCTCAAAGAGTTAGGACTTTGCAGTAAGCAGATGTGGGCAGCTGGAAGTAAAGGGAATTACCAAAGTTCCAGCGTTCTCCCCAAACCCTCCGGCAGCGCTGCCCAACAGCTGCCGCTTCTGCCCCATGCCAAGAAGTGAAGCCTCTTGTTTGGGGCCACGGTGTACAAGTCATTTACTCTCCTGATTTGTCTCTAAGGGTCCTTTTTTGGGTTGTTGGCCTAGAAGTTTAATTTGAAGTACCCAGTGTTTGAAAACTTCATCTAGAGCTTAGAAATTAAAGCTGTTTTTTTCCAAATCGTGCTGGCTTTTGCTCAGGTTCGCTGCCTGGCTCTCCCAGACAGTTCACCAAGCTTGATCTCCAGCACAGCTTATTTTTTGTTAACGGGACAGTGAACACTTTGAAGTACCAGTATTTAGGAATAAAGGCAGAATCCATTTTAACGGTAATCAAGGAAAACAAATCTGTGCAATTACATGTAGATCTTTGGTGAAGTATAAGAGCTGCTTTCCAGTGTAAACGCAGATTTATCAGATCTCAAGACGTTACTTATTTGAGGATTGCATTGGTGTTCTGACTAATGGAGTCGAGTGACTCCATTAAGCCTCCAGACCTTACGTGGCATGGCAGAGAAAGGTGGGGAATTCAAAAATGCAACTTGCATGATTTGACTAAAAGCTGGGAAACAAGGCAGTTGCAGAAACGTCATTGGATTAAAAAATCGTGTGGTTTAATGCAGGTTTCTTTGGTTTTATTTTAGCTCTTGGCCTGCTAGTGGTTGCTTTCATATGAAAGTGTTGCAAAAGTCTTCAGGGATTTCTCAAAACAGAAAAAAAAAGGCTCAGATTCTCAGCTGCTGTAAATTAGCTGTGAGATTACAGGAGCTCTCCCTTTGTAGCAGCAGCAGTCGGCATCCCTGCTACGGAAGTTTGGAGCGTGGAGTTTGCTGGAAAATAGCAATACGACCCAAATGGTGGTAGTCAAAGGCAATAGGTCTCCAATTTTTGCCGGTGCATGAGCGCAGATAAATAGCAGTGCTGACTTAAAGCCCTGGAGCGCGTTCCTGACCTCATTAACAGCCCTTTCACTGGTGTTATTTTGGTATATTAGCAGGATTGCAGGAGTTGTACTCTTACTTTTTTCTTTTGTCTCTTCAGATCCAGGTGATCAGTTTTGTTACTGAGCAGAACTGGGATTCCCTGGAAGTGTTCGATGGAGGAGATAACACAGCCACCATGCTGGGAAGTTTCTCCGGTACGTGTTCAGCATCCTGTTCAGTGCAGCCCGTCAGCGCGTGCTTAATTCCTGTTCACATCAGCTGGACTTCAGCACGTACATAAAATTAAGCATATGCTCAAGTGCTTCAAAAACTTGGAATAGATTTAAGCGTGTGCTTAAAGGGAATCATAGGCTTTGCTGAACTGGGAATTTGACTACAGTCTTACTGCAGAAAATGTTGATGGAGAGCCTTAAACACAAACCCAGTGGGTTAGGTTTGGTTTTTTTGCAAAAATGAGCACTTCCACAGCCTGGCGGCGGGGGCTCCCGCAGCGCCGCTGGGTCGCGTGGGGTTAACTCAGACCCTGCACTGGACAGGTTAACCAAACCTGGCCGATTTCCACCAAAATGGATGAACGAAAACAACCTTTCTTTTGCTCGGCGCTGGGGACCGTGGCTTTTTGCAGAGCTGGGAGCAGCCAGAGCCCAAGAGCATTGTAAAGCTTTCAAATATCGGAGCCACTTGCAAACTGGCGGCCCCGATTCTTGCTTATTTAATGAACAAACGTGTTCAAAGTGCTCTGAGGTTGGTAAGGAGAAGGGTTATGCGTAAAGACCAGCAGACTCTGCTCCCAGCGCTGTGCCTGGGATGGAGCTGCCTTCATCTGCTGCTGCAGCAGCTTGCAGGGAACGCGGCGGGAGAAGGGATCCGGACCCCGCGGGGACCCGCGCTCCACCCACGCCGTTTCTCATCACCGATTCCCTTCTCCGTGCTTCCAGTCTGCCTGGTCTGTAAGTGGTAAAACTTCACATGATGGAATTCATCAGTAGACCGAAAAGGCCATTGCGGAGAGGCCTTGGGTATTTCTCAATTGGCCTCATTAGAACCTGATCAAAACCAACAGAGCTTGTTAAGTTAAAGGACTTTCTGTTCTCAGCCTCTTCTGCAGCAAGTCTCCGAGGACACGGAGGAGGAAAAAAGGATCCTCTTCAGTATCTTTGTGCACCTCTTGTTTTCCCAGGAACTACAGTGCCTGCGCTGCTGAACAGCACTTCAAACCAGCTCTATCTGCATTTCTATTCGGATATCAGCGTCTCTGCTGCCGGGTTTCACCTGGAATACAAAAGTAAGAGCAATTCAGCCTTGATCTTGCAGTTCTTCTGAGCGATGGGGAAATGGTTACGGAGCCGCTGCCTTCTAGAAGTGGAAGCTGCTGGGTGGGGAAGGGGCAGTGAGCTTGAAGGGCCGTGCGTGCCTGATTCCCTGCTCTCAGGCTGCAGGGCGGGAGTCGGCATTAAATGGAGAATAGATGCAGCAGAGGAGATGGGGGGCGTCACGAGATGACCCTCCTCGTGCTGCTGATGCGCTTTGTAGCACCTGTTTGGTTTCTGTGCTCTAGTGCAGGAGGACTTCTGGAGGCCAAAGTATTAAAAATTCATGGAGAGTTGGCCTGTTCAACACAGTGCTGTAATCTTGGCTCGGGAAGTGCCTCAAATGATGCTCGCCAGGGGCCGGGAGGGACGGCCTGCTCCTTGCAGTCTTTCCTAGGCACTCAGTATTGGTCGTTGCTGGAAAGAGCACACAGGGCTAGACAGATCTTCATAGGGTAATTCCAGCTGGAAGGGACCTCAGAGGTTACCTGATCGAACCTCCTGCTGAAAGCAGGGTCAGATAGGAGGTAAAACTTAGATTACTCACTTTACCCATATTTACGCAGTCTGTGCTTGAAAAACTCCAAGGATGGAGGCTGCACAAACGCTCTGGGCAGCCTTTCATCACGTATGAGTGCTGCAGCTCCCGCCCGTCCTGCTGCTCCTCTGCCCAACTCGCTCCGCTTCATCAATTTTTTTTCTTACGCCATAGGGCGCAAAACAGCGTACAGTATTTTAGGTGGTGTCTAGTGGCTGTTGAGTAGAGGGGGGTAGTCACCTCTCCGTCTGCTGGCTGTGCTCCTGTCCCTACAGCCCAGGGCACCGTCACCCGCCTTTGGTGCCAGAGGACGCGGCTGGCTCCTGCTCAGCTGTCCTGCTGGCGTGGTGTGTCTCTGCTTTGGGTCTGGAGGGGCTGTGTCCAGACACTGGAGAGTGTAATTTCCCTCGGGGTTGCTACTGAATGCATGGCCACCCTCCTTTTGCAGTCTCCAGCTCAGGGAGGCACATTGGCATGAGCTAAATGGGAAGCTTTGAGATGATGTTCCAAAGGAAGCAGTGCCTGGAGTGCGGGCAACCACTTCTTTCCCTGCCTCTGTTGTGTTGGGGGGCTTAGTGGGCCCATCCGTTAGGGATTATTCCAGCATCCCAGCGGAATGGCAGCTTCCAGTTTGTGCAGACTTCGCTTCCAGCAGGTCTTGTGCAAGGCTGCACTCAGTTTTTGGGTGTACAGCCCTGGGAACGTCATTATATATGACGATATACAGAGACTATATTTTAAAAAAGAAACGCTCGGTGGTTCTCATCACCCTCTACAACTGCCTGAGAGGAGGGTCGGTCTCTTCTCCCAAGGAACAGGCGACAGGACAAGAGGAAATGGCCTCAAGTTGCACCAGAGGAGGTTTAGACTGGACGTTAGGAAAAATTTTTACACTGAAAGTGTTATTAAGCATTGGAACAGGCTGCCCAGGGAAGGGGTTGAGGCAGCATCCCCGGAGGTATTTAAAAGCCGGGCAGACACAGTGCTTAGAGATCCGGTTCTCGTCAGAGCTAGGCTGATGGCTGGACTAGCTGCTCTGAAAGGTCCCTTCCAGCCCAGGCAATTCTATGATTCTAAGAATAAACCTGCACAAAACTGGAAGACATGGCAGGGAAGAGCGTCTCTTGGGCAAGGGCTTTCAGTTTTGAGTGAGGATGCCAAAAATTTGTACTGCCCCACGCCTGTGTGTTGATTCCTGCCACTGGCGCGGATGTCCATTCAGGAGAGGTGTGCTCCAGCCAGGCTGCGGTGGGTCACGGGGATGGTGGCTGTTATCTCGCCGGTGGAACTGTACCGAGGGCTTGAATTATTCACGTGCAGTCCCGCAGCAGCACGGGCAGCCTTACGGGCGAGGTGCAGGTGCGGATCGTGAGCTCCCAGCTCCGTTCAGCGCATCTAAAGGGAACGTTTCGCCAGCAGGGAGGGAAGCAAGCGGGCTTCAGCGTTTGCAGTGTGCTAAAGATACGGGTGCGACAGGGCCAGGAGCCAGTCTGGTCTCTGTGCGGCTCTCGGGGGACTGGTTAATGTGTGGTGACGGTCTGGCCCTGCTCCCGCGCTGGCAGTGGCGGTGGTGAGCTGATGAGAGACGCGCTGGGACCGCTGTCTCTGTTCACGCAATCTTCCCCACGGCAATGCAAACGGAATTGTTTCTTGCTGGACACCGTGTCTGACAATTGGTTCTGATGGCAGATCTTGTGTGGGTCTCTGAAGCCAACCAACGTTCTGTTTCATTTTTTTCCAAAGCAGCAAATAGATTTGAAAGTGTGTTTCATTTTGTGAAACGTCCACAGAAATGGCATAGCTGTTTGATTGCAGGCTGTGTGCTTTTAGGGGGCCGACTAGTGCTAAGCTTTCCAGGTTTTACTGGGTTTGCAGATTAAAACCTGGCATATTAATGGATCCAGCAAGGTTAAGCAACCACCAGGACTGGGGAGAGACAGCGTGCCCCAGATTGCCCTCTGGGAGCCGCAGAAATGGATGTTGTTTTAGAAATTCTCTTGCTGCAACTCTGTTTCTTCTCCTTTTCTGTTTCAATCAATAAATTCTTTGAGGATCGTATCACCCGTTGCAACAATCACGTTCAGGTTTTTCATGAGGCTTGGGATTATCAGGTTTCTTTGCTGAGACAATGAGTAGGTGTTGATTTTCAGGGCAGCTGGAAATAATACATTTTTTGCTCTGCTCGTACAATTGGAATCTCGGCTCTGAGCCCCGGGTTTTGTCTTTGGTTAGAGGTGCTGCAAGGAAGTTTTGAGAGGTGAGCTAAAACACCAGAGATTGTTTCCTCCCCTTTCTCCCTCGCTGGGTTCCTCAAGCCAAGCTCTTACCTCTACATGCTCGAAAGCCCAAAGCAGAGCAAGAACAATTTAGGACTGAGCGAAACTGCGCCCACTGATCTGAATGGGAAGTTATTTAAAGCTATTTTCTCTCTTGTCTCTCTGAAGGTCAAGCGATACAGCCGTGTGTGGGGAGCGACTACGTATGTTCTTGCTGGGCAGCGTCAGTCGGGTTTCAGGAGGAGAGTCAGCATCTCCTCTCTCGTTTCTTTTTTTTTTTTTTCTCGTGGGCTTGCGGCTCAGCCTGCAGACCGGGGGGTTTAAGCCGAGCGTTAGCCCTTGCAGTGATGCAGAAGGTTATCTTTTAGTGGCAGCTGCCAGCACCGAGGTCGAGGGAGGTGCTGGCAGGCGGCGGAGCCGCGGTGGGTGCAGACGCTGGCCCCTGCGTTATCTCCTTCGGCGGTGCAGGAGGAAGAGGGGGGGCTTGTGTGTAAAGGCGAGCGCATCGCCCCCCACGCGACTCTGGGGCTTGTTAATTGGGTTTGCAGCAGGATATTCCCAGCTGTAACTGTAGCTCAGATGGAAGTGGGATTGAGTGAAATTGTCGTAGGCTGCTCTGCAGGACCAGCCGCGCTTACTGCTGCGTGTATCTCATGTAGAGTCAATCTTGAATTGAAAGCAGGAAGAATAGATTATCGGAGGATGAAACCATGCCGCTC
>VWZL01002873.1:1313383-1392549 GCA_013396915.1 Stercorarius parasiticus
GAAAGCAGGAAGAATAGATTATCGGAGGATGAAACCATGCCGCTCCTGCCCAGAAAGGGACAAATCGCGTACGGTGCATACCGCACGCCCTCGATATTGCCAGCGAGGGACAGCAGATGGTTCCCTCTTGCATCCTCTCTGGTCTCTATAGGTGCTGCCCGGCTGGTGAAGGAGCAAACACACAACGGGAACAGGGATGTGGATGGGGAGGGGGCGGGGCGGGTGGTTTGGTTTGTGAACCGTTGAGAATGAGCCAGTTTTTGCTTCGCGGTGGACACGCTGTGGCAGCTGCAGCTCTTCCATCAAGTCATTAGGGTTCAGTCAAAAACAGTTTGGGCCACGAATCACAAAGTGATTTGTGATACNAGTAGACGTGAATACCTCTGGATCCTGGACATACCCCGTAACACGGGGGAATGCAGCGTGGTCGGGGGCGTCTTTGTGGGGAATCCAAAGGCCATGGGACTTCCCCCCGGTGCCTGTGGTGGAGGTTGTTGCTAAACAGGGGGCTGGGGTAAAATGAAGGAGAGCGTTTTCATTCCTGTTACCTCCAGCGCAGACCCCATCCCTGCTCCCTGAGCTCTCATCTCGCTCTTGCCTTCGCAGCCGTCGGTTTGTCCAGCTGCCCGGAGCCCCCTGTGCCCGGGAACGGCCTGAAGATCGGCGAGCGCTATTTAGTGAACGACGTCGTCTCCTTCCAGTGCGAGCCGGGCTACGCGCTTCAGGTACCCAGCATTTTCCAACAAAAAGGACGAGAATGAATGCCTGGGATACAGGGAGACCCTCCAAACCCTCTGTCTTGTTTTCCCCTCCTCCAGGGCCACTCTCACATCTCCTGCATGCCCGGCACCGTCCGCCGCTGGAATTACCCACCGCCGCTTTGCATCGGTAGGACTCTTGTTCTATCGTACCTAGCAGATATTTATAACGCTTTTCTAAAGAAAAGGAAAAGGTAGGAGTTAGAGAAATGCAGGTTTGTTGGAAGTGAGATAGAGTATGGAAGAATCTTCATTTGTCGCGGGGGAAATGTCAACAAAAGCGTCCCTGTGGGCTGCCCAGACTGCTTTACCTGGAATGTGTGAAAGGCAGCTGGCTGCCCGTGGCACCCTCTGAGGAGCTGGGCTGAGCCTGCCCAGTGTTTCGGGCCTCCGGAGAAAAGAACTGGGCAGTCGATTTCCACCCTGAAAGAAGTGAGCCCTCGGAGAAGAGGCACAGAGGTGAAGGGAATTTGCTGGAGTTCTTGAATTATTTTCGGTACTTTGCTTTTAGCAAATCTAGATGTTTAATATTCATATTGCACATTTTACAGCTTTGAGAGAGACATTTATGCATTTAATAGCTTTAGTTAACAGTTATTTCAGGCTCCTGCTGTTCTAGCTTACATCATTTTGCTTTAAAGTAATTATAAGAGCTAACAGTTCTTTTATCCGATGATCTGCAGGCCAGGAATAAATGCAGAGACATTTACAGCAGAATGACTGAGCTAAAGGACGCGTACCCATGGGAGTTGCTCTGGGAGAAATCAGGAGCCCTTCAGCTCAGCGTTAGAGTTGGGGGATCCCGGCCTGGAGGAGGATCCCAGTATTATCATCTGGCTGATGACTAGATGAGAAACTACAAGTTTCAAGTTTCCTTCTTTTAATCAGCATCGATCACTCGGTTGGGCAGGGGGTTGGGCTGTGCGGGCTAGGCACTGTCCCGGTGTGAACACCATGCAATTTAATTCAGATTGTCTGGTTTTGGACAGTCACGACCAAGTGCAGTGGTACAAACCCCCATTGCCTGTCTGTTCGTGTTCCTCAGCTCGCATCACACTTGACTGAAAAAGGTCATCCAACTCGAGAGAGGCGTAGACACGTCTCTGCAGCCAAGTGCAGATCATCAGGAGTGACCTTTGTCTTTTGTGGGGCTGCCGCAGCACCCCGTGGTGACAGTCCCGCGGCTCGTTGTCCTGTGCTGATCACGCACTGACGTGTCTAAAGCCTGTCCAGAGCACCCTGGCCACGCGGAGCCCAGGCGCTGGTCATTCCCCTGCTCAGAGAACAGCTTGCTTCCCTGGCGAAACGTGCTGATTTTCTTTTGGTCCACTTCACCCAGATGCTTGACTTCTAAATAATTTAGAAGTATTTCTATTAAAGAGCCATTAAGAGGAAAAAGAAAGAGAAATCTTCTGGGAGAAACCTTGTTAGTAGCAAGTGCACACGTAATGAGCTATTGGACAAAGGGGACCTGTACCTTCACTGTCAGAACGTGTTAGGGGGACACCTGGGTGTACGGCTGGGTGGTGTTACTGTAACAAGGTAGAGGTCACCCAGATAAGCATGAGAAGATGCTATCTGCCTTTAAATTTCGTGTGCTGTCTTTTGTAAACGTATTTTGTGCTGTCATCTGTGGATCACTTCTTGGTAGGGAATTTGCTTCACTCAGCGTGCAAACACTCTGTTCTATATTTATCAGTAATTGCCCGGAGATTGACAAGTATAGCAGTCCAGGTAGATCAGTTAACCGGAAAAAGAAGCAGTGGTAACTGGAGTCAAAATGTGATCCGTCTGTTTCTTCACGGTGATTTTTTTTGGGTGGTTAAAAATTCAAACAAGTTCTGCGTGCGTGATGCGCGCTGTTACAATGTCCACAGACGGAACAGAGCGTCTGTCTCTCCTCTCGCAGCTCAGATCTGTCTCCCCCACTGTGATTGCCAAAGCTGCATCTCTGGGCCCAGGCTTTTATCTCCAGAGGGCAGGAGAGAGGCCCATGCATTAGTAATGTGGCCACGCAGTGCCTGGCGAACTTTGTGCTAGTTCCACAGCAGGCTTTCCTTCTTCGCTTCTTTGCTTTTAATTTCGTTATTTCCCACACAGCTGGTTGGCCGTCGCCATCATCCAGAGAGACCCATAAGTCACCCTGACCATTGGCACTCTTGATTTTGCAGCCCAGTGTGGAGGAACAGCAGAAGAGATGGAAGGAGTGCTCCTGAGCCCAGGGTTCCCAGGGAATTATCCAAGCAACCTGGACTGCACATGGAGGATATTGCTGCCAGTGGGCTTTGGTGAGACGGCTGGTTTTGGTTTGATGCTAGCACAAAAGAGAGGACAGGAAGATACCGTCCCTGTTCAGGCAGTGCTGGACACATCGCTTGCCAGGATGAGTGACAGAAACTCTGTTGTTTGACCTCCTGATTACACTTTACGTTAAAGATGCGTTTATATGGTGCTATGAAATGATAAATACTTTTTCAAAAGGTGATTACGGGTCACCATGGAGTGTTATCAGGCTGATACGAATTTGTGGGCGCACCTGTGAATGAGCTGTAACATCCTCCCTTAGAGTGCATCTGTACTTCCCCATCTTAACTACTCGCATCTGTAGTAGCCTTAAAACATCTCCAGTTGCATCACCCTTTGTAAGTGTAACGAACGACCAAAGCTTGTGTTGGATTATGTCCTACCTTGGCTAGAGTTCATGCAGGCATCAGCACATTCAAAATTAGGATCTCACCAGCCCTTAGGAAGAGAGGGATTTGCCCGCCTCCAGCCCAGCTCTTCCCCAGGCCAGCCCAGTGGGCGCCCGATCGCCCGGAGGAGGAAGTATCTCCCGCCCGGAGGAAGCGCCGACTCTCCGGGTTTCCTGAATTAACTCTCCCCCCGCTCAGTGTGGCTGCCATGAGCTGCTGCCGCCTGTCTGTCCTGCCAGCTGCGCTGGCTGTGGTCGGGTGGGTGAGGGGAGCTCTGGGTTCGCTTTCCTGATGTCTCTGGTGCCAGGCAGAGGGAGAGGAGTGCACAGGAATTCCAGCAGCATGAAAATATGGGCATTAATAGCCTGAGCCTTGTCTGAAACTAGATACCTACGGGCACCCTCTGCCTCCAACACGGTAAATGTACTCCTGCGGATTGACCGGGCCATACTGGGCATCACTGGGAGAGCGGTGCTGATGTGCTAAGGCTTGGGCATGGCTTTAGTGGCAGACTGTTCATTCCTCCTCTCCAGGTGCTCACATCCAGTTCTTGAACTTCTCCACTGAGCCGAACCACGACTTTGTGGAAATCCGCAATGGGCCATACGACACCAGTAATGTCATCGGGCGGTTCAGCGGCACCGAAATCCCGGGCTCCCTCCTGTCGACATCCCATGAAACCACCGTGTACTTCCACAGCGACCACTCGCAGAACAAGCCAGGCTTCAAGCTGGAATACCAAGGTAAGGAGGCCACCGAGCGAGCGGCAGTGGGACAGTCCTGTCCCCAGGTGCTAATGGTGAGGGTGGAGGAGGGAGGGTAGACGGCACGGTTGTTGCTTTTCTGTTGAATTAATTTCATGAGGGCTTAATCCAAATGAGTGGAAAGGTGTTACATGAAGGCCATGCTTAATCCTAATAACTGGGATCTGTTCACCTGGACTTACGCCTACGGCAAATAAATGTTCCTAGAGTGCTCTGTGACAGTGAAATGCCTTAGAATTAATTCCAGCCGGATTCACTTAGATCTTGGCTCTGTTGACTTCCGTATGCAGAGGAGAGTCCTCAGCAGCCGTGAGGACATGCTCTGGAATTTTGCAGCTGCTTTTCATTCTCAGCTGAAGTCCAAACGCATCCTCAGCTGCAGCCTGGCCTTGTGCTGGGGCACAAAGGCGACGAGGGAATGGAGGTGCCTACCGTCTTGCCCAGCTTGAGTCCTCCGGCAGCTGCCCAGTTGGGGATGTGATGTTCTCTGAGCAGCAGCCGTCCCCGTCTCTGGAAATGCTCCTGCTCTTAGCGGTCATGCTGCTCTTTTAGGGTGCTGGGCTGGGGCTGCCTTTGCCCTGCTGGAAGAGACCATGAACTTCTAGCTCTGCTCAATCCACAGCTCCACCTTGATGAGTGCTTTTGCAAGACCTTTTGGTCTTCTCTGTCCACTTGTCCTTGGCATATGGGAATAGGAAGGGGCGAAGGATGCCCAGGGCAGGTCGTGTACTTCAGATGGAATACGATTGTGACGGGATTTGCTACGCAGCAGCTGGGAGCCGAGCAGCCCAGCTACTGCCGGGGAGAGAGATGTGAGGAGTGGGAGAGATGGAGCATGTGTCTCCAGCCATGTGATACAGCCAAGGACTGACAAAGGGCTGACTCCCAGAAATAGCAATAAAAGCCGCTACTCATACTTAATTGAAAACATTAATTTTGTCTTGGCTGTCCTGTTCATGCACCATATAATTCATGCCCTACTGCACAATTTAGGAAGGAATGTGCTCTCTGAGGCACTCTGGGTAATCTCATGGAAATTGCTATGCAAATTGGCTCTAGCAAGGCTGACCAATAATTTATAATGCCAGGTGGAACGTGTTAACCAATTGACTTGCATTCGTCATCAGCATTGTCCGTGTTCTGTCGAAAAACAAGGCAGATTTCCCAATTGGAAGTGAAGTTGCGGGGTGAGTCTGTGAATCCCGGCTCCGGCGGAGCGGGGCAGACCCCGGGGCTCACGGCTGAAAGCGGGACTTTCCCTCCGCTCTGTGCAGATGTGTGCAGGGTTCATTAAAGTTTATCTCCTTCAATTAAGTCATTGTATGAGGAGGAAGTAGCCAAGCAGCACAGCCAGTGTACTGTTCCTGCTTTTATGAGAAAATATGAACTATGAAACATTCCTCCTTATTTTTTTATCTTTTTTTCAGCCTACGAGCTGCAGGAGTGCCCTGACCCTGAACCTTTTGCTAATGGTGTTGTAAGAGGAGCTGGTTACAACGTTGGCCAGTCCATCTCCTTTGAGTGCCTGCCTGGCTACCAGCTGATCGGCCACCCCGTCCTGACCTGCCAGCACGGCACCAACAGGAACTGGGACCACCCATTGCCCAGGTGTGAAGGTATGGCTTTGGGGTCACCCCGAGAGCACCCGGACGGGCATTTCTGGGGAGAGAAACGGCTTCAGCTCTTTGTTCTTGGCCTCCTCTTGAATCGTTTTGTAATTGGGGTAAAAGTTTCTCTGGAAACGAAAGCGTCGCTGGAGGCGGAAGCATGTTCTCCGTGAGTTGGTGTTGAACACATTTCAGCCTAGTCAAAGTGAACGTTTTGAACAGTTCAAAACCAAGGTGCATCTTTTGAGATGGTGCGTTTGAATCTCATGCTACGGGTGAGGACAGTCTCTAGCTGTCAGTCTCGCCGCTGATGCCAGCGGGAGCTGCGCTTTCAGAAGGAAGCACTCCAGGGTGACTGCAGTGCTCGTTCTTGTCTGCTTTATTTCTTCTGCAATGTTCAGCTTCCGTTGATTTAGCGTTGGCAAATAAAAACAGTCCCTGGTAAAAGACCCTTGCAGCTCTGAAGGCTCTTAGTGTCCCAGGTTGTGTCCCAATCCCAGATTGTGTCCCAGTCTAGTCTCCGTAGTGTGGCAATGATGGCATCTGCAGAATGATCCAGATGGGAGTTCTTCAGTGACCTTGAACGTGGTCTCCCTTCTGAAGACCATGTATGCTGGGAAGACCCTGCAGGCTGAAGGAGTGGGTCTGTGTTCTAGGCATCGAAGCTCAAATGTCCAAATTCGCTTTTCAGCCCCCAGCAGGGCAGTTTCAGCCTTTCATCCTGTGTGCCGGTGGACTGAGTTGTGTGTGGTTTACTTTAGAAGGCTTTCATATGAACCCCTAAGAAGTTCAGAGCAGCTTATTGAAGCTTTCCCACCGCATTTCCCAGGAGCGCTGACCTTTATCCCGGCCGCTTTGCAGCACTTGGTCTGCAAGAACTGCGCGCTGGGCAAAGAGAGGGAGAAGTGGTATTTTTCCTCTTTTAAGTCCTAAGTCCTTGAACCCCAGAGAACACAAAGCACAAAGAACCGAATCCTCAGCTGCTCTTGCCCTGACCCCAGCAATGCACCAGGGAGGTGCGTTAGCCGAGACACCATCCTGTGCTCGCTGGGGGCAGCGGGATTACGCCCTTACCTACCTCCGGCGTCAGCTCTGCCAGCTACAACCATCCAATTCTTCCTTCCTTATTGTGCTTTTTAAGTAGCTTTCTTGCTCTTCGGCACTTCTGATAGCACAGGGGGATGAGCAGTTAGGTATGTTTTGGACCATTTGCTTTTTTTCTCTGTGCGTGCATCTGGAGGGCTGTTACTGCTCTTAAAGTCAATGCAGAAATTTCCTTTTCTAGCTGTTTCCGTAAATGGTCCATTTTTGCATAGCAGCAAGCAGTGAGGACTCTCTGCCTTAGGCTAACCACCTCACCTTTCCCGCACAGGTCACAGCTGAAAGCCCTTTTAATTAAAAGAGAAGCTGTAATTCTAAAATAAATGCACAGAAACTGAGGTTTCCAGCACCACTCCAGGGAGACTTTTCCAGTGATCAGCAGGCTGCCTGCTGCTTTGCAGGGCAGAAAGGAACTCGGCCCCCAAGGTTCCTTGGGTGTTTGTTTCAGAAAATGAGTGTGTGGAGTTACAGAAATACACATGCTTTTTCGCAGCTTGACAGACCCCGTGAATAAGCAGAGCAGAACCAGGCAGGGAATAATATGGAGCCTGGCTCTAACCTCACATCTGGAGCATCAAGTCAGGGCCGGGGTGGTAGAAGTCTGTGGAGCTACGAAGAAGAGTGAGCGTGCAGCACTGAGCCCGAATTAGTAAGGTGTGTCGGGAGGGAGGACGTGTTAGCCGATGCCAAGGGTTGGGTTGACGCAGCTACGTGGGTTCCAGAGCAGAGCTGGCTCAGGCGGGTGACACTGTCTGCACTTACCCCCATGCCTTCAGCTGTTGCAGGTTGAGGAACACGCTGCAGATGTTGCGGTGGTTTCTGTTGAACCTCCCTGCCAGGGAGGTGCAGAAGCTGACGCTGGTACGTGGGACTGTCAGACCTAGGGACCTGCTGTGGCCCTCCTGCGGTGCCTTCAGCAGGGCGTCACCTCCTCCCCCTCGCTTCTGCTGCCCAGGCTGTTTCTAAGTGCCTCTCTTCAGTTTGCAAGTTCGTTTGGAGCTGGAAGATACCTAGTGCGATAGAACTGTCGTCTTGATTAATGAATTGGATGGTGCTGTCACACAAATCATCATTTCCCCCCTCTGTGAGAAGCCAGCTGCTCGGTGGTTCTGGTCCAGGCCACGCTGGATGAACAAGTGGAGAGATTTGCCCACTGGTGGGATCTCGGCAGGAGCTGTAGTTTCCATGCATGGGTGCAGACAGCTGGTGGAGCACAAAGACTCTTACTAGGGCATAAGATAGAGTTTATTTGTGCACCTGGCTATCACATCTGTACAAAACGCCCTGACAGTCTCCTTTCAGCTCCAAAGCACTTACATTTATTGTAATGGAATTAAGTTGAAAATGTTAGATGTAGTTGTGACAGATAGGAATTATTCAAGGTTCGGGGCTGGATCCTACAGAATTGCTATCCTTTTATCAAAAAAAAAAAAAAAAAAGGAAAGAAAAAAAAAGAAAAATGGGAAATAGAGGATCTTCAGGAGTTACTGTTTTGGGAGATATCTCTGCATTAGGTTTGTGTTTCTGTCTGATTGCCTGCAGTGCCTTGTGGGGGGAACGTCACCACCCAAAATGGTACCGTTTACTCTCCCGGCTTCCCCAACCAGTACCCCAATTCCCAGGACTGCACTTGGCTTCTGACCGTGCCGGTGGGATATGGAATCCATCTCAACTTCACTCTGCTGCAAACGGAGCCCTACAACGATTTCATCACCATTTGGTGGGTACAGCAAAGGTGTGAGGAGCGACTGGAGTCGCTACTAAGGCTCCGTTTCAGGAAGATGCTCTTGCTGAGAAATAGAGCGCCCATTGCCAGGGTGCGTGGGTGGTGCCGTGTCTGAGAGCGTGAGGAAGTATCCTCTGGGGACACGGGGGTGAGGATTTGGAATTTTTTTAACTCCGGGTGCCTTTAGATTAACGACCATGTGCTGCGAGGGGGTGGCAAAATGGACGAGGTGACTGTCTCCAGACACAGTTAATGTTGACAAATGGAGGCAAGGACTGCAGGGGCAGCGAAGGGAACGCTCACTGGGTGACGGGGCTGCTCGTGCCAAGTGAGGGAAGTGTCGTCCTTTGGGGGAGTCTGTACAGGAACCCTTGGCTTTCCTGGTGCTTTTGCCTCGGTGTTGTGCAGCTCACAAGGAGCAGTCCCGCCCTTGGCCGTACAGCAGCACCTGTAAGACCTTATAGGTCTTTTTTGCCCTTAATTCCTGTGATCATCGGCAGTTAGAAATGAAGCCCGTCAGCCGCCTGCGGTGCCTGGGCTGAGCAGGCACGGTCCCGCTGCTTTGCCGTGTTTGCCACGAGGAGGGCTGCCAGGGGGCGGCGAGCGGGTCCCTGGCTGTGGCGGGAGGGCGTTCGGCAGCAGGGCCCCCGCATCCTGCTGGATGCTTTCATCAGCCTGTCCCTTCATCCTGAGATGCTCTGCGGAATGGAATAAGGAAACATCTCCTGGGAAGCCTGAGGGGCTTTACAGAGGAGACTTTATGAATGGTAAACAGGGTCTTTATCTCAAGCTAAATTTAGTTGAAATGGATCTTGTTCGGACTCGCATAATAGGAATTGCCTTTTGCTTCTGATTTCTCTGATAGACATTTTCTGGGGCTCATTTTTATTCCTTTTGCACTTTATCTATGGCTACCTGCCTGGGGATAGAGGTTGAATGAAGAAAAAGCCGCTGGTAAATGGTTTACCGATGTCCTCTTTTGGTTTTTCCTTTCCAATGAGAGCTGCGCAGCCCTGCAGCCCAGGCTGACCTCCCAGACGGCAAAGGCAACGCTGGGATGGCGTTAGGAACCAGCTGTGCCCCCCAGCTGCCTTTCCAATAGCAGCAACTGGGAACTGTGACCTTTGATGTAAAATGGGCGCAACTCTGCTGCGGTTAATGAGGTGGCACTGATTTCTTCACCCCAGGAGCCTCACAGGCTGGGATCTTCCTTTCCTATTTGGAGAAAGGAAGAGAAATGGCATATTATCAACCTCAGTCAGTGCAGGGAGCACACGCAGCTGCACTGGCTGAAGAGCTTGTGGCCAAATTCTTGAGCTTGTCGCACTCAATCAGTGCCTGACTTTCAGAATATCCCAGTGTCTGCGGTGCAAACAGGGAGTGAAGCTCCACTGGAAAACTGGCCCTCATTCTTCAAGTTCTGAGGTTAAAAATGAAGTTCATGCTTGTAATTGTCTACTGGGTGAGCACTGCAGTGCCAGAGGAGATTATTCTGGTTATAGGGGAGTGGGGAGGGGGACTGGGGGTCCAGGTCAGCTCCCCAGGCAGCTGCTGAGACTGTAATATAGATGTAGAAAAGGGAGGACAAGGAAGGAAGAGCATGGAGGAGTTTCTGTGTATGCAGTGTAGGAGGTTGGTTGTTGTCTGGGATTAAAGACGTGTAATAATGCTCTTTTCTTTTGTTTCTGACATACAATTTTAGGGATGGTCCACAGCAAACAGCCCCACAGCTCGGTGTGTTCACTGGCAACTCTGCTAAGAAATCAGCCCAAAGCTCTTCTAATCAGGTCCTGATGAGGTTCCACAGTGATGCAGCCAACGGAGGGATTTTTGCCATTTATTTCTACGGTCTGTATTGCTTACTGAGCAACTTGTGCCTTATACCTGCCTATGGGATGTGTCGGGGCATGGATCGGTTGTGGCTTGTTGTGGGGAGGACTAGTTCTGGGGAAGGGAAGATGCGGGGGGAAAAAAAAAAAACCCCATACTTTTACCTGAAATCTTCCACAAAGGGCCCAGTTTTCACAGGTTTGAGATTGAAGGTCCCTTATGCAATTGAGCGCTGGCAAGTGGTCACAGAGTCTGTGCGGATGTGGAAATCCATCCGTAACGTCGTGATAATTCAAGCACAAATCAAGTGCCTGCGAACCAAGAGCCATGCCAGCCCTGCGCCTCTCTCAAGGTGATGCCTGTAAATATCATCCTCTCCATGGCAGATCCTGTTATGGATGGCTCTCCTTTGTTTGCCTAAAACTCTTCTTGCCTGCAGTGTTGGCTGGATACGGAATTGTCTTTCCAGTGCTACGCTAAACCAGTTGGGTCAACTTGGTGGCCTGTTTTAAATGGCAGCTGGAGAGCAGCTCGGTGGAAAGAGACCTGGGAGTCCTGGTGGACAGCAGGATGCCCATGAGCCAGCAATGCGCCATTGTGGCCAAGAAGGCCAATGGCATCCTGGGGTGCATCAAGAAGAGTGTGGCCAGCAGGTGGAGGGAGGTCATACTCCCCCTCTGCTCTACCCTGGGGAGGCCCAATCTGGAGTGCTGGGTCCAGTTCTGGGCTCCCCGGGTCAAGAAGGACAGGGAACTGCTGGAGAGGGGACAGCAAAGGGCTACCAAGATGCTGAGGGGACTGAAACATCTCTCTGATGAAGAAAGGCTGAGGGATTTGGGTCTCTTCAGTCTGGGAAAAACGACTGAGGGGGAATCTTATCAACTCTTATAAATACTTAAGGGGAGGGTGTCAGGAGGGTGGGGCCAGGCTCTTCTCAGTGGTGCCCAGCAACAGGACAAGAGGTAACAGGCACAAACTTGTACATAAAAAGTTCCACCTGAAGATGAGGAGGAACTTCTTTCCTGTGAGGGTGGCAGAGCCCTGGCACAGGCTGCCCAGAGAGGTGGTGGAGTCTCCGTCTCTAGAGACGTTCCAAACCCTCCTGGACGCGTTCCTGTGCCACCTGCTGTGGGTGACCCTGCTCTGGCAGGGGGTTGGACGAGATGATCTCCAGAGGGCCCTTCCAACCCCTGCCAGTCTGGGATTCTGTGACTTCATTTCTCTGGGGAGGAAAAGAGTTCCTGTAAATCCCTGAATTACTTGGGGATTCTTTGGTGTGAGTGCAGCTCGCGCTAGAGAGATGTTGGGTATTACATTGAAATGAGAGCGTTTGCTTTCCACCAAACAAGAGCCCAACTTTAAATTGGATTAGCTAACAAGTTCCTACGGCAGTGCTGGGATTTTGGAAAGCGCAAATGGAGACCTTCCCTCGCTTCGGTAATTTGCTGGCAACGATGTGAACAAAGACTTACATGAATTACACGATGAATCTGTGCAGAATGTCTTAGCTTCTGTTCGGTTCTGAAAGGCAAGTATTATACGGACAGGCTGAATTTAAAGAATGTTTGCTAGGCTTCGGAGGGAATTGGTTTACTGCTGCAAAACACTGTAAGATTTATATTACTAGACAATGGCGCTTATATAACAGTTATGGAAAAAATTATGGTTTAGGCAGTTTGGCTCAGAAATGAGCAATATGTAAACACTGCTGCAGTTCAGCAAATGCTTCTTTTGTAATGTGAATTAGACACTATCATTGCTATGGTGGAGCCCATCAGCGTATGTTGCAGTTCTCTAAACTTGATGGCACTTTGTACTGAGGTTTCTTTAGCTCATGGTTTATGTGGGGTATAAAGCCAGTCACAGGCACGATGAGAGGTCTGGGGTTGGTGCTGGTACGGATCGGAGGAGCCCAGCAGTCACTTATAACCTGCTTGACCAGCTGGGCACTCCCACAACTGCTCAGCCTGTCATTAAAGTGTCATTTACTGGCTTATTGCTCCCTGTGTACGTGGGACTTTCGTATAAAGCCTAACCCTAAAGTTTTAAGTGATTGAGGCGGTTGCCTCCGGGGTGGGATTCTTCTCTTTCCCCGGCTCTGGGTCTGCGCATGGTGCCGTGCGCACCGAGAGAGGTGCGGGAGGAAGGGGGGGAATTTTCACACCGGGCCCAGGCAGCGCAGTCAGCTAAATCTTTGGCATCGCCCTTTGGGGTGTATCTGCGGGAAATGCAATTTCCTCGGGATCTACAGCAATGTATATTTTCATTTCTGCGTCTGCATGCTGGCAGATCTAGGACATAGGAGACGTCGTCCTTCAGCTTTAAATTGTCTTTTCCCGTCCAGTGATGATCAGCACCGTGTCGGAGAACCGTTGCCCTTTTAAATGCCTGCAAAGGAAGGTTTCCGTAGGGTGGAGGAAGGGAAACAAAAGAATGATTCGCAGAGCTTAAAGATTCAATAGCATCCCTTGAAAAATGATGATGTTGCACCTATTATTAAACGGGTTAGTTGAGGTGCCAGCGCGAACTGATGTGTGAGCGTGATGGGAGAGGGTTTTATGGCACAGTAACTCAAGGGGGTCCCAGTGTGTTTTCAAGGACGGGACTCTGTTTTGTCCTGCTGAGAACAAATGGATGTGCTGTTGAAAGGAGCTTTGCTGGTGCTGTATCACCCATATGCTGAAGCCATCTTAATCACACCTCTGTATTGAAATATGGCCCATTAAGGAGTGGAGATTAATGCTGTAAACGCTGGGTTATCTTTCCACTTCAATAGATGCTGTCATGCACTTTTAAAATAGCATTTAATTTAAATTTTTGTCACGGTTTCCTTTCCTTCTTTCCCCCACTGTCAAACACCTGCTTAGAAGGTTGCACGTAAGTGTGTTCCCTCCTGGGATGGCTCTTTGCTGGGTAGCAGAAGGGTTCTTCCCCGCTGCCTCCCCTCTCCCATCCCGTGTGCGGGCTCCCCCAGCTCATCCCTTCTCTGTGCTCCCGTGCCGGCTTGCAAAGAAGGGGCTGAGCATCCGAATTGCAGAGCTGGCACTTGCCTTTGACCTCCCCAGGTTGAGTTTAGCTCGCTGCAGTAGCATGTGTTTGTTTTTCCCTCCGCCTTGCACACATGAGAGACGTCAGCCCATCCTTCACGTTAACCAGAAGCGGCTCTGTTCCCCCGAACCTCCACACATCACGTTTTTCCATGTGTCTTTTGGGGAAGGTATTATCCTACCCCAGGTTAGAGCGTAGGGAAGTTGGAGCGAGACGGTGGGGCATCTACTTCTGCACGTGTGTATTTAATCATCACCATAAGCCTCATTAAAGTTGCTGCCAGGACTGCCAGCCTTGCTGTGGTGTGAAGAGTTCGACAACGTGAAGTTAGTAAGAATTAATATTCAGTGGCAGCTTGAGCTCCGGTATCTTAAATTAAAGGGCTGATATAAATTTCAGAGGAAGTTACGCTTGTCCAGGGTCAGCTGCGGGGAGAGCAAAGATGCAGAGAAGTGCTGAGCAAATAGCAGAAAATGTCTTTCATTAATATTCATTTGGCTCCCACTACCACCTTTTCAATTTAGCCGTGCTCACAGCGCTTGTATGTTTATTTTCATAAGCAGCACAGCGCTCGAGCCTTATGCACCCATGTGCTTGTAAGCAGGGCCTTTGTTTTGCTCGGTGTTAGCTGATCTTTAATTTTTGGTGGAAAATTTGCTGTTTGCAATGTATTTGGTCAGGTGCATGAGCCATAAGGAGTTGTTTCTGCTCCTTGACTGGATGCCTTCTTCCCGTTTAGCCACATGGCACCCCTGAAAAAACGCCTAATTGGGCAAAAAGTAGAAGGTCTGCCCTGTTTTGCCTGCCGTGAGGCACTGACATCAACCTTGCATAGGTTACTTTGAGAACTGCAGGCTACATATAGGATTTGCAATTGAAAACAGTAGCACTCCTGGAATTATTTGCAGAAGAAATTAACGCATAAAATTCCCAGTTAAAAATAAACCGGGGAGTTTTGCGATCTCTGTTCAAGGACAGGCGGTACGGGTGAAATTCTCTGAATGATTACCGTCATTGACTCGGTGCTGGAGCAGTCTGAGATTCTCCCTCTGCTGTGACTGAGCTAATTCCACTGAGGTCAGCCAGATCTTCTCTTTTAGTATCCCAAAAGGTGCTGGTCGTGTTGCCTCACGTCAGCACCCGTCGGTCATCGCTCGGTGTTCGTCCCAATGGACTAACGCTGCAGGGTACCTGCCTCGCCACAGACTGACAAAAATCTGTTTCCGATTAGGTGTCAGAAACCGGAGAGAGCTGCTTTGGGGCACAAGTACCTGGAGCCGTCTCCGTAGGGTTTGGAGCAGGAAAGGGCTGGTTGTGCTTTCGCCAGTTCCTTCTATGTGTGGGGAGGGAGGATTTGCTCCGATGCCTGCTGTGCTTAGCTCCGAGATGCCGTGGCTGCCTTCACCCCCAGCTTAACGTCTGCTGCTCTTCCTTTGCTCTCTTTCAGCCTACCAGCTCTTCAGGTGTCAGCCGCCGACCATCGTTCCCAACGCAGAAATCATCACTGAGAATGAAGAGTTTAACATAGGTATCCTCTCCCGGTCCTCTGAGCCCTCTTTCCCCCTCACCAGCTGCTGGGAATGCCACAGGAAAACTCATGGGTGTTGTCACCCCGTATCTGGGGTTTCAGGACACCTCTTCACGCGTGGGATTGTGTGTGGCGTGGGGAGGTGTGCGGGACCCTGCTCAACACCCGACGTTCACACGGAGTCAAATTGATCGGACTGTCCCGAGGCTTTTCCTCTCCTGTTAGTACAGAAGAAGTGGTTGGGCTTTTGTGAAAGCCCCGAGCTTGTTCGGGAACATTCGGAAATGTTTGCCACGATAATAGTTTTCAGGTGTTTCAAACAAAATGTTGTGTGAAAGCTTGGAGGCCGTTATTCTTTTTTTGAGAACCTTTCACCCATATCGACTGTGCTTTTTGTATTTTTAGCTGTTGCTCGTGGTTACATCCACATTTTAAGCGTGTCTGTGACCAGTGCATTAGCCGTGATTTTTTTTAAAGCATCTTTTTCTCGCCGTCTGCTCTCTTTGAGGGAAGTCTCCACCTGAAATAGCTTGCACAAATCATACTAGTCTCAGTGGCACGACAGCAGTTTATCCCAACTGAGACTCCAGCATGCCTTTCTACACCTTTTATTTCCACACGGTCATGTCAGAGCTCGATGGCAGAGGCAAGGTCGAGGGGGACGAGAGGTCTCTGCCCGCCCCACCTCCGTGGTACCCTCTTCCCAGGGCACGGCTCAGCCTTAATGAATTGATCCTTCTCTTGAGTCAAGATGTTTTCTGTTTCTGTCCGTAGGCGACATAGTGAGGTACAGGTGCCTTCCTGGCTTTACCCTGATTGGAAATGAAATCCTGACCTGCAAACTAGGCACTCATCTCCAGTTTGAAGGACCTCCACCCACGTGTGAAGGTAAAGCTGGGGGTGCCCGGGGTGGCAGCCAAAGCTTCCTACAGAGACTGCTGCGAAGTGTGGAGGCTTGTGAAGTGAGCTGGATGGCAGCTGGGGGAGGTTTCCTTGCACATTCTGCATCTCTGGGGCTAATTCGCACATCTCCAGGGTCCCAGTAGTGCAAAACCGCCCGTCAGGACCTTGTGAGGAGGGCAGGGAAAGGCTGTTCTCCCAACCCACCTTGGGTCACACACCTTGGCCGGGCTCAGGCAACAACCAGCAGATAACGGTGAGAGATTTGCTGGGTGACTTATTGCAGCCACCCTCTGATAAATGATAGGGAACGTTCCTCCACCCCTTGCTGGCTCCGGGGATTTTACGGTGACTCCACATTGTCTGGGGACACATCGGGTACCCCTGGATTATACCCCAAGCCCCCAGTTCAGGAAGGCACTTTAAGCTTGGACTTCCCTGCAGATGGAGTGAGCAGAGGTCTGACACACCGTGTGTCTGACGGCATTCGGGAAGTCATTTAAACAGTCACCCAGACGTCCTTACCCTGGGAGGGGGGAGGAATTCTGCGCTGAGGGTTTGCCAGTGATACATGATCAGCCAAAGGAAGCACAGGCTGCAGCGCATGAGCTCCTCCGGCGAGGCAGTCCTGCCAGGAACGGACTCGCTATTAGTGCCACAGAATGTATGACACGGGAGAAAAATGAAAGCCCCGAGCAGGCTGCGCTGTACACCTTGCTGCTGCTCAGGAGGGATCCCAAAGATGTTTCCGTGCTACCATGTTACCTTATTTATCCTCTGGATTCCTGCTGGTACTTTTGCTCACTCCAGCCGTGATTAATTTCATCTCCTTCATTCCCTCCTATCTGAACATTTTTACCATATAATGGGATATTTTTCTATAGCTTTCTTCTCTCTGAAATAGCATGAACTGAAGGAGAGAAAGGGAGGTCATTCAATTATTTACTGATGGTTGTTAGCCTGGGGGTAAAGGGACTGCTTAAATTACATCTGGCCACCAATTTATAGAGGTCAAAAAATCACTGATGGGATTAAGGATTTGGAAAGAATACACTGTTCTTTCTGGATAGTTCTGGCTGTTTTCTATTAATACAAGTACAGCATTTGCACTGGGCTTTAGTGACAATTATGGATAAAGATCCCTTTCTTTTTATGCTTTTTGCTCACTTGTGTGTTTGCCTCCTCTTCTGGGGTGTTTTTGCTGGCCTTTTTACGTAGCGTATTCGGCCAGATTTAATATTTTCAGAAGCTGAATGGGGCGTAGTGATTAGAGAAAGGAATTGGAGTTCTTACATCCTAGTTAACAACTGCACGGGTGACCCGGGATAAGCCTGTAGTTCCACACCTTGTTCTAACCCAGGTAATAAAGTTTCCAGGGATTCCCAGGGTGTGTTTTGTAACTGGAGAATAGTTGCTCGGTTGCAGTGCCATTCATTTTGAAAGAGACGTGAAACAATGTGAAAACGGTTGGGATTTGTGGAAGCGCGGCATGCTTCGTTTGGAACCTGTGTCAGGGTCTGGGGATTCTCCGTGAGCCCCAAGGGCCAAGGGTGCGGTGGATGTACGCGGGTGGGAGTCGTGCTCTGTCTTGACCTAGCGCCTCAAGACCGATGACCTTGGCCATAGTACCTTGTGTTTTCTTCCTTCCTCTGCAAAATAGGAGAATTCATTTGCTATTGTCTCTCCTTCACGTTCCCGGCAGTGCACTGTCCGATGAACGAGGTGATGACGGACTCCACCGGTGTCATCCTCAGCCAGAGCTTCCTGGGAAGTTACCCCCACTTTCAGACCTGTTCCTGGGTGGTGAAGGTAGAGCCTGGGTATAACATCTCCCTCACCATCGAGTACTTCTTGAGTGAGAAGCAATACGATGAGTTTGAAATCTTTGACGGTAAGAGATTTGCCGCTTTGTCTTGCATAGCAGCTGAGGGGAAAGGAGAGAAATGGCAGAGTTTTGTTAATCTCTGTTCCCAGAGCACTCTGGGGACAGCTTTCCACCACTCTGCCTGTAACCTTCTGCTGGACTTAAAGAAAGCTCCTCCTAAGACTCACTGATTCTCTGGATAAGAAAATACCAATGATTTGATCTTTGGGTGACTCCCAATTTTTCCAAGGGGCAGGAGTCGGCAAGCTCCTGGGAGAAATTGTAGTGGAGGTTGCTGGGAAGGCATGAGTTGAGAAGGTGGGATTCCTCATCCCCCAAGCCCATGCAGCCCGGATTTTCTAGGCCCATGAGTTGTCATGAACTGAGAGGGGAACTGTCAACATTCACAATGATGCAGTTTTGGAACCAAACGCAGAACACAAGCACTGTGCTGATGCTTCCGTGATTTCCCACTGGGACTTGAGCCTGGAGCAAAATCATGGTGTTACTGCGGTCAACTGGGCTTTGTTGGCAGCTGGTTTCCCAGGAGCCAGGTGTCTGCTCTGGGACTGGTGTTCGGGAAACCCCCTGAGCACGAGCTGTGTGGAGTTCCACAATGTGCCCGTTCCTTCTGCAGGAACACGCCCTGGCACATAAGGCCCAGGAGTGAGGGTTTGTGTGTGCCAGCCCTGACTTTTCCTCCTTCCCTTTGTCCTTACAGGTCCCTCTGGCCACAGCCCGCTGCTGCTGTCGCTGAGTGGGAACTACTCTGTCCCACTGACCGTCACCAGCAGCGGCAACAAAGTCTATCTCCGCTGGTCCTCTGATCATGCCTACAACAGAAAAGGCTTCAAAATCCGCTACTCGGGTAAGCACACAGCAGAGACGAGGTGCCTCTGCCAGGAACGTGGCCATCCCTTCAGCTAAGGATCTCCACGAAATTGCTGCGGAGGGGCAGAGGCCATCTGTGTCGGCAGACGCTGCCAAGGCCTGGGAAATGCACTCAAAGCTGGGCTCGTTCCGAGCTGGTGGGGCTGGGGAAGGCAGGATTATTTCCAGCAGAAACCTTGAAGCTTTCGGCTGCAAGCACCCTTAAGAATCAGAACCAGAATATATAACCATAGACATCATGGCTCTGGATGAATGAAACCCATCCCAAGCAATTCACAGTCAATAATTGCTGCGTTACTAAATTATTGCGTCCTTGCAATGAGGCCGTTTTGAGATGTTTGAAGATTAACAGGACAAAACGTAAAAAGTTGTGTTAGGAGCTGCTCGGTGCGTGAGGCACAGCTTCCGTGAGGCTGATGGTGCTACAGCGTTTGCTGTGGATCGTTGGGAACACCTCGTGCTCCTGCGCAGGCGTTCTGCCGCTGCTCTTGCAGGAGCAGGACCGCGGAGTCTCGGTTGCTCGTTCAGCACAAATCCACTGCTGGATACAGGATGTTTGCTGAGAATTCCTTAAAACCAACTGCTGTGTTTTGGAACTTAGCAAATCTTAATTAATGGAAGTTATAAAACTGGGCTGAGAACTTGCCAGTGTGTCATAAGTAAATAATGACTTTACTCAGTAAATGAATTAAGTAATATTTAATTATCAGAAATTAGTCTTTATTTCTAGAGCCAGGTGAAACTTGGATAGTAGCCCTGCACTTTCCCCCTTTAACTTCATGTTTATCCGTCAGAAGTTCTCTATTTCTTGTACAGCCTTAGGTTATGGTAAGCACGGTGTAATTCCTGAGAACGGGAAGGGGATTTGTCCTGGTACTGCCCACCCAGTGACTGATTTATTGCCTTCTGCCCTTCTCTCCAGCTCCTTACTGTAGCCTCCCGCAGCCGCCGGCCCACGGGCTGATCCTCAGCCAGACGGGTCTGCACCCCGGCAGCACGGTCCGCTTTGGCTGCGACGCGGGCTACCGTCTGGTTGGCCACAGCACCACCACCTGCGCCCAGCACCCTCAGGGCTACTTCCACTGGAACGAAGCCATCCCCCTCTGCCAAGGTGAGAGCGGGCAAACGCATCCTTGCGAGGATCTGGGGGTCCTAGGCAGGACTGAGAAAAACGTGGGGAAAACAACAACCTATTGTAATTCCCCCAATTCCCTATTGAGAACGGGCTTTGGGCTGCAGGTAGGCAGTGAGGGTGCTCCTCTTACATCCACGTCTTTGGGAACAGATGAGCAAGGAGGGAAGGGGGTAGCTGTTTGGGAGCACTTGGATGGGGGAGGAAAAAAAGCATCTGTGCAAAGGCTACTGCTGTAGAAATGCTTGAACTCTCAGTAAAGGCACAGCCGAGCCTCGGTTAAGTCCAGGAGAAGCTGTCGCCTGGAAAAATCTGGAAAGGCCGTCAGAAGCACGGGTCCCGCTGGGTTTCAGTGACTAGGATTTCCTTTGGTATTTCTGGAAGTGCTGTCTTAGGTCTGCGCGTGTCAGTGGGGGATGAGGAATTTTTTTAGGATTCAGATGGTGCCCAGTTTCTCTTGGCTTCATATAAGATTTAGGCATGTAGTTGTTCTTTCCACATGTCCTCCTAATTAACCGTAATCTTTGTGACGGATCATACTTAGCACATGGCTCCTTGCAGGCGGGGGAGCGGAGGGGAGGACAGGGCAGTGTGCCCCGGGGGGGCTGCGCTTCTGCGCTGTTTTGTCTCCCTCACCATGTTCACTTCCTGATTGCACCTTTTTCTCACTCCGCCAATCATCCCTGTTCCTTTGTGTTGATAAAATGCCCATCTTTATTCTGATGAAGCCTTTCAGTGTCTTTGAACATTCATCCATGTTCCAAGGGGACCGAGCACTGGGGATTAATATTGCATTGACTTCCCTGGAAACTAGCCAGGGAACAGAGACAGCATAGGCAAAATCTCATTGCGGCGTCTGCATTTGTTGTCCAGTCCAAGCCGTAAGGAAAAGCAGGATTATTTAGTGTGGGAAGTGCCAAAGAGCCTTGAAAAAAAAATCTCTTCTGTGCTCCTATATCACTTAGTCCCTTTGGAAATTGCCCAGGGGTGCAAACAGCCCTGCCCCTGAAGGGAGGGTTTGTGCTGTGGGTGCTTACATCCGTGTGGAGCCCTCTCAAGGCTGTATTTATTTAAGGGTGAGTGGAAAGCAGTAAAGCAACCCCAGCGACGCAGTGGCATTGGCGAGGGGGAGCTGGGAAGCGGAGCCCGAGCTCCCGTAGTGATTTAGCCTCTGCGGTAACGCGGGTGGGGGCAAACGCCGAGCGCTGGAACGAGCAGATGAACCGCGCAGCAAGACCGGCAGGCGCGAGGGGCTGTCATGGCAACTGTGCCTCCTGAATCCTAAGCCCAGCGTAGGGAATTTCTCTGATGCACTGCGTCTTTTTTGGGGAAAATCGTGTCATCGAGAGTAGGTAGAAATGCTGCTAAGTCTTTCCTGCCCTGGTGTGCTGGAATGGCACCCGAGCCTCATGTTTGGCTCCAAAATCTGTGTTTACTTCCAAGAGGTGTAATGGTGTGTGGGGAGTGGGTTTTAAACACGGAGGTGGGGAGGAGGTAGAGAGAGGATGTGTGGGGAGGCTGGGAGGGGGATGTACTGAGATGAGGACTCCCCTGACAGCAGTGATTCAAAGCAGAAACCAGTCCCCGAGCGCTGGTGCGTGGGCCACCAGGGAGGGAGTCAGAGCCGTGACTTGTCACTACCTGGCCTAGAAACAGGGGGTCCTGCAATGTTGCTGAGCGCCCCAGGTCTGCGAGAGCAGGAATTCCCATGGGAGCCAGGTGGGAAGCACTAACCCCGTCTCCTGGGGGAGTCTGGACAAGCTCCCACCCCACGTGTGACATGTCCGGAGCTTGGTAGGCACAACCCGTGATGCCACTCCATGGCAGTCACCAACAGAGAAAGAACTGGGAGGCCAATTCGTAGCATTTCAGGTAGGCTCCTGCTCCGATTTCCCCTTTGGAGAGGTGCCTGTGTCCCCACTGACCGCAGAGATCAGGATCCTGGTGCTGGATGTCCCTCTGGAAGAGCCTGTCACTGTCCCGTGAGGAGGAGAGCTTCCTGGTGTCGTTAGATCCTGAGGCTGAAACAGCCCCTTTGGGAAAGTCACCTCCTCTCTCTGTTTCCCCATATTGACATCAGGAATCTTAACACTGGCCCATGGCGATCAAGGGCCCTGAGATGGCTGCAGGAGGTGAGTGAGCGGCAGCGATTCATGGCGGAGCAGCTCCCCCCCCTGGCCTCCAGCAGCCGATAGCCCGGGCTGGCTCCGCTCTTCTTGCCCACTTCAGCTACAGAAAATCCAACATCCTTTTTTTTTTTCCCTTTTACATCGCTCTCCAAGCCAACTGGCAAGCTTTTGTTTTGGGCTGTACTCAATTTCTCATCTTTTCTGGTGGCCAGGACCACATGGCAGAGGTTTGGGAACTCGATCCATAACACTGCATAAATCGCTCACACAATCAGCTGCGTTCGGAGGAGGGGAACTGGGGTGCCCGTAAACACATGGTCTAGTTAACAAATGACATTTCCCATAGCTCCCTTCTGCCAGCGCATAATCCTCTTCCCCTTCCCCATCCCCTCTGAATAATCTTTACTACGTGCTCTGTCCTAGGTGACATTTATGGAAACAGCAGAGAATATTCTGCAGGGAACAGTCTTGCGTTGGCACAATGGGGGAGAACACAAGATGATCTAATACGCCTTTTCTGTCTCTGCTGCCTATTTTTAAGCTGCTTTGTTTTTGGAATCCCAGCTGCAGATTTGCTTTCATAGCCTCTGTCCCCTTTCCTAGCACATCATCTCCCTGCAGACTGAGTTTTTGTACCTCTGAACCCCCGTAAGTGCTCCTTCTCCCCTTTCCCTGGACCACGCTCTCCCCAGGGCTCACCTGGCCAAATGCTGGGTCGCTTTCCCCTGCAACGTCTACTGTCTTTCATCTCCTCCGCTTCTGGTGCGTTGCAGCACCCACAATTTGAGCCTCAGAAATACTCTTCGGAGCAGATGGCAAGTTTATTGCCACCCCAAAAATCAACCTACTCTGCTTCATGCAGAGAATAAAACCTTACTAATACCACATTCTGCTCAAGGACGCCGGATCTGCAGGGAAGAAATGATCCTGCCACGGGTGCAGGGCAGCAGAGATTGAGCCCCACATGTCTCTCCCTCTCTGATTCTTCTTCATGCTGTAGCCCGACCATCTGCAGGTGAAGAGGGTTACATTTTTGTATTATTTTTGGTGGCTTTATGAGCTTTTTAGTTACCTGCATCTGGCCCAGAAGTGTTATTGCTAACTTCGGTATCAGGGCAAGGCTTACGCAATGGAAAGACTCTAAATGATCAGAGGGGCAGAAGAAGGGAGCTTGCTGGGAGGCAGGACGAGGCAGCGGCAGGTCATCCTTCCCTTGTGCAGGGAAACGAAGGCAAGTGGCAGCTCAGCCTCGCCGGCCTGGCCCTGGTCTCTCCTCATTCCTGCTGTCCCTCCCCGGCGATCCCTCTGCCTCCGTTTCCTGGTGGCAAATAGAGGCGGTGAGTTTCGGCGAAGCATCAGGCTGCAGGAGAGAGCTGAAGAGAGAAAGGAGGAGGCTTTGCTGGGGGCAGGGCAAGGGAAGAGGGTCAGCTTTCTCACCAGCCTCTTTGGTCGGATGCAACATCAGAAAGTAATGATGAGAGAAGCGCCAGGTGGAAGGGAAAGGGTAGGGCTTTCCAGGTTCCCCTCTTCTTTTGCCTCAGAAGGAAATTGGTATTCAGCATGGCTGCTTGTCTAGACACCCAGCCTTGTAGAGATTCGCCAAGCTCCTTAGCTCGATGAAGTGACATACATGTGATTATCATTTCAACCAGGGATATGCCTGATCGTGCTAATACGAGCCTGCTGAATTACTCACACCTATTAGCAGTACCAGCATCTGCAAGGTGCTGAGTAATTGTGCTCCAGGCTGGGGCTCTGGCCGGCGCGTGTACAGAAGTGGGACGACAAGTATCGTGGACCTTGAGTGGTAGAAGGTTGCAGTGGTTGTGCTGATGCTGTACACAACAAGTTTGGTCTCTCCTTTTTAGTGCTCAGTGGTGTTCGTGTCACCAGAAGGTGACTGTTCTAAGGTTGCTGATTTTCTAACCCTTGTTTGTGCCCACAGGGAGTAACAGGAAGGTGAATGTGCGTTGAAGTATCAGCGTGTGGCTCAGGAGGCATCAGCTCAGTCTCCCGTTCGTGCATTAGCTGACTGGGAGCGGCTCGAGCTACTCCAGGATGGAATGGATTTGCTTTAGAGCATTTTTAAAATGCGGACAATTAGGTTTTGGCCTCCGAATCAGTGCTTGCTGGCAGGCTCTGCTCGTCTCGGTGCTCTGCAGAGGCTGTTGGCCACCACACTGGCTGGTGGCCTCACGGCAGCTTTGCAGGTCCCAGGCTGCTCTTCCCCCTAGTCATCCCGTGCCTGCACAGACGGGTGGGCTTCCCCCAGAGCCAGGACTCGGAGAGGGATGGGAACCTGCGCATGGGGTTTGGAGGCAGGTCTGGGGTTGGTTTCCCAGCTCTTCCCAAAACTGACAGAGAAAAACAGGGCTTGGAGTGACAGACTGCCGGCGCTGGTTCTCCCAGCGGCAGGGAAGGGGGGAACAGGAATCGAACACGGTCTTCTGAACCTCTCGCAGCATAAATGAACGTGATGCCGGTCTGTCTGTATTTGGCTGTTGCTCGTGTCCCCTTTCTGCCCTGTTTGGCCGCAGAAGGGAGGATGTCGGCAGGAATGGTGCAGAGCATCTTCTCCGAAGTGCTGCCATCTTGAGCAGCCGCTTGGCATTGTGCCTGTTTATCAGTTTTTCCCCTGAATTCCCCCCCTTACCTTCTCAGCTGTAATGCTAAATTTAGCCTTCCTTCTTCCACAACGTAATTACACAATTTGCTGCCTTATGCAATCCAGAAGTGCTGCTGGAAAGGGGTTTCAGGTTGTTGCTGCTGTGGGTTGTAAATACAAAACGTTATTGCTATCTAATCCTTTATCTCTGTGTGAAAACTTTTGAATTGTGTGTTGATGCATTTTGTGTTACAGATATTGTAGGAAGAACGAGCCAGAGTCTCTTCCAGTAGGAATTGGTATTCAGCATTGGCTTTGCTGTTACCGCTGATAGACAGGAGTTGAAAATCTGATCCTCTCTGAAAGCGGGCATTCGCTGCAGCTTCTGGGGTTCAACAGGCTGCTGGAGCTTTTAGCAAATAGGAGGGCTTGGGATCTGGGCTTTCAGCTCACTTACCGCAAATCCATGATAAAATTGTAAGCTGACTTATTTCTCTGATGTGTTTTTTTGCCCCCCTTCTCCTTCCCAGCGCTCTCCTGCGGAGTTCCCAGAGCCCCGAAGAACGGCGTTGTCTTTGGCAAGGAGTACACGGTGGGAACCAAAGCCGTGTACCACTGCAACCAGGGCTTCCAGCTGCCGCCCGGGGAGGAGCCCAGCGCCGAGTGCCTGCAGGCTGGGCAGTGGAGTAACGGCAACCAGCCCCCCCAGTGCCTGGGTGAGTGTTTCCAGCCCGCGGGGGATTTTGGAAGTCCCTTGGGTGATGTTTTCCAGCTCTAGCGTGGCCAGCTCTCCCTCACAGGTGTGGTATGTAGCACACCAGGTTTCTAATCCTGCATAACCTGGGTCCAGTGTCCCCTCTCATGGTGTCTCGCTTTCCCACCTGTAAAACAGAGATGCTGATACTGGCCCCTCGTTACAACGCCAGCACACTTGCTGAAACGCCCTGAAGTGGGGTTAAACACCTAGTAACGTCTCTCTGTCTCATTTCTTTTCCCCAACTCACCACGTCTGGTTTTTAGCCGTCACCTGTCCCGATATCAACAGCATCGCGGTTGAGCACGGTCGGTGGCGGCTGACCTACGAGATCCAGTACCACTACAACGCCCAGCTCATGCTCATCTGCGACCCCGGGTACTACTACACTGGCCAGCGGGTCATCAGGTGCCAAGCCAACGGGACGTGGAGCATCGGCGAACCGATGCCCACCTGTAAAAGTAAGAGCAGCGGAGGTTGGGAGTGGGGCTGGGGCAAACGGCTCTGATACAAGAGAGTTTGGATGCGGGGAGGGGTCATCTCCTGCTCCGATTCTGGGTTTGATCTAAGCAGTTCTGCAGGAACTGGAGCACATGAGCTCATCTGTTGCTGTCGGGTCCCAGCAGCTTGGCTGTCACCAGTGCCAGATGCTCCAAAGTTCGCTTTTAAGAAAGAAAATAAAAAATCCTGATTTAAAACCTAACCTCTTCCAACTTTATGCAAACGCCACGTTTACGAGGGTAACGGTGTCACCTGTAAATCAAAAAACGCTCTTGGCAAAGCAGCAGCTCGCTCAGTCATTCTGACATGATTGCTGTGCTTTGGATCTTTTGTCAAAGGTGGGGGGTTTTTTCTCTCTAAGTGCAGATAGAGACAGAAAAATTTCTCCTACAGAATGGCAGCTTTCACTTCCCTCCTGCCTCCCTTTGTTTCTAGAGATGCACCTGCCGACTTCAGTGACAGATGTAGTTTTACCCCCGCTAGTTCTTCAGCCAGATCCGGGAGCGTGAGCCTGACCTCGTTTTATTTCTTCGGCGTTATTGCCACCTAAATTCAAATGACAGGATCTTGGCAATGCACTAAGGTCAGCAGCACCCAGCGTGAGGCTCTTGATTTCTTGCTGAGTGCGAAAGCTCCAGAGGCTTGGAGGATCTTCAAGGTAGATAAAATAAAGCGCTGGAGTTTGTGGCTGGGAGCTGCGTTTGCGGGGGCTCCTGGCCGGGCTCCGCGGTGCCCTGCGAAGGGCTCTCAGCTGGGTGTCCTCCGTGAGTCTGACCCCACCTCAGCTCTGTCCTGCGAGTCACGGTGTCGGAAGCAGCTGGGTGTCACTTTCTAGTAGGAAATCTGGTGCCATTTTGTGGCTTTTCTGGAAGTCAGCCTTGCCAGCTGTATCTAGCAATGGGTTAATAATAGAAATATTGCTGTCTTAAAACCAGGAAATCACAGGAAGTGTGAAAAACTTCTATAGTTTCTTCCTAGCCAGTCTTACCTTCAGTATTTCCCTCGTGTCCTGAAGCATAAATATTAATAGCACTTATATTTGTCACCTGATGTAACACAACTCTGAATCGTTGTCATCAGCCATTTAATAATCTTTCCTCCTCATTTCTGACTCAATAATAACTTGTGGCGGTAAGCCTCACGGAGCGTATTTCTTTAAAAAACACATCTCCCTGCCTGTTCTCGCTTAGTGTCCTTGGGGATCTCTTTCAGTTATCTCGTGCGGGGACCTGCCAACTCCACCGAACGGGAACAAGATCGGCACGCTGACCAGCTACGGGGCCACAGCCATCTTCTCCTGCAACACTGGCTACACCCTGGTGGGGTCCCGCGTGCGGGAGTGCATGGCCAACGGCCTCTGGAGCGGAGCAGAAGTCAGGTGTCTGGGTAGGTGTGGAGCATCCGTGATGTGGCGGGGAAGGAGTCCTGATTGCGTCTCAGGAGGGAAAAGGAATTTTAGCTACTGATTCAAGAGGGAACCCGAGGTGCGACTGAAGCGGTAGGGGTTTAAGTAGATATAAAAAGGAAGCAGGCTTTGATTCCTGACTGCTCAGTAGATGTGAGAGGTGTTTTGAGACTGGAGAGGAGAGCTGTAAAATTGGTAAGTTGTTTTTACTGCTGCTCTGGGTTTATTTATGGCTGCCGAGTCCCGAATTCAGGCCCACCAGGGAGTGGGGGTGGCATGCGGTGCCCTCAGGAGGGGCAGGCGCGAGCTCTCGGTGATTCCCCTTGTCCCCCTCCTGCAGCGGGGCACTGCGGCGTTCCCAGCCCCATCGTCAACGGGCAGATCAACGGGGAGAACTACAACTACCGCGGCAGTGTGGTGTATCAGTGCAACCCCGGGTTCCGCCTCATCGGGATGTCCGTGCGGATCTGCCAGCAGGATCACCGCTGGTCTGGGAAGACGCCTGTCTGTGTGCGTAAGTATGTGGTCGGATTCCTTTAGCCCTGGTGATGGCCAGAGGACAGGAGCACGTGTAAAGACCCTTGTTCCGTTCGCGCACCCGGGCCGCGTACGGTCGCGTCGCACCCACACAGTGCATGTGGTGCACGAGCGTCCCCGGGGTTCACGTGGGAGAGAGCTGAGGTCTGGCAGGAGCGGCAGCGCCGCAATTTTGGCTGCTTTGCTTCTTCCCTCTGCTTCGTTAAATTCCACTTTTCTGTGGTGGTTTTCATATGCTGAATTTTGAGCAACCTGGTTTAGCAGAAGGTGTCTCTGCCCATGGCAGGGGAGTTGCAACTAGGTGGTCTTTAAGGTCCCTTCCAGCTCTAACCAATCGAGGATTCTGTGAATTTCTAACGGGTGAGCGCAGTCGAGGTGCGGTTTCTGAGGAGACCACCCTTGGTGGGGGTGCGGGGAGCTCAAAGGCAGACGTAGCCCTGCCAATACACCACAGTTGTCACCATCTTTGAGACCGACCCACACAGTCCTTCTCCTCCTCTGATCCGCATTCACAAGTCACCTTGTGCAACCTGCGCATTTATCTTTCCAGTAAATAAGCTAATTAACTAAGTCTCTAGAGCTCTAAGGTGTTAATAAGTTTAAGCACCTTCTTATCAACGGACAGTGTGTTTCAGATCATGATTCTCCAGTTGTTTGCTTCCAGTCCCTGCTGTCTGGTTTAGAGCTTTCTGTGCTGAAGCACAATAATAACGGCAAGGTAGGAAGTAAGGAATGACCTGTAAATCAATGAATATGCAGATTCCAGCCTGAAAATAAGAAACAGACGTAAGTTGTTGAGGTTAGCAGAGACTCCAAAATTCAGAGGATGTCTGGGATTCTGCATGAGCTTTTTAGGAAAGGAATTATTGGAAAGGCTGTCTGTGGGTCTGTAGGTAGGTTTGAATTACCTTCATGCCCGAGGAAAAAGTTTCCACTCACTTTTACCTGCCGAGTGTGTACGTACTAACCTGGGATCAGGAAGTCATATTGATAGACGTCCTCTTGCTGTCAGGCGGATTTATGGAAACGCAGGATTTTCTAAACATCTGTTTTTGTGGCTCATCTTGTTTCTTTTGGGAGGGACCAAACCCGTTAGAGCAAAGCAGCTGAACGTTGCTCGTCTGTATCCGTCTGACCAGTCCAGCACTGGTTCCTGTGCCGTGCCCTTTGCGCCGGGTTCGGACTCTGGCGCCTGGAAGCCCACCAGCCTTTTGTGCAGAGATGTGTAGAGGCGTCTCGCGTGCAGAAGTTGGCCTTGAAGTTATTGCACTACGTTAGGCCTTACGGATAACATAAATTTAGTGTCGTTACAGCAGAGCACAGCTGGGCTCTGAAATTAGATGCATTGAGGCTTTATTGCTCCTGAAGCAGCTCAGGGCACTGTGTGTGTTAGCACATTATAATTTCCTATTGTCCTGATATTTTCTCTTTAAACCTGCAGCAGTTTCTTCCTCTGTGTGAACGGGTCTTTTTGATCCGTGCCGACTGCGGGGAGCCTTTTTTTTTTCTGGGACAGAATCCATCACCTGTTTCAAAACATGTATAATCGTATTCAGAAGTACCTCAGAGAGCCTGACATCTGCTTCCTGCAGCACTGGAAGGCTATCTTGCTTCGTATTTTTTAGACCTGTACCTGTCACCAGCTTGCGTAAGGAATAAATTCCCATCCCTGTGGTACAGTCCAGCCCTGGCAGTCAAACGCGTTAGGGATCTTCTGTGGGAATTTCATCTTCCCCTTTAGCTTCTGGCTTTGGCAGCTGTACAGCTAAACCGCTGGACTTTCACTGATGGACCATTACCCTGTTTCAGCGTGACGATAATCAATATTGCTTTGTCCTCAGCTGTCGGAAGATGTCGCGTTCCTTAAGCAGCCAAAAATCGCCGTATGGCGGATCCTGACGTTTCTGTTGCGCAGCGGAACTCGCTGCTGTTCTCAAAGCAAAGGGCTGCAGGCTTCCCTCGCAGCAGGGGCTGCGTCCTCCCCACGTCACCCGCCCCGGCACCAGCAGAGCGGCACGGGAAAACGCACTTTGAATTTGAGGATTGTGTGTGCTCACTGCTGCTCCAGCCTTCGCCTCAGGCTGGGCCCCTTCAGCCCCTCACCTCGTCGCTGGCCCAAGCTGACAACAGCCACAGGAACAAGAACTACACAAACCCCCTCATTTCAGGGATTGAGAAATAAAGGTTTCCCCCTGAAGTTTTTCCAAACTTAAAGCAGGAAGGTTTAAGCTTTCTAGGCCGTGTGCTAGAAACCTGATTTTTCTCATACTTTTCCTCTCTTTTAACTATCCCTCCAGGTGTAACTTTATACTGCAGCGAGCGTACATCCGACTTGCACCAGAGAGAGGGAGGGAAACATCAGGTTTCATGACTGTGTGCGTGATGCCCAGGGTAATGTAAGGCAATAGATTAATAGCAGTAGCTGGGATTTTTGAAGAGGAGCTCTAGGGGTTTATGGTATAAGGCAGTAGGGTGCTGGCACTCAGCTGCTTAGAGAGCGGTTCAGAGAATTTCTTATGCCAGTAAAGTGAACAAAGGTACCATGCTCTCAATTTGATTCAGTATTTCAACAGAGCTGGCCACAAATCTTTGAAGTCAGGGTTGGTTTGAGGGTTGATTTGGGTTTTTTTTTTTTGTAGTTTCCTTCCTTGGGAACTTCCTCCAATGCATAATCCCCTTTCTCCCAGGCAAAAAAAGTAACCTCTCTGATTTCTAATTGTAGCCATCACTTGCGGCCACCCTGGCAACCCCGCCAATGGCTTGACCCAAGGGAGTCAGTTCAATCTGAACGACGTGGCCAAGTTTGTGTGCAACGCTGGGTACCGCCTGGAAGGAGCATCGCAGTCCCAGTGCTTGGCCAACGGCCAGTGGAGCAGCACCCTGCCTGCCTGCCGCGGTGAGTCCCCCGCCTCCGCCCCCTCTGGGCAAAGCAGACTTGGCTGCATCTTCCTCCTTGGGTACTCCGGGTTCCTAAAATCCAGCTTGACGCTGGATTGAATTCATGTAAACCAAGTGTCGCGGTTCCTCAGGAAGGTACAAGCGATGTTTGAACGCCAAGGGCTGGGTAAATCTCACGCAACAAACCTGATTTTCCCTTTGGCTTCGCTCGAAGCTGTTAGTGGTCCCTGCCCAGCCCTGCATCCTCCGAGGCATTGAAGTGTGTGTTGTAAGTGGGGAGGACACAAGAAAATATCAGTCCAGACCCTTAGTAGAGGTCGTCCTGGTAGCCCTGGCCCAGTTTACTCAAAGCAAATGCTGCAGTCTTTGTGCAGAGCCCTTTCTTCTGGGCTGCCCTGCTTCCGTGGGCATTAGCACTTGAGTTCACTTATCAAATTCCCCCCCCTCCCTGCACTCCCTCCCTCTGTACTCCCTTAATCCACTATCTCTGTCCGTGCTGTTGCTCTGTTGCTCAAGAAATCGGTTCTTCTCAACTGGCCAATGTAAGTGCCGTTTTGGGGCCAGAGAGCGAGGTTCTGCTGCCCAGCCTCGCGTGGCAGCGCGACACCCTGCAGGATTCCCTCTGCTCTCTCTTTTTTTCCTTTTCATAAGGATTTTTTTCTCATTCCGCCCCAAAGAGTCTTTAAAAAATAAATTAAAAACCCCTTAAATTGTGGAATATGTGATTTGCTATTTTTTCCCCTTTTTGTGCTCATTTTTGGAGAATCCTTTGTTCTTTGTTACACCCTTTGTTTTGTATTTTTTTTGTTGTTTGTTTGCAGTTGTAAACTGTACTGACCCCGGGCACCTGGAAAACAGCATCCGTCAAGTGCAGCCAAGTGGTCCTCACAGATTCAGCTTTGGAACAACTGTCTCATATCAGTGCAGCCATGGATATTACTTATTGGGTACACATGTCCTTACCTGTCAGGGGGATGGCACTTGGGACCGTGCCCTCCCACAGTGTCTTTGTAAGTTCTTCAGAATAATACCCATCCACCACAGGTTTCCATCCCATGTAGTTCTCAGCTGAATGGTCATGTAAAAAGTCTGGATCCAAAGCCCTTTGTAATCCATGGGGATCATTCCATCAGCTTCACTGGTCTCTGGATCCTGCCCACAGAAGGAAAATACACGGTCTGAGGAGAGAAGTCCTGTTAGACAGAGGTGGTTGCCCTCTGCAGGGGAAGGCAGCTCCCGCTGAGCTTTACTGGTTCCGTGCGGCTCCAGCAGAATTATTGCAGGTGGGGAAGGGCAGCAGAACTTCTGCAATCCAGGTCTTCAGAGGAAGGAGCGTGCAGTTAGCCTGAGTGAGGACAGAGCGTATTTAGCACCGCTCAGGCATGGCTGAGTTTTCATACACCCACTCGTCCCCGCGGCTTTGGGGGCGGGAAACAACAGTGCAACGGTGAAATAAATGCAGCCTTTATTCTGCTGTGACGCAGGCGCTAAAGAGGATTTGCTTCCTGACCCTTGCTCTTAAGTTTTTCCCCCTTTCTTAGAGTATCCTGGCCCTTTCTGCCATTGCAGCTTGCGGAGAGAACTGGGGGGTTCTGGGTGGTGGTTTGGCTGAAGGAGTGTGTCCAGCAGTGTAGGAAGACACGAGATATTCACGCTGGTCTCATGCTGGAGTTGCAGTTCCTAGTCCAGGAGATGGCCATCCGTGCGTTGTATGAAGGATGTCAGCAGTGGGGTCCCTGTCTGACACCGGGGAAACCAAGGTCCCAGGTGTATGCGGAGCTGACGCAGGGCTGCCCGCTGGGCTGGGGGCGGAGGCAGGGGCAGGCCAACCCCCGGCACGGGTGGTGTGTCTTTTTGGCAGCTGCCATCTCCTATCACCTGGCCTAATGAATCGCTAAAGCAGTCAGAAATGGAGCTCCTTAAGTTCAAATCGGCTGAGCTGTTCCAAAGCCGTGATTGTTTCTTCTTTTTTTTTTTGTATTATCCTTTGACGCCTGGTCCTGAAAAGTAGTTTTTGGCACATTTTCCTTTCCTTTTGTTAGCAGCATGCCACCTTCTCGCATTTGCAGCACCCTGCACAGGCCATGGGGAATTGACAAGTGACAACTGCGTGTTACTGCAGCCACAGGTGCTCTGGAGGGTAGTTATCTTTTAAAACCTGGGAGCCTAATATCTCAGGCTCCTGGTCCACAGCTTTCCAGCTAAGTAAAAGGGATCTCCTTCCTTAAAGCGCTGAGCATCCATTGGCTTGGAGGATTTATGGGCAGTCTCAAAACTTTGGAAACTCAGGGCAGTTTTACGACTGGTTATCTGGATTCATGGCCTTAATAGTTCAAAGGAAAAAAGGCAGAGATTTTGGCATGCCTTAGTTTTCTGTGCGTGGAACTTAAGATGTGCTCAGTGCTGAAACCCATACCCCTTTAAAGTGTTTATAACTGGGTACCTAAAGTTCCTAGGCGTTTTCTAAACCATAAATGAAGACGGTTGATGCCAGACAATCTTGGGTTGTCTTATGCCTGTTTCTGCGGAGAGGGTGAAACCGAGCTGATCCCCTTTCAGGGGTGGGAGAGCGAGTCTGATAAGTAAAGTACTGAGGAGCAGAGCCTAACGCATCAGAAGAAACAGTCTTCACACGGTGTACGTAAATCCTTTAAAAACCTCAGTACCGCCACAGGTTTTGAGCTTAGCTGAGTCTGCCGGAGTATCTGTTATTAAATTGTTAGTTACAGTGTGAGTTCAAGTATTAGCGATCAAACCCGTTTCCTTGAGAAGCGTCCTTGGTTTTAGTCACAGCTCTGCACCAGTATATTTCAACGCCCACGTGCCCAAACAGACGCGTGCTGTCCTTTTTATTGAAACATACATCATGTTTTCCACCTAATGCCAGCATTGGTATTTTTAGACTTGAGCGGAGGGAGAGAAGATATCAGTTACGGACACTTTCCTTCAGAAAGCGAGTGGTGCGTGGTCTTTACGCTGGGCATCCTCATCCAGAGCTGTCTGATAGCCCCTGGATCTGTCAGGGTATTTGTCAGCAGCCTCCCTGTCCCCACTCTGATGGCTAAGCTAAAGTAAACCTATTAATTATGGTTAGCAGTGGTTTTTTACTGGCAATGGTCGAGTGAGCAGTGCTCAGAATCTGCCGGGGTGATTTGCTCAGGTGTGACGCGGCATCGATTGCAGCTCGGTGTTGCAGGACCTGGCGCTGCGGGGGGTGGGGGCGGGGGGTGAGGCTGTGCCTGGAAATACTCAGGTTTAAGAAGGGAGGAGTTTGCCAAGGAACCTGTAAAATGCCTGTCGGTGTCAGGACTAGGCGTTTGTGCACAAACCCTTGGCAGTTCTTATAGAACCAGCTCACGTTCCCTGGAAGGAGAGTGATGGAAGGTCCGCTGTGCCACACCTGTACCATGGCATGAGCCACCGGGCATTTGGTGGTCTCTGGGGCAGACAAGTAGGTTTAAGCTGCCGAGGTCCCACGCAGCGACCTCAAACACACGGTACTTTGCTGTGTACCTGCCGCATCTGCCTGTGAACGAGTGTCGGGGGCAGCTCCCTCATGGTTGAAGCTGTTGCATCTGTCTCTTACAGTGGTCTCTTGTGGCCACCCCGGCTCCCCGCCCCACGCGCACATCTCGGGGGACAAGTACACCGTCGGCTCCGTGGTCCGGTACAGCTGCCTGGGGAAGCGGACTCTGATCGGCAACTCCACTCGCATGTGCCAGCTGGACGGGCGCTGGAGCGGGTCCCTGCCCCACTGCTCAGGTGAGGGGGACTTCGGGAAGGAGGGGATGGGGCAGTCCCGTCCTCCACTACCCCTTTTTTACCCCACGAGGGGGCAGCCCGATGTGCTTTGCTGAGCTGGAGAAATGCACGTGCTACAGAGGGATGTGGAAGGCTCTGAAAATCGCTGCCCTCTCAGCTCTCCAGTCTCCTGCAACTTGGATGATAAGTGCTGGCAGAGAGTAAAGCTCTCGGCTTGCAAGATGAGAAATAAATCACTGCAGCAAATGTTTGTGGTAGGAGGTGTGCTGCAGCCTGCTGCTTTACAGTGTTCTCCATGCGGAGTCTGTACAAGATGAACGTGTCTTAGGCAAAATCAGGTCCTTGCATCCTCTCCGCAGCATCTGACCCCATGTTTCTCATGCATTCCAACAAAGAAGCCCACATGGCCCCTTTCCAGGGCCTGACATCTGCTGTTATGGCAGCACAGCAGTCCCGGGTCTGCACAAGGCAAGTGGAAGCTGGTGCAATGGGTTTCCACATCATCAGCGTCTCCACCGAGAGCAGCTTGGCAACAGAAGTCCATCCCCACTCCCGTGCCAGAGTGGGAAAGGTCTTGCACTGAAAACATACTGATAAGCAAAGAAGTCCCCAGTGAGATGGGCTTGGGTTAAAGTCACGAGGGATGCCGTGAGGTGTGCTTGCCAAACCTTCCTGAAGTCGGGGTGCTGGGATCTCAGCTGATGGCCTCCAGTGGAAGGAAGGGTGGTGAATGGCTGGCGGGTTGCTGGGCAAAGCCCTCCCCATGTCATCCCGTCACTTGTTCCTTGGAGAGCACGGAGGCAGACAAAATAAGAACTCAGTTGGAGCAAAGCATTTGGGACAAGTGTTAATTTTTAATTATGCCACTTAGATTTAGCAGCTCCACTTGACCAAGTTTAACCCCTGCTTCATAAAGGAAGAAGAAATCAGGCAGAGTCATCCTCTTATTCAGAAGCCGTATCTGCAGAGTTCTTGATCTGTAGCTGCTTGGAAGGGTTTTCTGCTCTAATTCGTGCCTTTTCCCCGTGTGGTTTTCACTGTCTCTCCTGTCATCTTTGTGGGTGGATTTTTGGAAACATTCAGCGTTACCCTGACTAGCTCCTGCTGACATCTGGTGTGTGTGGTTTTTCTGAGTGCCTTCATGGAGGCAGCTTTAGGGCTGATGGCATTTGACAGACCCGCTCTGATTTGGGGGCAGGTGAATGCCCAGTACCTCAGAACCACAGTTTCCACCCGAGGGCTTGGGGAAAGGCTCCTTTTTTACAGCAGACTCGGGTGGTATAGTTAGGAAAGCATTGAAGTGTGAAGCCTTTAATCGCATTTCTCTGAGCGTAAAGATCTAGCCCAGAGCCGTGTTCCCCCAGTGCCTCCCCAGTAGATGGGGAGTACGCTGGGATCTGGGGCAGGAACCAGCAGAGGTCCATGTCTTCTCTGGCTCTTGGCCAGGGGCGGTTCTCCAAGGCCCCTTTCCCAGGGGCAGATCACAGCTCAGATCATCTCCTGCCAAAGGCTCTCCACGGTGTGCAGAAGATCCCTACGGTGTGACAACGCTTTTTTGCAAGATGAAACAAAAGACTTTGATATAAGTCGTTATGTGAAAGAAAACGCTGAACCTGGAGTGTTCTCCCCCTTCTCTTTACAAGCATGTTCCCCAGATGATGAATATGCTCGTTATGTTTTATATTACGTGTAGCACTGCAAAGGCTGTACCTGCAGCAAAGTGCAGAAGGCCCAGGAACTTCATTGCTAGCTGCAGGAGTGAAATAGTCTTTCCTGGCTTGGGGCTGGATGTGTTTACACAGATCATTAGCGGAGAAAGCCAAGAACAGGCAAACATGGTGTGAGCCAGTGTCGGGCAAGAAGGAGGTTGGGCATTTCTCCAGCCTGCTCCAGAGAAGCCCTGCGAGGCGTCGGCTCCAGCTGCTCCCTTCCCTCCTGTCCCCCAGACTTACAGCCGGCAGCTCCAAGTGTTCACAAGTTGTACGAGCGGATGTTTCTCAGCTGGATCCCTCCAAACCCAACAGCTTCTTGTTCTGCAAATACAATAGGGCGTGCTGAGGTGGCTTGGAGCATGTCGTAATTTCTGCTTGGAGGGAAACCATCCACGTGACCGATGCTGGCAGCCGCGCTGCTGTCTGCTGGAGCAGCTGCCACGGAAAGCAGCTGCAGCTGCTGAGGGCTCCATCTTGAGATTCAGGACTTATGGGCCGTATTTTGCAACCAGCTTAAAACCAGTGGGCTCCCGGAGTCAAGGGACGTTTCATCTGGAATTTTCCCGCTCCGCTGAGAGCCAGTCAGCGTTAAATCGAGTCAGCCACGCGCTCCAAGTCTGCGTGCTGGCCCTCTGAACACCTGCAGTCGAGAGGGAAGGAGGGCCAAACCCCACGACTTGCTCTCTCTGCTGATACTGTGCTCTCTTCTTAACAGGAGGCAGCCAGGGCGTGTGTGGTGACCCGGGGATCCCCTCCCATGGCATTGGGCTGGGAGATGACTTCGACGTAGGCAGCGTGGTCCGGTTCAGCTGCGAGCCCGGTTACCTGCTCCGGGGTTCATCTGAGAGGACCTGCCGAGCCAACGGCTCCTGGAGCGGCACACAGCCGGAGTGTGAAGGTACCTTTCCAACCCTGCATCCTCTCCCGCGTCACGCCAAGCCTGTCGTGGGTGTCCCCAGAGTGACCGCAGCAGGGACGGCCGCCCAGCCAGCCCATCCCCTCTGCTTTAGTTGCCAGGGACAGTCCGGTGCTGCGAGAAATGCTGCTCTTGTTCGGTATTCCCTCCAAATACCGGATGTCAAGGTGCCTCAGTTCCCCCCTTCCCAAACACCTGCAGGTCGCAGCTCGCAGCAGGGTGTTTCAGGGCTAGAGGGTGAGTATCGCCTTTTTGCGTGCCCAGCTCTGCTCGGCTGTGCTGGCTGCACCGGGATGGGGGTATAACGGGTTGCAGGTTGTTGAGGCTCACGACAACATCCAGACGGAGGTACGGAGTAGGAGAGCCTGGGGGAGCCGGTCCTCCCTTCAGTCATGCCCCGAGAGTGTCGTTCGCAGGCTCGCTGCAGGAGTCACGGGGGTGGATCTCCCTTGGGCATCACATCCAAGCACGTGATCTGATGCCCCATTTGTGTAAGATCTGCGGGTCCGGTACCACTGACTAATTCATGGTTGCTTTGTTGAGGAAATTCAGCAGAATGAGAAATGTCAGTAGCTTCAAACCTGCGTCAGAGCTGGAACTGGCACAGGCAAGAGTCATTTACATTAAGCAGAAACGCAAAACGCTTATTATAATCCAGTAAGCATATTTTCGTATTTGAAAACCCCAAACCCCTTATTTTTCCATTTGAAGGAATGGAGTAAGACCCTATAATCCAATCTAATAAACCTCCAGCCGGATTCTCTGAGCTGTGCGGCTCACTGTTACTGTTTTATAAAAGTGTTTAAAAATCAATTGGGGAAGGAACAAAAGCCAAAGCAAGGCAGGATACCAAATGCAAGGAGACCTGGGCAAGTGCTTCTCTCCAGCTGATTTGAAAGCCAAAAAGCTCAGAGTTTGTAAATGAATTGGAAATTTATTCCAAATTGATGGAGCTCTTGATTGAAAAGACACTGAATCATGTTATTAATACACTCAGGTCTCAGGGCTTTTTTTCATTCTCTGTTTTTTCTTTCGGTGGAAAGGCTCTGTTCATTAATCTCAGGATAAATAATCCATCAGGTTCCAGAGGCACCAAAATACGGATCCCTGGCAGATTTTTTTTCTTACTTTATGAATAATAATAACATTATCCCTATAATGTGGTCATTTAATGTTAAGTGCTGACTGGCCAATATAGGAAAGTAATTTACAGTGATGAGCCGTGTGTCTCTGTCATTTGTATTCACGGCGCGTTGCAAGTGCTACAGGGTGTTCTTCTGATGGCACTTTGAGTGGTATATTCAACTTTCTGGAACAGGAGAGGGAGGGGAGAGATTAATTTAGGGACTGAATTCAGGGCAAGCGAGGCTGAGGGCTGAGCGCACAGGCGGTGCCCGGGGGAACGGGCATCGCTGCTGCTGTGGAGAAGCTCCAGCGTGGCCGCTCGGCCCCTCCGCGCTGCATTAACTCTGACTCACCCGCTTGTTCGCTGCTCTCAGCCGCCAAAATTGAGCAAAAATCAAGCCTGATGGGGCTTCGCAGGTCACCGGCGCTCGCCTGCCCGGGGAATTTGATGCAAATTGCTCTGCAGATGAGGTGCTGGATGAGCGTGGGGGTCTCGGTCCCTCCAGCGGCAGGTGAGGCCCCGCTGCAGAGGAGCACGTAAGTGCGCGGACACGGAGGACACACCGTGCGCAGCCCGCAGCAGAAACAGGAGGGGAGAGAACAAGCTACCATAATAGGTTCAATTACAAAACATCTGCTTGACTTTGAAGTCCAGGGGCTGATGTTTGACCATGGGGGTGTCTCTGCGCCGGGCTGGGGACGGCTCTGCTCCACGGAGGGCAGGTGGGTGGCCCATGGGGGCACCGGCCTCTGCAGAGGGTCACCTGGAATCTCACTGGCTCTTCATCCTCATGCCTTTTACCCACTACAAGATTTTTTTAAGCAAGCCACAGGATTAGGGAGGCAGGAAGAAGTCACAACTGATTTTATAAGATGTACAAATGGTCTGAAATTAAATGAATTGCGGGGTCTCCTTCTGAGAGACTCCTTCAGCCTGGTTTACGTAGCTCTGGTTTTGTTGTCCCCAGTAAGAGTGGTTTCCTTGGCTTTCTAAAAATTGCAGATTTCAGGCCTCATTTAGCTTTAATTTCCAGAAAGTTTTTAAAGCGTAAATGAAATTTTAGATGCTTTTTTCCTTCTTCCTCCATCCTGATGCCCTGTCTGTGTTCACCAAGGAGTGGTGCAGGAGGGGGCTCCTCAGTTGTGCTGTGCTGTACCCTCCCTCCTCCTCCTCCGCTTAGAAGTTGAACAGAATATTTATTTTTATAATGTTTTTTGTTTCTCCATGTGAATTAAAACCGCATCCAAAATGCGATGGGCTTCTGGCTGCTCTCTGGCAGTTCCAGTAGGCAGAAATGTGTTTATTTTAAGCGACAGCACTGGGGAAAGAAACTGAGTTATGTCTCATGCCCATTTGACTGCTGAGGACATGGGAGGTGGCAGGGCTGGGATTTGGGTCTCGCCTGCTTTTTTCTTTCTGTCTCCACATGGTTAGGTGGGTTATGGGTTGCCGGTTAAATTAAACAGCATGGAAATTACCAGCCCTGAAGCAAAAGCTTTGGGACTCCGAAGGCTCTCAGCTGTGTCTTATTCCAGCAGGAGGTTTTGCCTGATGTGTCAGGCATCATTAAGAGCGTGTTTCAGCCGGGCGGTCAGATGGCAGCAGAGCCCAAAAGAAGGACCGACGGTTGTAAAGAACAGGTCAGAGGAGGGGGAAGACGCAAAGGATGCTGTAGTCACGCCCCGCCTCGAGCGTGGTCAGGCGTGCACCCTCATCAGCCCTCAGCTTTTCCTTGCTGCGCTTTCTGGAGAGCGGGGCTTGCTGCTCCTTCCAGAAATGGGCCTTTTCTTGGCGCTGGCTGAAGGAAAGGCCCCAAAACCAAGCCCCTCTCATGGGGTTGAGGGAGGTATTTGCTGTGCAGGGCTGGGGGAAATTAAAGTGTGTGATAGCTAACAGCACTCGCCCCTTGCCCTGCTCCAGACGATGCTGCTTCGGCCAGGGGTGGTACCCAGGGGGCAGCTCGCTCAGAGTAAAGGCTTTGGGGTGTGAGATTCTTAAGGAGACACGAGTGGGTATGGCTAGGGGACTTCCAGGGTCTTTAGGATTTATACCCTGTTCCAAAACCAGAGCCAACCCCAGTTTTCTTTTGGGGCCTAACTTACTTTACATCTCCCACTGAAGCCAAAGGGAATTCTTTACCTGCTTACTGCTGACTTGCATGATTAGCTCCTATTTATATTTAAATTACGGTTTTAAAAGCTCAAACCTTTCATCCGTACATTTATGGCTCCTTTTGTATCTAGCCTGTACAGGTCACAGCTGATACACGCTGCGATTAAACCATTTCCCTGAGTCTCCTTCGTGGTCACAGAAGTGATATTTTTGGGTCATCTGTGTGTGTTTGGCCGCATGCATGGGTGGAGGAGGCCGGGCAGGAGAGAACAGCTGATGTATGGGCAGACAGTGAAACAGTAATTTAGGGCTTTTTCCAAGCTGATAGAATCTGACTTTTATCCCAGCATCTCTTGGAAACGACACCGTGTATCACAGAGACGTTGGCTGCATGAGAAATCTGTAACGAGAGCGCACCTCAGATGATTTTGGTGCCACGGAGAGTTTCTGCGCACACAGTCCGGAATGGTTATTAGTTTCCTCCTGTGAAACAGATATGCCTCCAACAAGCTCATCTGTTAGCGGGCTATCAGCAAACTAAGCAACAAGGCAGAGGAAGACTTTTCTCCGTGCGCTGGTGGCCTGCGCTCGTTGCTTTCCTGCTGGGGCCTGAAGTTGCACTTCCCCATGGGGAATGGCTGGTGGTGTGCGCTGGGGACAGTCCCAGGGCAGGGACGGGTCACCTCCTGTAGGCACAGATGGATGCTCTTGCTGGGATGGGGGCGCTTTGCTGGGGAGGGGTGGGAGCCAGGAATTCCCTTGTCAAAGAGCTGGGAGCACACGGTTTAAGCCTTTCCTTGATTCATGTGATTTTCTTTTATGTCCTGTAATTTCAGAGTAAATGAGAGCTGGATGCAATTACTGCAGGTGCTTACTTTGTCGTGAGAGGGTTTTGTGCACCACCATTCACTCTGATGCCCTTAGGCATAAAACTTGGGCACTGACAAACCTATAATTGTATTCCCACAATATTCTCCCTCCTCTGAAAGCAGGATGGGCAGTGAGCAGTGCCGGGGTGGGAGAGCTGCGGGCTCCCGTGCTGCTTTCATTCCTTTGAAGCCTGCAAAGTTGTCAGCTTCCCGAAGGGGCCAGAGGCAACGGGGAACGTTTGGGTCCAGGCTCCCAAACTCCTGGAAGACGGAGGGACTGCAGGCTGGGCATCACCTGCTTTATTAAGCTGTAGGACCAGATGTGAGATTGAGAGCCCAAGATAAGTTCTTCCGTCAGGCAGGAGGAGGTAGCTCCCAGGCTTGCCCGTGGTGGTGAATTGCAGGACCCTCCCAGGAGCGGGGCTGGTGTTTTGGGGATCAACTGGCTGCAGGGATGGGGTCTTTTTCAGTCCCCAGCCAGGGATGCTGCGCACAGCCGTGGGACATGCACCGAGCAGCCCTTGCTCTGAGCTGGGGAGTGGTGGTTGGCGTCCTGTTGGGTTGATGTCGCTGATTTTCCACGGAATAGCCTGTTCTGTCTGAGCTGATCCAGGGGCTTTGCAGCTAATCTTACTTTTATTGAGAACAGTCAATTGCTGGATGAAAGCCTTTTTTGTGGGGTTGGGCGGGTTGTTTGTGGTTTGGTGGTTGTTTTTTTTTAACTTTGCCATTTTGCTTTCTAGTTATATCCTGTGGAAACCCAGGAACCCCCAGCAATGCGAGGGTTATATTTAACGACGGCTTGATTTTCTCCAGTTCCATTATATATCAGTGCCGGGAAGGCTACTACTCCACAGGAGTGCTGAGCAGGCACTGCACCGTAAACGGGACGTGGACTGGGACCAGTCCGGAGTGTACAGGTGAGCGCTGGGATGGATTCCTGGAAGATGAGATGAGCGATGCTGCCAGGCTCTGGGGACGGGTTGTCAGGGCATGTTGGATGCTCGCTGTGGACGTGCACACACATGTCATGCTGAGAAACTCGGCTAAACTGTCTGGTGGCAGCAGCACTCGCTCAGCCTGCAGTCCCTGCAAGTACCTAATGGAAAACTCTTGCTTTGGGGTTGTTATTTTCCAGTTGGGTGAAGGGAGCTCTGTAGTACCTTTCATGAGTAGATGTCAGCCAACCGGGAAGGGTTCTCAAGGGTTGCTTCTGAACATGAGCGTTCCTGCCTGCCGGTGTGCTGGCAACAGGACGTGTGTGGGCAAAATCCCTGCTCCAAAACCCTCGGTGAACGCGTTGGGTTTCCCCACGGCTCCCACCCGCAGTGCCCACGGCAGGAGTCTGGATGACGGCAAACGCCGTCTTACATAAAGAGCCAGTAACTAGGGTGAAGAGAGGAGGGGCTGCCATGAGCAAACTGTCTTCCACCTAGCCCAGATTTGACCCAGGTTTTCTTTAATGTTTAATGTGTGTTAATACTCCTTGCAAGGTCTTAATGTGCCATTAAGTTCACTGCTCGCTCCACTGAGGAGAAGCAAAGTTTTCTCCACGTACTGTAGCCCAGCCTGCTCCGTAGCTAGCACTGCTCCCCAAATCCTCTGTGCTACAAACGCTCCCTTCTCCGTGATTATAGAGGATTACATCCTGCATGGAAAAATGCTCGGGACCTTCAGGTTTCTAGTTAGCTGCAGCTCCAGAAGTGTGAGACAAGGGATGGTCAGCCAGAAATGCTTCTTTCTTTTCCTTTGGCAGTGATCAACTGCGGTGACCCCGGTGTGCCAGCCAACGGCATTCGGCTGGGCAGTGATTTCACCTACAATAAAACGGTGGTGTTCCAGTGCACGCCTGGGTATATGATGGAGTCAGACAGGGCATCTTCTCTAACCTGCACGAAGGACCGAACCTGGAATGGCAGCAAACCTGCCTGCAAGGGTAAGACTGGTTGCTGAAAATACTGGAGGACACAAGTTTTACAGGCCAGGAACTTTTCGTAACTTGTGACGCAGTAACAGGCAGCAACGACTACACAGTGCCTGGAACCCATCTGAGAGTTTCTTGGTCCTGTCATTCCATCTGTCCCCCCTAAGTTTATGGCACTTACGCAATTTTATCAACATAGCCCAAACACCTTGCTATCTCTAGGTCTATCAGTCGTCACAATATGCCTGGGAGGGAGGCAATTGCTTTTATCCCTGTAGCAGAGAAGGAAAAGTGAAGCACAGAGAACAAAATGACTTACTCTTCACAAAACTCAGATCAAACTCGAATGAAATAGTGTGTTTTCCAAGCACATGCTTTTTGGCATCATCTAGAATCTGAAAAATGTTTCCTCCAACTCTTTTCATTATTCCTCAGTTCTGAGATTGCCTGTGTAGTTCAGAGATAGGAAAGGGAAATAATAGAGCAGTTGCAGGACAGGCTGGATCTCTTCTGCAAGTGTTTTACTCTCCCACCAAGTGTAGATAAGGCTCGAGGCAGCATCTGAGTACTTCTTTAGCAATCTGGAAAATTCACCTGTCATGAATCTGATATAAATGCAGACCACATAGAGACTTCCAGATATACTCTAGTTCCTTTAGAGGCTGTAAAGAGCAATTCTTACACTCCTCTCTCATCCTCTCCACTGAGCTAATGTTGCAGGAATAATACAGGATGTGGCCAGAGTCTCATCTGGAGGCCAGGCTGATTTGCATGAGCTTAGCATCTCTCCCGGTGCTCCCCCGAGCTGAAAAGCAAAGCACTGCAAAAATGTCATATTAAAATACCCTAGAGCAGGTGAAATACAGACTAGTTGTTGATTCAGCTGCTAATCTGAAACTCAGCCAGGTTGTCCAAAATGTATGAATCTTTCAGGGAATCTTAGATGAGTTTTCGCACTAAGTCAGGCTGGATTCTTACCTTCGGTGGGAAATGAACACTGACTCAGAAATCTGACTGGGAGATTTGGGATTTTGATAGCTCCAAACTTCAAAATAAAATCCTGGGGTTTACGACTGCACACAGAGCTGGAAAAGTTTGTACAGCCCCTGCTAGGGCAGTCCCAGGAGGTGCTCTTTGCGAGGAGAATGTAACTTTGATCCTACATGAATTTGCTTGTTAATGGAAATAACTACGCCGAGAAGTCAAGAGAGCTGAGTGTGCTTTTGTTCTTCGTTCAGCTATCATCTGTAAATCCCCCCAAGCCATCCCCAACGGGAAGGTGGTGGGCTCGGACTTCAGCTGGGGCTCCAGCGTGAGCTACGCCTGCCTGGAGGGGTATCAGCTCTCCCTGCCCGCTGTGCTGACCTGCGAGGGCAACGGCACCTGGAGCGGCGAGATTCCCCAGTGCTTCCGTGAGTAGGCAGCATCCAGGCGTTCACGCATCACCTGGGTGGAGGACTGGGATGGAAACCCAGTTGGTCGATGCTCTCTCTCTCCAGCATCTCTGGTCTCCATGTGGCTGGTTTCGGTGTCAGCTCTGCCTTACCATAGAGGCTACGGATTGACCATTGTCAGTATGCGCAAAGTTAAATGTCTTGCTACGTTTCCTACACCTTAACCCAAGGGAAGTCTTGCATTAACTGAAGCTGGGGGGAGTTTACATGGCGGGAGAAAACGATGCTGCTTAGAGTGCCTGTAGCCAAAAGTCTGAACGTGCTCCCCACCTCCGACAGCAGCCAAATTTGTTGGGAGTCTTGGTTTGCCATCTCTGTAACGGGGAGGCAGCAGAGGCCATGGGGACACGGTTGGTCACGCCGCCTCTTGTAACCAAGATCACGTTTGCAACAAGTCTGAAGATCTTGCATGTTCCTGTCCACGAGGCAACTTTAAAACTGGCCGTTTGCCCGCGTGTCTCCCCGGTGACTGAGTCTGCTGCAGTCAGGGCTCTTGAAACTGCCAAAGACCGCAGGAAGAAAAGCTTTTGGCAAAGGGCACTGTGTTGTTGCAGCAAAAGTTAGGAATGTTTTGTGAAGGCAGAGCTTTGGCTGAGTGGAAACCTGTGTGCTTGATACAATAGCTAATGCGAAAAAATTAGTTAAATGTCTCATAATGATAAAGGCAGATTTGAGTTTCTTTTCTGGGCTGAATGGCTGGCAGCTGCACAACAGCCATTTTCATATTAAATCATACAAAGCCCTCGCTGTGTTCCTTGCACCTTTCCCTGGATCTTGTATAATTAGTGGGCTTTCTGTGTGACATGGAACCGTATAGCAATTTGACATCGTGCAATTACAGATACATTTTAAAGCTAAGCATGCTGTTAGGAAGAAAAAAAAAAAAAAGGAGGGAAAAAAAAAAGAAAAGATGGGAGTGAAGGTGGAAGTTAATTAACAGCAATTGACAAAAAGAGAGAATTACAAGGAAAAGTATCCAGCAACGCCTTCTACCACTACTAATTCCCTAGCAATCACAGAGTTTGATGGCAGGGAGTGGTAAGGTTTGAGCCTTTAATAGACCCATCTTTAACTTATTAACATTGTTTGCTCTTGAGGAGGCTCGTCACAATCCAGTTGTCTCTTTGCCCGTTGCAGCCGTGTTCTGTGGAGATCCGGGGATACCCGCGCAAGGCCGGAGGGAGGACAGAGGCTTCACGTACCGCTCTTCCGTCTCCTTCTCCTGCTTGGCCCCGCTCGTGCTGGTGGGATCAGCCCGGAGGTTCTGCCAGTCTGACGGGACGTGGAGCGGGACCCAGCCCAGCTGCATAGGTGAGGGGAGACTCCTCTGCCCTGCGTCTACAGGCAGAGAGCTTTGAGTTGTCACCTTGTTTTTCCGTTGGTAGCAAAGTTGGTTTTCTTTTCTGGGCTTGCAGAAATTAACGCTTTGTTCCCCTGAAAATCGGAATGTATAGGGGTGATGCTTTTGGTTTGTGCGTGCTAGCTGGTGGAAGACAACCCATCTCCGTCTCCTGGGGCTCGCCGCTTAGGTTCAGCGCCTGTCCCCATCATTCCTGCCCCTGATGGTGGTCAGTACATGGTGCGTCCGAGGAAGATGGTCTCCACCCTGTTCCTGCTCTTCAGCGCTGGGCTGGGCTGACGCTGGGCAGGAGGGAGACCTTTGCAGAACTTCCAGGTTAATGTTTGAAACCTGGGCCATAAGGTTTGAGGGCAGTGTGAGAGCCTGCGGAGGGCAGCACTACGCAGAGCTCCCAAAGGCTGGTGCTGCCCGAGTTCCCTCTGTGGCTGGGGGACGGTGACGGCGCACCAGTGCCGTGCTGTGCTAACGCTGCTGTGGCCTGGACAACATCAGACCTGTTGTCTTTCTGCAGTGGTGGGCTCCGTGCTGCTCCCAGGCTTGCTCAGGGACCTCCAGCCCCGCGTGCTGCCCCGTGGAGATGACGGCATTGCTGTCAGCGATGGGGCTGGAAATGCGGTTTGACCGCAGAGAGCAGCCCTGGGCTGCCGTGGAGGCAGCTCTGCTGCTCACAGGAACTGCGGCAAACCCGCGGTCTGCCTGAAGGGCACACGTGAGAACTCTTAGGTTCTTGGCTGCCTTTGAATTATATCCAGAATGGCAGTTCTTGAAGCATGAAGGTGCTGTATACAGAGACCAAAGCCCTACGAATTGCTTTGCCTAGCTGCGGTGTTGGGATTCAGGCTGAAATTTCCACACGTTCTTCAGGTGCCCATTTTCTGGGGCTTCCAGAGCCCTTTGAAACCTCTGGGAGGTGGATAATCATAATTAGTCACAGCATTCTTCGCCTATTTAAGACTCTGGCTACATGCTTGAAGCCCAGGGCTCCTGTGGCGATAAAGCGCAGGGGCTGCGTGCTGCTACCTTAACCGTCTGCCTGAACACCACCATCATCACCTCATGGGGGCATCTGGGGCAGAAACACATCTCAGGCTGTTCTCCACGGTTTTCAGTCCTCCTAGCTGCATCTTAAATGCATCACCAATTACAGTAATGTAAAAATACTTGTGGCCCGAACCTCCAGGCTTCCTATTGATTTCACCAGGAGTTTTCTCAGGTACAAAGGGTTGGGAGCACCTGCCTACTGCTGTACATACTGGCTTTAAATGCTTCATCACTTCATTGCAAATCCTGGTCCGGGATCCTGTCATACATACATGGTACCCATCCCTCCAGAGCTGCCTGTGATTGAACCCAACAAAGACCCGGCTGTTCATGCTGCTGATGAAACGGACTTAGAATTTGTCTCCCCAAAACAAACCATGGGAAGGGAGAAGACGTGTGTGTCTGCAAAACCCTGACCCGCAACGTCAGTGTCTGACACAGGCAGCTGAACCCGAAGTGTTGGATTTATTCCGATCTCACCCATTTTTAAGAGGCGTTACATTGCCAGCTCCACAGACCCCCCAGGTGCAGCCAGGACACCGGGGCCCTGCCCTCCGCCCTCCACCATCCATCACCCACTGCCTCACCCAGCCATGGGGCTCCTTATTTATTTATTTTAGACACACCGATTTATCTGGGGGCTTCCATGGAAACTGTGTCAGTGATAAACGACAAAAGCTCAGTGGAGCCGAATGACAGAAGATGAATTGGTTTGTGTGCCACAGCCCCACATTGGCCGCATTTCGTATCCCTTGTTCGGTTACTCGCCGCAGCTCCGAGGACCTGAGGACGACACCAACAAGCACATAGTGTTTCAGTGTGAAGAGGCCAATTAGGCAGATCTTAAGGAATCAAGGCAGAAAAATAAACCAACATGCCGTTAGGTACAGAAGGTGTGCTCCATTGTCCTGCGGCTGCAGGCTGTCGTGACACGCCGCTGCTGTCCCACTGTGCTGCTTGGTGGAGACTTTTCTTAGTGTATTTCTTGTCTTCCAAAACCCTGTAAATTGGAGTATCTTGAGTAAGTGTAGAGAGGGATTTGCTGTGGGACGTGTGGTCCTTCTCATAGTGATGTTGAGCACGCTGAAGAAAGAAGGCTGGGAGTCCAGAGCAGGCTCATCTGATCGCACTGAGATCCCGCGATGCTCCAGCTCCCCGCTGACGGAGCTCCCTCGGCCGGGTACCGGAGCATCTCTGTGGCCAGTGCTGCAGCTTAGCTCAATCCTGTAGCCCTAAAGAGCAGGGAACCTGCTGCTGCTGAGCTGCCTTTCCAACAGAGACTTCAGTTTCCTTTGCTGGGTTTGGGATGCTGATATTACTGTGATGCATCTCTGCCTTAATCCCGTTGACGCCCTGCTCCTGTTGACACGCTGGGGGAAAAAAAATAGTGATAGATGCCAGAAGGGTAGCAGCAGGTATTGCTACTGAACTGTGTGGGTTCATCTTCTGATAGATGGAGAACAAACGAGGTGTAAAGAGAGATTATGTATCTGAGATGCGTTAAAATTTCCAGCCCCCATCTATCCCTAGGAAACAGCGAGGTGCGAGCGAGGGCCCAGCTCAGCCCAGAGGACGAAGGTGGTGGCCCGGGGCAAGGGCAGGATGGGGTCATCTCGGTGTCGGGGGTGGCCAGCAGCAGCGGAGGGCACAGCCCTGGTGAGCCCGGTGTTTTGCTCATCGTCTGTAGAACAGGGGAAGGGAAGAGAGTTGTCCCTGACACAAGATTTATGTTCTTACATTTTCTCCTGGGTGACAGAGTGCCTCTGGTTAGTTTGCATTGCAGCAGTCAGGGATTTAAGAAACAAAAAGATCCGTGTATTTTTTCCGTGTTGCGATGTATTCCTTCTGTAGCGAAATATGTTTGTCTTGTTGCAAAGGCGAGCGCGGTCTCTGTGTGGAGGGGAAGGCAGAGCTCTGCTGTGCTTCCGCAGCCACCGCAGTAACGCGCTGCCTCTGCTCTGCTCCCCCAGACCCCAGCCTCACCACCTGCGCGGACCCCGGCGTCCCCCTCTTTGGCACACAGAACAGCTCCCAGGGCTACCAGGTACGGTCTCGGCAGGGTCCCCTCGCCTGTGCCTCGGGGCTCGGGGGTTAGTCCCTCTCTGAGTCCTTACGTGGATGAGCGTGTCGTCCCGCGAGCAGGACATCCCGGCGTGCTCCGTTAGACCGAGGAGCGCATTTGCACGGGATTAACTAGCAGCGCATTATTTATGGTGTTAATTACGGTGCTAATTAATAGTTATTAGTATAATTAGTATTCACATCGGAGACATAATTTCCATTCATTTTCAGACCAAATTCTGTAGGTGGTTTTCTTAATCTCAGCTCCCGGACAGTGTGAAATCGGTGGAGAGAGAAACCCAAAGCAATTCCCCGGGATGCTCCATCTCCGCCGCCGGCCCTGCTGCCCCTTCCCGGCTGTGCCGGAGCCGAGCGTGGGGCCGGGATCGCCAATTCCATGCGGCTGCTCCTGCCAGAGCGGATCATTCAGTTTTGCTGCTAATTAGTTATCTTAATCCTGGGGTTTAATGAATTAATTCTAGTTTTTAATTAATACTGAGACACCCTAAGCCTGACTTTTGTAAGAGCTGCCAGCCTGAGAGCTGCAGAGGGCGGTGCGGGCAGAAAGCAGACCCTCTCCAGCACATAGAAGATGGGAAATTCTAGAAGTGCTTTTGTGTTTTAAGCATGGGTGAATCACGTTGTTTTATTCCCTATGGAAACAGGTGGGAAGCATCATCTTTTTCAAGTGCCAGAAGGGATACCTGCTGCAGGGCTCCACCACCAGGACCTGCCTCCCCAACCTGACGTGGAGCGGCGTGCAGCCGGACTGCGTCCGTAAGTCTGGGGAGAGGCTTTCTCAAGGGAAACCGGGGCCGCTGACCGTGCTGTTGCCTTGTTCCGGTGCTGTGCTTCACCGTGCAGATTGCTGGCTCTGAAGAGCTGGTAATTTTGGGGGCAGCTCCGTGAAAACATATTTTTGAAGAAAAGGGAGATCACACAATCACTTCCCTCCTGACATGACTATACCAGCAGCCACTTCTGATTTCAGATGAGATATTTTATTTGTCCCTTCCTCAGAGACATAGTTTCAGGTGAGACTTTGTTTTCTGCTTCTGAAACCGCATTTGATGGCTGAGACGTGAGCTTGCGCTCCAGGGACCCAGGTTAACATTTAGCCAGAAGGGCTCTCCGGCAGAGCAGTGTTTCTCCTCGTCTTTAATAACGTGTTGCTCTTTCTTTTAAGCTGTCCATCATCTTTTCCCTGCTACACCAGAAGGGAGTTTAATGTATTTAAGTGGTAATATCCATCATGGCCTCTGCATCATAAGTGTTAAAAAGCTTTTTCCTCTCCCTTGTGAGGTGGTTTATTGACGAGATATTTTTCTGCTAACAAACCCTGTAGGTGCTCATTCTGCGAGTAGCACAACCGCGGCGCCTGCCTTTAAAAACTCGTACAGGTAGCGTCAGAGGAGAGAGGAGAGGATGCTCTGGAAGGAGCTGCCCTTCCCCAGCGCTCCCTGGGCGGTGGGAGCGTGTCCCCACGTTCACAGGCTTCTCTCAGCTGAATCGAAGGCTGTGGGGATGCAGCAGCGGCTGTGGCTGTACGTGGGGTTTTGCTCCTGGTGCTGGGTGTATCGAGGCAGAAGATGGTTTTGGCTTCCCCAGTGCCAGCAAGGACTGCTGAGCTGTTGCCTTTAGGTTTTGGGTAAAGCCTTCTCCATCCGCCGTGCCGAGTGGGATGCGGTGGCTGCTAATGAGAGCCGAAGCGCTGCCCCCGAGCTGGGCTGGCGGCTGGCGCTCCCGGACCAGGCGAGTTTGGGTTAGTCTTTCAGTTTTCTGGGTCTTATATTTCATCTCCTGTAAAACAAGGATGAAGACAATACCTCATGAAGGCTGCCGAGGATTTGTTTTCATTCACGAGCAGTTTGAGAGCTACAGAAAGGGCAAATTTACAGTGTGTGTGAGAGGGAGCTTCCCGGCTCTGTGATTTATTTGTTTTGTGTCGTAACTTCTCAAGGGAAGTGGTGACACGTTTACAACAGGACCTGATAGAGCAGCCCGGGCACACGCTCGCTCCAGTGGCAGGGAGATGGACAAGCTCAGCTTGGATTTCTGTGGCCAAATCCTGAAAGTTATTGAGCAATTATAGGAATTTATGACTATTGCACACTTCTGAGGACTGTCTGATCCTATGGACAGGTAGGGGCAAATTATTAGCAGGATACTGGTGCCATGAGGAAAGGTTATACAAAACCAGATCTGTAATGCACTTACCGGAATCACTGGCTTAACTTAGCGAGCCTTGATGCCCTGTAAAGGCAGTTTCTGGTCTGCAGATTGACTCCAGCACTGTGTTCCAGGGTCTGAGTTAAAGGAAGGAGAAAGGTGTCTTTAGCATTGTTTGGTTTTGAGATTTTTTTCCCCTTAAAAGGTGGGGAGTAGCAGAGCCTGAGTTGCAGTTCATGGAAGCCAGAAAGGAGTGAAGGATCCCCTGGGAGCTTTAGCCAGAGAGAGCGATCCAGCCAGCGAAGCACGGGAAGCCGTCTCATTAATTCACCTGGCTGGGAAGAATCCAGGCATGGCATTGCTTCCCTCAGTGAGCAGAGAAAGCTTTTCCTGAAAAAAGCTCTTCTAAGGGATTTCTGTCCCTGCTGACATCATGGTGTCACTCTTCTGCCTTTCTGTGTACCTCTGGATGATGTCTCTCATCTCTGTTTCCCTTCTGTTTGTCAGCTCACCACTGTAAGCAGCCGGAGACCCCTTCCCACGCCAACGTGGGAGCCCTGGATTTGCCATCTCTGGGCTACACTTTGATCTATTCCTGTCAGAGCGGGTACTATCTCACCGGCGGGTCCGAGCATCGAACCTGCAAAGCAGATGGCAGCTGGACAGGAAAACCACCCATTTGCCTCGGTAAAAGCTCTGAGCAGCACGACCCCGGTTTCGCGTGTGCCTGTGGAGGGGAGCGTTGCAGCCCGAGAGAAAACAGCTGTTTTTTTAGAGCTACACAAGTATGTGTGTGTGTGTGGTTGAGCTGTCAAGACCACAGCTCTCACGGGGACTGGTGCAGGTCCCGGGGAGAGGCAGCGAGGGGATTTTCTGCCTGATGGGTTGGATCTAGAAGCATCTGCACGAGACAGAGTTGTTCTTGACTTCACCCACCTTTTACCTACCTCAAAGCCTTAGATTAGGAATGTTGTGGTCTTGAAATAGAGCTGTGTGGCTCTCGTGGTGCACGGCAGCTCTCTCTGGACACTGGTTTGGGGCAGGTGGCCGGGGAGGACAGTAAATGAAAGCTCTGTGCTGTTTCAGTGGGCTGGGCAGGACCCCATTCCAAAGCCCTTGTAGACAGGGACGTGCAGCCGCGTTACGTGTGTGAGCGACGCCAGCTGCAGGCTGTCCTTTATTGGTACCAAGAAGTGGTGTCCCAGCAGTGTCGGATGCCACGATACTCACTGGCGGTGGTTTGCCCCTCTCTTTCAGCTGACGTCCGCCCCAGCGGAAGGCCCGTTGGCACTGCGCGGGACCCACCGCTCGCCAAGGTGTCAGGTACCGTGGCGGGGCTCAGTCTTCCATGGGTTGTGTTGATACTAGACCTGGACCTCACCAGGTCCATCCCCTCCCCAGGGCAGCCAGAAACCCAGCTATTCTGGCAGGACTTGAGAGTGCTGGGCTGGTGAAAGCTGTTCATGCTTCACTGGAGAACGGACAGGAGCCCGAAGGGAGCCGGGCACCAACATCCGCTGCCCTCCCCAGGGCACTCCAGAGATTCAAGGCCTTGAGGATGATTTACATCAGAGTTGGTTTTGGGTTTTTTGGGGGGTTGGTTTGTTTGTTTTTCAGGAAAACGGGTTTTGTTAGCTTTTCCTAAGAAATTAATTTGGGGGTGGGTTGTTATTTAAAACTTCTGTGGCATTTTTTGTCAAAACAACAAAATTAAAGTCATCAGCTTGTTCATTCTCCTCTCTTTGGCTTTGTACTCGGTGATGGTAACACAGAGAGTAGGTGGGATTTGAGATATGTAAATACATATTTGTGAATTCAAAGAAAGAAAGAAATTTGCTCTATTTTGATTTCTGAAAAAATTGAAATAAATGGCAATGTGCTTGTTTTTCCTGCATTCACAATTGCTGTGGTTTCTAGTGCCTGCTGATGTGTTTGCGAGGAATTCCCTTTGGAAAGGCTCCTACGAATACATGGGGAAAAAGCAGCCTGCAATGCTGTCTGTCACCAGCTTCGATCCTGCCACCAGTAAAGTCAATGCCACTTTGATAGACCACAGCGGCGTGGAGCTGCAGGTGTCTGGTAAGGGAGCACTGTGGCTCTTGGCAGGGATTTACCCTTGTCAGAAGTGGCCTCACAGACCGAGGGGCCGCGTGCTCTGCTGCGTGAGTGGTGGTGATGCTCTGATGGAGCTTTACAGACCACCCAGGTTTGTCGTCTCCAGTCTTTGATCGGACCAAGACAGACCAAATCATGTACCTGAGTTTGCTTTGACTCTGCCTGAAAGGCAGCTCAGCCCCAGCCATCGTCCATTCCCTTTGTGCTGGAATGGTGGACTCGTAGTCCAAGGCAAACAAGATGAAACGACGTGAGTGCCCTTAGTCCCCGCCCTCCACGGAGCACTAGGCTGTTACTGATCCAGCAACATAACCTGAATATTCACAGTGGCATCTCTTCCCATGTGCAAAATGTCTTTAATACCCTGGGGGGGGACGTGGGAGGGTGTGAGGTGTGTTTCCAGGTGCGTGTTGTTGTCCACTCTAAGATGATGAGGTGATTTCTCTACTCTCTCAAGTAGAAAGTTAATTACTTCAAACTTGAATAGAGTCATTGTGATCTAGTGATTAAAAGCCACTTATTTTTCAGGTGTTTACAAGAAAGAAGATGTGCACCTGCTTCTCCAGGTTTACCAGATAACGGGGCCAGTGGAGATCTTTGTCAACAAGTTCAAAAATGATAAATGGGCTCTAGATGGACACGTAAGTGCACGGGCACCTCATAGACAAAGTCCACCCACACAGCTCCCTGCGCTGCTGTCGCAACCCCAGCTTTTCTCTCGCTGAAGCTGAGGGAATGGTGCCTTAGCTGGTGGCAGGACAGGGCTGCCACCCTCCAGTGACCTCCTTGCTTGAAGGGGACAGAGGGCATTCTTCGGCACACGAGATAACATGACGTGACAGTCGGCTCTTCCATGCTCCCTTGCAGCTGTATGGTTTTTTATTGCCCTGTGGTTTTAAATCTGTAAGGCTTCCAGATAACACTAAAGGAGAAGCCAACACGATTAATTCCATTTTAACATTTTGTATCTGTTGAGCATCAAGCTAGAAGAGCTAATCTTCCCTTACGGAGTCAACTTCTCACCCCAATTTCCGTGTCTGGTAATTTCCCATGCCCTTAAGAGATGCACTGGAGCTTAGAAGAAACATGCATCTGATTGACCCATGGCCAGCTGTAGCCCAGAGCTTTCGCTATCCCTCTTGAATTAGCAACGAATTCTGTAGTTTATTGCAAACAAGGTATTTTTTTTCCTTCCTTTGAGACATGAGAGTCTTAGCAAGTTGTTGGGCAGTCAGACTTCTTAAGAAATTCCATGCTTTTCTGGAGAACTGAATCAAATTAATGCTATGCATGAGCTTGAAAGAGGCTGTGACAAGATGGGTGCCGAAATCCCGGGGAAGTGTTGAACAAACGTGTCGATCTCTGCTCTCCTGTCACTGCAGGTCTCATCAGAGTCCTCAAGCGGCACGTTTGTGTACCAGGGCTTCGTGCGTGGCAAAGGCTTCGGGCAGTTTGGCCTTCAGAGACTTGGTAAAGTCCCTCTGATTACTGCTTTTTCCCTTGACAGCAATTTGGTGGCAGTGGAGTTTTTCAAACAGGGAACATTTCTCCTGTCCCTGGCTTTAATTTTCAATCCTGCCGGACCAGATGTTTTATAGATGTTTTTGAACCATCAGGTTTAACCTAACCCTTTCCAGCTCTTGTTATAAGAGAGCTCACAAAACCCAAAGCAGACACGGGGGCAGAGAAGTCGGGTGCCCTCAGACCTCTGTACGCCGGGGGGGTGGGAGATGGCGGCATCTGAAACAGCTTCTGCTCCTTCCCGTTTGAGGCAGAGGGGGAGGAGGGGTCCCCATGCCTGGCAGCCCTTCCCCCCTGTGCCTTGCTCCTTTCTCGCCTCCGGTTCCTGCCTGTAGGACGGATGCGGCAGCTCTGCCCTGGCTTCTGTTTAAATACCAAATACATTGAACACTGGATGTTCTGCCAAGGGCGGCTAAACCCACTCACTGTAAGGTGTATGGAAGACGAACAACGCTAGAACAAACTTTTTAATTTGGGAACAAAGTGAGGCATTTAAATAAACAGGTTTCTGCTCAACGACAGAAAGAGTTCAGAGCCACAAATAGCACCTGGACACATCTTTTCTGCGTGTTGCCAGATGTCTGACCTAAAAGCCCAAGTCCCATTGCTACCACAAAACGTGTGTCCATCTCACTTTCAGAAACCAGAGGCCCTTGAGAGCTCAGACGACCCAAGGTCTAAGCTCCTAAATACCTCTTAAAATGTGGCTTGAGCTCTTCAATCTCTTTGGATTTTTGCAGTCTGGCCCTGGAGTCTTGTCACCTTTATGGAGAATTAGATGCTCATTATTGCAGCCTTTGAAAGTCTCCCTTAAAGCCTAACTTTAAGCATCCAAGTTTGAGCATTTTGATAAGATAAATCTACTTACATCTCTCTTTAATTGCAGTCCTAAATAACTGATGATGTCTAAGCTAGGCTAGATCTCCAAACCTTTCTTCATGCGGCTCGGAAGCTTTTAATGACCATTTGCAGCAGCACTTCTAACCATCTTATTCCGTTGTTGATGATGTAACCTGTAACTCGAGCAAACCCCATTTCCCACGGCGGTGTTTTGAAACGTGTTTACTTGTGCTGTGTTTCAGACATCAGCATGCTGGAAAATGATCCAGAATCAATAGGACACCATTTTGCATCAAACAGCAGTTCCGTGGCAGCTGCCATTCTTGTGCCTTTCATAGCCCTGATTATTGCAGGGTTTGTGCTTTATCTCTACAAACACAGGTGGGTTTCAGGAGTGACGCCAGTAGGTGAAAGAAAACCGGGGGCTGACAGAAGTAGGTGTGAGCTTGACTTAAAAGCACTCCCCCTAGACCTGGTTTCTCATTTAATTCGGAAGGTGAAAAAAAATAATGGAGCGAGCATGTGTGGAGGGGCGAGGGTGTTAGGAGAGGAGAGTGTGGAGGGCTTTTATGACCATTAATAAGATTTGTGGCAACATTAAGTAGGATAAGGCAAAGTAAATTTCATACCGCAGCATTCAAGCCGGCTTTGCATATGTTGTAAATTCGTTAGTTCTCCTGATCAATGCACTGCCGTGGAAGTGTCGCTGCGCTGCAAAGCATCGCGCAGGCTCTGCAGAGGGAGCGCGCTGCGGGCTGGAGCAGAGCCCGGGAGCTCTGTGCTACACAGCTACAGAGATTCTTCTGTAGATCCCTTCTGCCTTATCCCCAGGTGTCTGCCCTCTTCAAAAGCACGTCTTTCCTTTCCGCTGACTCGTCAGGGCTGTTCAGCTGGCTACAGCAGGAGCAGCTGTGACCTCTCTGGATTTTCTCTCTGACATCCTGCAGGAGAAGACCAAAAGTCCCCTTCAACGGCTACGCGGGCCATGAAAACACCAACGTCCGAGCAACATTTGAAAATCCTATGTATGACCGGAACCTGCAGCCCACGGACATCATGGCCAACGAGACGGAGTTCACAGTCAGCACAGTGTGCACGGCTGTATAGCACCGTCCCCTCTGTGGTGAGTGGAAGTGAGCGTGAGAGTGGGACGCTGCCACCGCTCTCCTCGGGTCTGTCACTTGTGTAAAACGCTGGGTGGAAGCAGGGGTTCAAAGGAGCACCCAGAGTGGTTGAGATTGCCCAGGAGATCTCTGCAAGAGCCGAACCAGCGTCCCCATCTCTGGGTCCCAGGTGCTCGGTGCCGGTTGGGGCAGCACCTCTCGGGGACCCAGTGGCAAAGCAAACCCAGGTAGCCCCATGGTGAGAACAGGCACCAGGCGAAGGAACAAGTGAGTCTCCAAGAGAGGTCGTTCCTTCACTGTGTGACTCCAGACAAGGGTGTCTTGCAGAGTGATCAGAGGAGGGTAAAGCAAGGGATTCAAAAGGTTTACTGCGCAGGCACAGAGGAGTAACACAGCGGTGTAAGCAGAAGAACCCTGTGGAGCTAAAGAGCACTTCTAGACTGAAACGTCCTCAGTTTGAGACAATGAAGCCATTGCAGGCTTTCCCAGGATTTCTCTGTGTAATAACAATCCATTACCTTCTCTCTGTCCCTCCCTTTCCCATTGTCCCAGATTCCTCCGGGGTCGGTGTCTAGTGGATGATTGTGTTTCACCTCACTAGTCTCCATCCATTCCCCCCCCATCTCCCTCCTCCCAACCTTGCTGAGGCTGTGGAGAAGCTGCTACACCTCGTTGGACTTTGTGTTAACTCCTGAGAGACTGCTGGGTCGTCTTCTGTCGTCCTCACCCGCCCTCTCCATCCTGCCGTGGATAATGAAGCCAACCAAAGGTCTGCTCCGGCACAGCTCCTCTCTCCCACCTTGCTGGTGGGTCTCAGCCCGATGCCAAGCCCTGGGGAAGTGGAGGACCTGGGAGGCGAGGTGATGGCAAGGCTGCTGCAGCCTGCTCTTGGTTCCGTGTTGCTGGAGGGAGCAGTGGGGTATGTGGGGTCCCAGCAGCTGCCCTCCGCTTTGGGAAGAGCTTAGACAACAGAGAGGCAAAAGCAGGTGCGCTACAGAAGGTGCTGGTTGGGGTTAATGGCAAACACCGGTACGGGACAGGACGAGTACTCGCTTTGTCTTTATTTGGGGTTCTGGGTTATTTCTTTGTTGTTTTTTTTCTAACCCAATGGGACCTTTTCAATGAGAAAAGCAAAACTTTGCAAGCTTTTCTCCTCTTCCCCATATTTGATTTTCCTTTGGGCATTCTTTCTGGGTTTCTTCTGCCCCGTGTTCCTTTCAGGCAGCTCTCGGGGGGTGATAAGGGAACATCCCCCATCTCTGGCCCTCTCCCAGCAGCTGCCGATTCTCGCTGTTCCCAAACACCCTAATCAGAAAATTGCTGACAGACACAAAAGGACAAAAACCTCTTTCAAAAGAACTAACAAACACTGATTTCCCCCCAATAGCATTCAAAAGCCTTTGCCCTTTCCATATTGATCCTCCAAATGGCAATGCAATAAGAGTTTTAATTTCTATCCAAAGCTCTTCCCTTTATTTCCCAGGGGCAGAAAGGTTGCCCTGGCTTCCGTGAGAGCAGATAAGGCGGCTTGACATTTTTCCTTCCTGAGAAGAGAATGATGCTTTTGTGGTGATGCTGTCCTTCTCTAATAAAGAGGAGAGCTGCTCTTGTTGAATCGGGGTTTTAGTCTGTTTGGTTTGAGTCCCCGTTTCTGAGGCCAGGCTGGAGCCAAGGAACGCAACAGCACCGTTTTAGCGACTGTAAGCCAAGTGAAACGCAGGTGACGTGGAGCAGAATGTGTCAATGAAGCAGCTTCTTCTTACAGAAGACTTGAAGGGAGCACAGAATTAAAACAAACGGGGTGGTGTTTACATCCACGCTTGCATTTAAACGCTGCCTTGCCCCTACCTAATGTCAGCTGAGGTTTTGGCTAATGAAAACCACAGGGTAGTCTTTTTCCGGTTTGTTTATTCTTTTACTCTGTGTGCGCGTGTGTGTGTATATACAAATATATATTATTTTTTTTACTTCTGTCTCTTATTCAGCGCTCTTAGAGTAAGCAGCATTCTACAGCCCAACTGCTGAACAGCCAGCCTGCCAAAAAATGCCATTTCTGCTCCCCAAAGCACACACAGGTGCTCTGATGTATTGCTGAGAGGTGGGTGCAAGGTTTCTTCAGGGCCAGTGCCGGACCGTTACGACCCGTGTCCCGCGGCGAGGTGTGCCCTCAGTTCATGCCAAACAGACAGCCAGGCGGAGATGGTGTAATCTTCAGCTGGTTGTTGGACGGCATTCCCTGGGGCGGCCAGGCCGGGCTGGCAGCAGTGCCGGCCCCCCTCCAACCGCCTCCAGCTTGCAGGACACGGCCCCCAGAGCAAGCTGAAGGGTAAGGGAGAAGAGGGGACCCCCACCGGGCTGCGGTGGCACTCGTGTCTGGAGCCAAGGCACGTCTCCGCTCCAGTTCCTCAGCTGAGCGGCTGCGGCGAAGGCAGGAGCTGGTATAAGGAGAGCGGGACATTCCCCCGGTTCCTTTGCTTGCATCTGCAGGCCCATAGCTGGTTCCTGACTCCTGCTCTGCTCTCTGGACCATATTTGACCCCAAAGTCCCTTCCAACCTAAATTATCCTGTGATTCGTGGCCTTGGCCAAGCCCACAGCCCGTTCTGCGGCCCTTTCTCCAGCCCCGTAGCACCACCCAGGGCTCCTTGCGCAGCACGTCCCCAGGGCAGCGCGGTTTGCTGCGCCGGTGCCAAGGAGCGCAACGTCCCAGCTCCTCTTTCAGTACCCAAAACTCCAACGCCTCGCGGTGTCCCACAGCAGCGGAGCTCGGATCTTTCCAGGCACAAGAAAAACCCTCTCGCAGGCGCGAGGGGAGCAGAGCCCCGGCACGTACCGAGGCGGCCGCTGTGAGCAGGGCGCGGGGATGCACACACACACTCCGACAGAGCCCACGGCGGCTCGCGGACCCTTACGAGCCCCGCTCAGCCCCCGGGATAGCCAGGAGAAGCTTGTGTCGAGGTGCGTAAAACCAACCCGAGATACTGTAACACCAGGGCAGGGAGAAGGGAGGTTCCTCTTAACCAAAACTTGCTGCTTTCAACCCATTAAGTACCACTTTCTGCTGTTGCCCACGCAACACGGGCAGTGGAGGGGGTGGTGGTCCATTTTTTTGCAAGCTGGCTGGGACCCGATACGTGACATTCTCCATTCTTGTGCCCAGAGGACTTGCATTACGTTTAAAAAAAAGAAAAAAAAAAAAAGAAAAAATGAAAAAAAAAGTCCCTCTTTTGTACAGAGATATATTTTTATGAATCAAAAGTTTGTACAGTTAAAAAATACAATGTAAATGTTTTTTCATTATTGTAGTAAACAGTAGTGGCAGATCAGCTTTTTTTTGTAAATGTAATAAAATGTATAAATCTGGTTTACATAGAAGTGTAAATATGTAATCTATACATACACTTGGCTTGTCTGCAGTATATACAGTTTAATTTATCTGTCTCTGTATATGAGGCTTTCCATTGTGTCCAGGCATACTTTACTGAATTTGAAAGCTATTTTAAATTTTTGAATTAAAATAAAATATAAATTTTTGCATTGCTTTTCTTACATTTTTCTGGTGCCTTTTTCATGACCTGCCCGAGTTTTCTCCTAGGATGCTCTGGATGCCGACCTGCACACGTAGGCACAGGCGTGTGTGGGACGACGGCAGGGACATGCCTGTGTCCCCGGGCTCAAAGCTCGAGCCCCGGCTGCTCGGAAGCGGGTCCCGGCTCCTGTGGAGGCACAGCGTTGGTGAGAGGCGGAGGACTCAAGCAAGCCCGACCCCTCTCCCCATCGCCAGGCTCATCCCCTGCACCCCAGGGACCCCCGTCCGCGGTGCCCGGGGAGGACGGCCCTGATGGGATGCGGTGCGCGCTGCGTGGCCGGCGGCAGGCTCATCCACAGGGAGCTAAACCCAGCTGACAGCTGTCTGCCGTCCCTCCCGCTGCCCTTCTCCCTTGCTCCGTGCTAATGGGATGTGATGTTATTCCAGCTGCGGTCCCACCCCGCCAGCGAGGAACCGACACCTGCTCTGCCGGGGAGCTCGCGGATGCTCTGGCACGGCAGGTCAGCGGAGCCCCTCGGAAAACAGGTACTTAAAGGAGAAACTCAAAGAAGCAAGCAAACCTTTCGGAATTGTGATTTATTGCTCAACATCGCTACGAAAAAAAGAGCACAACCGGCCAAAGCGAGACCAACTGCTGGTCGTGTCTCTCTTGATCCAGGTCTGGGGCTGAATTCACGTTGCTTTTTAAGTTGGAGATTCATCTGGCAGAGAATTTTCTAGTTGGAAAGGGTTGTTGAATACGTTGCCATGGGTCTCCAGTCAGGCTTTCTCAGAGTATCTGAGATTGCTGGGTTTTTCAGTGATAAATAGGTGCATTTTCATTTCTGGTTTCCTCAGTGGAGTTTGTAGGCATGGTTTTGCTCTGACCTGTATTCAGCCTTATTGTAGGGGTTCCTGCGCCAGTGCGATTCCCACTGCAACATTGGCTCAAGTCTGACACCTTCCACCGAGCAGAGCAGACGTCCCCTCGCTGCAGCCCAGATGGAAGCGTCAGCTTCTGGTGATGGTCAGAAGGGAGCCTAAAGCGTCCCATGGACGTCAACGCCCGAAAGAGCCACAGCGGGTGGGTCCGGGAGCTGTCGGTGGCCCGGTGCTCCTCCGCGCCTGAGGTCAGGAAGGTGGGAATGATGCTGCTTCAAGTGTGGCACCACAGGGGGACAACCCCTGTCCCCCTCCAGAGCCTTCTTCCCTCCTCTAGCAGAGACTCCACATGAGATATTTCGGAGCTTAAAAGCTGAGGCTGTAAAATGAGACATCTGCAAGAGGGCAAAATTTTAATCTCTTTAAGCCCTAGAGAAAGGCACAGCCAGGCAGCAAATTAGTCGGTTAATTGCTGCAGCAGTCAGCCTGGAAGACGGGGCTCCGTGCCGCTGCCAAACGGGTGCAGCCTCTCAGTCCCCGGGACCGCGGTAAATGGCTGCTGGGTGAGTTCCCGCAGGCCCTGGGTGAGATGTTCCCACTTCTCTGCCTCGTCCGGGCAGGCGGTGGGTCCCCCCCAGCCCTGAGCAGGGCCAGGAGATGCCCCTTGCTCAAGCCCAACTCCACAGAAATAATTATTGCCTCTGCCCCCTCCTGGAGCGCCAAGTCGTTCCCCTCTATGTGCAGAATTGATCATTTTGCTTTTCCAGCAGGTTTTTATCAGGCCTTGTCAGCTCTGCCAAGGGCAGCAGAGGAGCCTGGCGTGGAGCTCGGTGTGGTGGGACAACGGGGTCCCCCGTCTTCTCACGCTCCCTCCCAGCCCTGCGCTCGAGTGCTTCTGCTCCAGGATGCCCCAGTTTGCTTTGATCAGGTTGCTTTCTGTGCTGAACGCCTCCCCTCTCCTCCTTGCTCATGACTGGCTGCAATTAGCTTGTGTCTTGGCACTGATTGAGAAAATTTGTGTTAAAAAAAGGGCGTTGCACGGTCTTTGATGTCCTGCTGCTGCTCTGCCCACGCCAGCTTCACTGGTGCTCTCTCTGTGGCTTTCACGTTGCCTTTTATTTGTCTCTTCCAGATCACAAACATTTCGTCTCTTTGGTTTCATTCCCTTCTCGTCAGGCCTCGGCTGCTTTACTTGAGCTAGGGTTGGCAGGGAAGGCGGTCGGATGGAGCTGAGTGTTTTCGGGAGGTTTCAGCAGACTGTGCCACATGTCGGGCTGCACTGGAGTTCGGGACGACCGGTTCAGGGCATGATGAGCCTGAGATGTGTTTTGCTTTGGATTTTGGGGCAGTGGTAGCATTCCTGTTGGATTTAGGAGGACACTGATGGAGGAAAGACGGTTAGGCTCCGGTCGTGACTTTTGGGGGTTCAGTTGGTAGTTCTTCAGTTCCCAGGCATTGTATCGACACTGGGTTTTGGCACTGGAGTCTTCTGCAAAGGGATTTGGTGTCGTAAAGTACGTCCTCTTGGGTTCTTGCTGGCGTCCTCAGCGTGCAAACACAGACCGTGGGGTTGCGAAGCACAGCACTGGGCACGGTATGAATGCGTGGCCGGTCTGCGGTCGCTGCCTTCATGTGTCATAGCCCACGGCCATCTCCACCACTCCTAAAGCAGCTGGTCATGAAGGAAACAACAGAAAAGGAAGGTGCCCGGAAAAGCAAACGTCCCGGCGGGAGGGGGCTGTGGAGGCCTCCCATTCCCCGGGACTCCCACGCCCTCTGCAAACGCTCCCCTGAGAAATAAACAACGTTTAAACCACGGGCACGTCTAACCCCGCCGGCAGGTACTCGTTTAGCCAGCACAATAAGCATTTACAGAGCTAATTAACAGCAATTTATATCAATGTTTTGTAAATGAGTGATTAACTCTTCGGGGCGTCCCATACATACAATCTACCCGCGGCTCCGGCTCCCTTCGCTTTTTTGGGATAACTTTGCCTGAAAAAAGAAAATATTATACTAATTGTTTGAATTAGATAAAGCAGCCGCCCTGTCTCGTTCTGCCTCCGGCCTTGCTCCGCACAAGGGGGCTGTGGTATGTATATTACTGGTAGATGCTGCTGGCTCCGGGAGTCCATAGACGTGCCGTTGAATGCCTGCATCCCCTCAGCATCCCGCTGCCCGGGTACCAGGGCAAGATGCTGGTCAGGGCAGGCTCTTTCTGCACGGCCGATGTGATGGGAGGAGGCAGGGAGCCTCCGCTGTCGGAGCGAATTACGGCCGTGGCTGCACTGGTTTCACTCCACAGCACTCGACAGAGCACCTGGAAATGCATTTGTGACCAGAGAAGGGAAGATAGCAAGTGAGGTGAGCGATGAAATGCTGGAATAATTAACTGCAGAGGTAAATCAGCCGGCAATGAGGAGCAGGCGCTGCAGGGCTGGGGACGGACTCCGTGTGCCAGATGTCAGGGCTGAGGCCGGCCGGGAAATCGGTATTTTGATGTGACGGAGGCCACCCGTGGCCAGGCCGTGCCGGCAGCTGGAGCAGCGGCTCTTGCTGGCCGAGGCTGTGGCTCTGCCTCTTGCCCCATGTGCTTTTTCCTCGCCTCCATCCTGGCTACCATCCACGAGACCAGACTCTCACAGTCTGGACCAGCGCGTCCCCATCTCCGCTGACGTGTGGTTTGGGGTCAAACAGTTTGGTGCCGGAGCTCTTGATGGATTCACCAGCTTATCCAGGGAGACCTGCCGCTTCTCGGACAGAGGGGAAAAAATGGTGTGTGAGGAAGGGAAACCCCTGAGCCTACATTAATGAGTTCAGGGACCCCTAAGGTCGGGGCTGGGGTGGGATTTCCCGACACCAGCCCAAGCCAGCAGCAAGTAGCCCACGAGCATCGCTGTGCCCATGGCTGAGCTGCGGCCACCCCCGGCCGCCCTTCCTTGCCCCACGGGGCAGTTCGCTTCCTCCCATGGGGATCTGAGATAAACTCCTTCACACTGCCGGGGAGTCCCCAACACAATTTGAAGTCCAGGGAAAGCTTTTAATTGATTTTAATGGGATTTCAATTGGACCCTGCAGCTGCCGTCTGTCCCTTGCCCTGGGCCCGTGCACCGCTCTGGCTCTGGGCTTGATCAGTCTGTGTAAGACACAGGGAGATGAAAAAGGTTTTGTGGGTCCTGTCTGTCTAAGGATCGCTTCTACGTGAGATAAACTGCAGCCCCGATGTTGCCCAATTACTCAGGTAACATTAACTTCAGATTGTTGCAGTTTTCCTCATCAATTTTTAAATTCCATTATAAGGATCCCATTTCGTACGTTGCTCTCTCCAGGCTCGCTCGCTCTCTTTATCTCCCACAAATGGGAAATTTAAACTTGTGCCTCTAAAAACAAAACAAAACAAAAACCCAAAAAAAACCCAGCAGCAATCCTTGCATGGAGCTAACATGCTTGGGTGTTTGCTGATGGGAAGCGCCGGAGTATGTGAGGCAGAGGATGCAAGGCGCGGGTGCGGGAGGGTAAGTACCGGCAGCCAAGGATGCAGGAGATGCTGGCAGTCGGGCTGTGGTAATGGAACACGTGCTTTGCCTTGTCCGAGGCATGTTCACTGGGTGCTGTTTCCATGCCCTTACTGAATCGCAGCGAAACTGCCCCCACTGTGAGTATCCCTGATGCACCAGCTTTGGAAAATACTCAGTAAATCTATCTTGGTTCTTCCTAATAGTCAAAGTGAGTTAATGGCTGTTTTCTTCCGAATTCAAATGGCTGTTTCTGAAAACGCACGTCAAGACCAGGATCATAAATTATTATGTGTAGCGAAACGGTGATGGGGTTTGATGCTTGACCTGCTGCCGAGCGCTGAGCCCAGCACGTTGAGTTTCCTGGTTGAAATACAAGTTTTTCCACCCCCGGGACTGAAGCACCCGCAGCTCTGGGTGGGCTTCACCTTGCCGTCGGCCGGCACCGCAGGCACAAGCGCTGGCTCTGGGCTCGGGGTGGCCCCATGCCCATCAGGCTGACGGGTGCCGTGGGTGAAGCGCTGGCGTCTCTGCTGACGGGCCGGTTCCCGAGACACCCCTCTCTCCCCTCGCCAGCTTTAGCATCCAGTCACGGGCTCTGCCCGCTGCCGTGTCCTTACACAAGTGAGGTGGTTCTGCCCCAGCGTGTTGATTCCAACGAGACAAGCCCGCCGGAGGGCTGCGCTGCTGGGTCTCGGAGCTCAGCCTCCTCGTTGCATTATCACAGCTGGACGCCCTACGGAAAACTGCTCAGCCACCCTCTTTGCCTTGGCTCCTGAAGGTTGGAAACAATCGGCTTTTCTGGCACGGTGAGAGTGATAAAGTAATACTACTACTACTAAAATTAAAGCGCTTTCTGAGGCGGGGAATAATCCTCCATCTGCTGGGGCTGTAACAATAGAGCCGGAGATCACATAGGAGATGTGGGAGCTTGGGTTTTTTCAGCTTTTCTCCTCCTCCCGTCTTCCCTTGCAGGGCAGTGGGGTGACCTTGGCTGTCAAAGGTGCATAAAATCCAGATGATGCTGCTCCACCATAAGATGCAGAACTCAGCCAAGCATTTCAGCTCTTTCGGGGATGCTGGGAGCTGCGGGATTCAGCTCCCCGGACACTGAGTCTCATCTTTACAACTCGGCCTGGCCAGACTAGGGAAACAGAGCGGGGTTTTTGGATGCTCAAGAGCTTTCTAAAGTTCTGCAGCTGCCCAGGGTTTTGTACCTGGGCTTTCAGGTGCCCTTGGCTGGGGGATTTGAAATCCTTAGACGAGGTTGGTATGGAAAAACTGACTGTAAAGAGCCTTCAGAGCCATGGCTTGGGGGTCTGGGGACAATTAAAGCCCCTTAGAAAAATTGCTGGAGTTATTTGGGAGGCTGGGAGAGCGTGGAGTGGGGGGGACTTGGCGAAGGGCTGCAGAGAGCTGGTGGCAGCGTCAGAAGCGGTTCCCGGGACTTCAGTTGCGGTGGATTGTGCTGTGTCTCCTTGTGCTACGCGGCGGCCTTGGGATGGACGCACTTGGCTTCATCTCCCAGGAAGATGCTGAGATGGTACAAATTCCTCCCATCCTCATCTGAAGAGATGAGGGATATAAAATCCATCACGGGGGGCTATTAGATGAGCAGCAACCGCAGTAAATCTGCACCTAAATGAAAAACCCAAGTATGACATATTTTGGGGTTATTTAAGTGAGATTTTGCATCTTGGAGGGAGGAGGGGCACAGCAGCCCGTGTGCCTCTCTTCTCCAGAAACGTTCCAAGCACTAAAAGGAGAATTTACAGTTCAGCGCTAGGGGGGGAAATGCATAATTCATTTTCCGGACTTCGAAAGACCAAAAAGAGGGGGGAAAAAAAAGAAGTTAAAAAAAAAAAAAGTGGCATTTCATTTGTACTTGCAGTGTGAGTTATAGCGGAGCCCCCCCGTGCCGCCCAGCCGGGACGCGGGTGCGGGAGGGTGTCCCTGCCCGGGAGCCGGGCAGAGCTGGAACGCAGCATGGCCGGCAGGTGTCGGAGCGGGCAGGAGGCTGGGGTTTGCCTGTGGCTGTGAATATTCAGCACATGAAAATCCTGGGGGATGTTGGGGGGTGAAAATAAGGGCTCAGAGCGGGACTGGCTTCACCTGCTGCCGGGCGAAAGGCTGCGCTTCGGCGGTTCGGCGGTGGGCAGAGCCGTCGCGGGGGAATCCTTCAGCCGGCCCTGGCAGCACCGTGTCCTCTTAGCCAAATAGGTGTGAAGTGCTTGGATTTAAGATAAAGTGCCATAAGTGTGTAAAAGAAGCTGTTTTAGTTATTCCGGTAAAGAGAAAAATCATTCCCCTTGTAGACAGGTGAGATAACTAATCATTATCATCTTACCATTTAATATTCCGGGGCTGTGTGCGTACCCTGGTTAGGGGCCGTAGCCTTTATCAGCCAGCCTTCGACAGCAGCAGCTTTCCTCGGCGCTGATGGAGTTGCCGCCTCCGCCAACCCCTCTGTTCCCCGCTGGGGCCGGCAGTTAATGGCGGGGGATCGCTGCCGGCTCCCGCTGCGCCCGTGGGTCCCCTCACCGACGGGTCCGGGTGTCCCAGGGGAGCTGCAAACAGGTCCCGCGAGCACCACAGCCGCAAGCAAATCCTTTCCCCTCTATGCTGGGGGCAGCTGTTCCCAAGGAAAACACAGAAAATAACGTCCAGGTTGTTCCCAAAGCTTTTCCCAACCTTTAAAGAAAAATAAAGATAAGCTTAGAGAAGAGGGAGCCGGGGCAGTGCCAGCCCCCGAGCAGGAGGAGCCGCGGCCCCAGCCGTGCTTAGCCAGGATGGGGCATCAGCGGCCGGTCTTGGCCGTCCTCGTGCCATGCAGAAAACTGCAGCTCCAACGCTTGGTTCGTTCAGCCGCTTTTTTTTTTTTTTCTCTAGTTTTTTTTTACTACTTATTATTTCTCTGCTGCCATCCCAGTTTGATGTACCTCTGCTCAATGCTGGGCTGGGAACAGAGCCAAGGGGAAGAGCTATCCTTTGCAGCTGGCATCAATATTGGTCCTTGGATAATTGCTGGCAAATGCGCTGGCCTGGGTTGACCAGAGGATTCTTTTTTTTTCTTCCTTTCTAGAAGTTGAAAATACCAGCTTGTCGTGAGAGAGCTCAGCTTCTGTTGGTCCCAGAGCCTCAGTTCTGCTCCCTAAATTCAGCATTAATAACAAGATCTCTGCAAATCTCCGTAAAAAGTCAGCCTTTCTTTTTGGGATGCCTCAGGGTTTGCCCAGACCCATTGGGCTTCTGCCGCCCTGGTACTGGGGAGAGGAGAGGGTGGGCATCAGGCTGCGGGGGGAATTCCAACCTACAAAGGTCCTTTCTTCATTCCCTGGGAGCTGAGCTGTCTTGAGGGGCAGGGAAAATCCTTCTGGGAACGCCCTGGGGTACAGGACTATTGAAGGAGGTAGATTTGCTGAGACAAAGACACTCTTTGCTTTTCCCTCTTTTATCAAGCTGCTTTATATTCTTATTACTGTATTGACACATCCTTCTCCCCCACTCCAATCTAGCCTAATTTTCAACTGTTAATCAGGCAAAGCACTGTGGCACGCTCTTCTGTAATTAAAGAATTAAAGCCATACCTGATGAATGCAGATGTGATGGCAAAATTAAATTATTTAAATAAAGCCAGGCCATTAATTATGCATGTCCTTCAATCTTTCATCTCTTGATAAGCTCCAGCAGCTTTTGGAAGGGGGGAAGAAAGAAGTTAAAAAGTCTGTGTGAATTAATGAAGCGCGAGGAGCCCGGGCTGGGGCGCTGGGAAGTGCAGTCTGAAGGCAGTTTGCAGTGGGGGCAGATTTCTTTATGTCCAGAACCACACTGGGCTCTGGATGGCTCCTGGCAGAAGGGTTGGGGGTGGTTGTGGACTAGTGAAGTGTTTTTTGGGGGCTACCATGTATGGCATGGACTTCCAGCCTCCACCCTCTCTGCAGGCAGCAGAGGGCCCTTCTCCGAGCATCCCTCCAGGTTCAGCTCCTGGAAGCTGCGGTAGAAACCAGGGACAAACCAGGCTCCTGGGGATGTGGCTGAAATAAGTGACGTGCCAGCGGCAGATCTGATCAAAGACAACGGGAAAACAAGCGAGCGGTGGTGAGGGACGTGGCCAGAAATTTCTCTCATTGCCAGGCTCTGATGCAGGTCCCTCCTGGCAGAGCTGGGCAGATGTCTGCTCCCAGCACCGGCCTCCAGGCGATGGCCCCAGAGAAGCGAACGGTGGCTTTGATCCACGGATGGACCTTCGGGCACACACAGGTCCCTGATCGCAGTCCAGCCTGCAGACGGGGCCGGCGGCCGCGGGAGCAGAGTGCCAGGTCCTGGCTCCTGGCCCGGGTCTGGGGCCACTTCTCAAGAACGTGGATCCAGGAACAGGTAGTCGGACACAGATGGTGGCTGTAATCCCAGAGCGAGCCTACAGACATGTATAAACAGTGAGAAACGGCCTTCACACAGGGTAAAGTCCATTTCAAGCCCCACGTTCCTCCAAACTCATGTGATGCTCTGTGGCTGCAACCAGCTGGCTGCGAGCGGTTCCCCTCTGTCCGCCCGCGCGGCTGCGACTGCTGCCGGCTCCCCAGGTGAGGCAGGGGGGAAGAAACGAAATGCATGACTTCTGTTCTTCTGTTCTTAGGAAAACGGAGGGGGACCTCCTTTTTACTATTTACAACAAACTGGAGGACAGTTTAGCGCTTCCGTCTTTTTGCAGCCTCTCTAGAGAAGCAGGAAACTCTGCTTTAGAGAATCCCGTCCCCTCTAGACCCATCCAACCTGGAAGACATTCCTTCCTGCCCCTGAGTTCCAGCCTATAACTAACTCCCGCAGGGATTTTATGTTGTTACCTGCGCCCAAAGCAGCTCATCCCGGCTGTGGCTGGAGTTGGGGCTCCGGACCCTGGAGCAGCCGTGGCCCCGTGTGTCATCTCCTGTCCTCTGCCAGACAGGGGCCATGTTTTACTTGATCATTTCATTAATCCCTGTAATTATTTCATAATCCTTTTGTTTTCTGGTTAGAAGGAGGAAGTCCTCACCCGCAACCACAGGGGGACCAGCTCAGCTCCCTTGGCGGTTTGGTGCACCAGTAACCAGGAAAGCCCAAGATGAAGCACTGGTGTTTATGGACTATCCTGAAGCTTTGAGAAGGAACTTGTGCTCGGTCACAATCTCTTTGGTACCTCAGGTGAGTGTCTCCGTGGATCAAATGGTGGTTGCCAGCAGCCTGGAGTCAAAACATGTTGCTGTTCCCAGGAGGGACCCGGCTCTTCTGGTGTGGCCTCAGGGTTGTCGCCCGGCTGGGGACAAGGTCAGCAACGAGTCCCCCTGCCACCACGCAGTCCGCAATCCACAGCATCCGCAGCAGTGCTGCCGTAGCCGCGGGGACGAATCCAGCCCTGCTGGCTCAGGCACGAAGGATGATACCAACTCTGCTCCATCCAGCTTCGGACACATCATGCTGGGACCAGTCACCATCTTCACCGCAGCAACCAGGTACCTCTCCAGCTCTCTGGGGCGCGTGCAGGCGTTTTCCCTCGCGGGTCTCGCGTGTCCACCCCTGGGACATCCAGCACCCTCCGGCCAAGCCAAGGAGCCAGAAGCCCATTCTGTCTCTATGGCCTTGGTCAGCGCAGACTAAGCAGCCACAGCCAGCAGCGAACCTTAGCTGAGGAGGTAAAGCAACAGGGAGACTACTGGAGTTTCTGCTTATTGCATTTCATATTAATTAGCACCAGTTATACCCTGTTATTGAGAATGAAAAATCTTGCAAGGGTGAAATATTGCAGCCGAGATTCCAGATATCGATATAGGAAGCTTTGGTACTTGAGAGTCAAAATTATGCATCACAAAATAACGATGGTATTTTGGCTGGCCTTGAGCGGGGCTGAGCCCCTGGGACAGAGGAATCCCCACCAGGCCCGGCCCCAGCTCCTGGCAGGGCATCCTGCGTTGTGAGGGGATGGCAGCCCCCAGTTACATCCCAGGTCTGACTCCCTCTCTCCTTAAAAACACCCCGTTACTCTCTCGGGCTGGTCCAAGAGGTTCTGGGACATTAATTACTGACGGGGACAGGAAAGAGGAAGACGGTGTTATTCCCTAGGACAGGATTTTTTCATATTCCCATCGTTAGTGCACCCAGAGGAGTATATCACTGATTACAAGTGCTGGACCAACAGAGCACGACGCCTTTTCCCTGGGCTGTTGTGCTTGGCTTCCCTCCCTCTGCTCGCTAACTGCATCCGTATTCCTGCGCCAGCCCGCACCCTGCCAACACAGCGGCCTCCGATAAATGTGTCAATAACAATCTGAAATCACCAGGTCGTGATGCCCTTGGACTGGCTTTATTGAGTGAGATGACTTGAAATATTTATATGCAATAGCTGTTCTGGTAGAAAAAGAGTAATAGAATGGAAGGAGGCTATTAATGTTTGACAAACAGATTTACTTGGATGTAATGAAATTGCAGCATATGCTTGGGGGGGAAAAATCAACAATGTTAACGAATCGCAGCGCGGGCATGGTTGGCGGTAGCCAGCCCACAACTGTGTTCTGTGGCAGTTTCTGCTGAAAGACAACGTTTATAGCTATCACATTATCGCTTACAAAATTAAATGATGCTTTTTGTGGTAATAGGCATAATAATTCTCTCTGCGTTGGTGGTGAGGCTAGCGCGTGTTTTGGACAAACGGGTTGGTGCTGTGTGTTGGTTGGCGCTCAGGGCTGGGCTTTGGGACCAGGCGGGCTCAGCCCTGCTCCGCGCTGGGGGACGAGCCACCCGCTGCCTCAGCTTGCCCCGTTAGCGTAACGATTTTTTAGGATGCTGGCCAAGATCAGCGGGGGGCTGTGAGGAGCAAAACCCCCCTTCACTGTGCTGCTGCCCTGTGTCCTTGTCTCAGGCAGGGATGTGGGTTTTAACAGCGTGTGTGACCGTAGGGGACGTCACTGCAGAGGTGCTCTTGGCTGGGTGATGTTACACACGGATCACAGGGAGCTTTGAAGTCCCCTACAGCTGCTTCTTTCTGCATATATCGATGCTTAGGTGCGTGGGTAGCTTCTCCCTGTATTCCTTAGGGCAGTCGGGACGCACAGCTGAAGCAGCCTCTGGGGCAAGAGGAGGCTGGGGAGAGGCATTTCCGAAGGATGCTGGGCTCCCGAACCGAAACGCGTGCGGAGCCTTATCTGCCCACTGACTCTTTCACGGGCTTTCAAGAAAAACTGTTTTCAGGAGGACCCCACAGGTTTTCTCCATGCTGAAATGCTGCCTCTTCCGCCGTTTCATAACCAAATCCTGCTCGCAGTTCTGCCGTGGCTCTGCTGAGCAGCTCAGGAACAGCAGCGAACTGCAGCAGGGTGACAAATGCAGCGCAGGATGACAGAAAAAGGCTCCTTGCCTTTCTGAATCCAGCCCAGCTGATGCCTTCAGCCCAGGGAGAGAAAAATACAGTGTCATACTCCCACTCAGAAGGGGAGAATTAGGGCAGGGAAGAACAAGCTGGAGGGGATATTTTCCCATGTCATCCTAAAAAGCATGTCTGGGCTGATTTCAGGGTGGCGGGAGGTGGCCACGGGGTGCCCCGCTGCCAGCCCGGCTCTGCGGCGGGGACAGGAGAACGTGGAGGATGCTCCCGCTTTGAGCTGCGCTTGCTGTCACCGAGCAAACAAGGCCTGGGACAAACGGCTCCTTCGGCTTTCCCCGGGGAGGGAGGGGTGGCAAACACCCGCACTGCTCATTTCACACCGGATTTACACAGCTCCCGTGCTAACGTCCCTTTTAATATTGCACATAGAGGAATCTGACGTAAGTGGCTGTTCTCAGGGCGGCTTTGTTCAACAGCTGGCTTTGGGGAATTAGCTCCCGGGAGGCTGGTTATTTCCCTGGCTTTAGCGATGAAGGGATGCCAGGGTTTTTTTGGAGGCTGTGGATGGAAAAAGAGAAAGAAAGAGAGTGCTGGAAAGAGAAGGGAGAGGCTTGGCTCTGTGCAGCTCCCCGCTGTGCTCCAAGTCCCGGCGCAAGGTGGGAGAAGCACGTGCAAGAGGGTGCTGGAAGGGTTGGAGATAGGGGAGATGCTGCCCTTTTCCAGCAGCACCGCAGAGCAGACCTCCTGCCCCCAGAAGCAGATAGGTCTTTACCTAAGACTAGACCCAAAGACTAATTCAAATCAGCCAAGGCAAATTGTCGGAGCGATCCCGGGTGGTTTGGATGCTGCGGATCACTACCAGTGAGCAAGCCATCCCCCGGGCTACGCCCCAGCTTCACCTTGGCCTGCCTGCCTCTCTCCATAATTTATGACAGACGGCAATACAGCAGAATTATTTAAATGGTGGCTCTCTCTTCCCTTCTACCTTGTATTATCTATCTTATTTTCTGTTTCCATGTGTTATTCATAAAGCTTTTCATGTCAGCTTGTTTGCCAGCCAGCTGACGGGGAAGCCTGTGGCGGCAGGCAGGTTTGTTCTGCATAAAAGGCCATAAATAATCTGAAAACTGCCAAGTGGTAGCACATTTCAGGGACTTGTGCTTAATACTGGGAGACTTCCTGCAGCATCACCTTATGTTTGCAGCCACTGGCAGCTAACTTTGGGGTCTTTTCCACTGCACCAGCTGATTTTCCCCTCTGTTAGTTCTCCCTGCAAATTAAAGGACAGGGAAGGTGATGTTCTAATAGCGTCTTAGTGTCTCTTCAATAGCCCCCCCGGGAAAAGTTCATTTCTGATCAGAGGCATCAGCATAAAAGCCCCTTGGAGGGTGAATAGGCACTGTGCAGGGAGCGCTGAATTCCTTCTGCTGTCATCCAGCTGTACAGAGCACTTCAAAATAGGGAATAACACAAGCTCTTTGATCTACTGGTGAAAAAGTCCTGCAATTTAGCTCTTGACAAGAAAATCTAATTTGTTGTTAGCAGAGGAAAGCCATTATCCCCCTGCAGGAGTGAGGCAGAAAAGCAGCTGCAAGGGGGATGCTGGGAACAGTCCCCTTGGTGGGGCCTGGAGCAGAACCAGGAGGGACAAGCTTGTAGGAGACGATCTTTTTTCAGAGCATTTAGGGCTGAAATGGAGCGGCCAGGCTGAGCGTTGGGGGTGCTGGGGCAGGGGGGAGGACTGGGCACAAATAACCTCCAGCTCCTCATCGCGCACCGCGTCCCTGGGCAATGCCCAGGAGTGGCTGCAGAGGGACGGGTTTCCCCCAGCCCTTTCCTTGGCATCCCGTTTGTGACCGACCACATCCACCCTCCGTCCCTGGGTTCCTCCAGTCCTGCTTGTGCCATAGGAAAGGGCTTCTGCAATTTATTTTCTCCTTTGTTTCTTTTTTTTTTTTTTCCTGTTAACTTGTTCTCGGTGCTTAAGAATAAAGAATTCTAGCCCCCACACTTCCGAGAGGGGAAAAACTTCATGCAAAATACATCTACCCCCTCCTGAGCTCTGTGAATAGAAACACGTATATCTGAGGCACTGCTGCTTCGTCAGAAAAACGTTACCCGGGGGGAAGAGGCACATCAGCAAGGGAGTAAGGATTGTACTTCCGCATCCAGCCGCCTCCCGCCTTGCTGCTCCCTTGGGAGCGGGAGGGAGCAAAGCCCCAGGCTCCCGACCCCCAGCACCCCACAGCCATGGGTCGGGCCCCTTAGTGCAGGGGGGCATTTACGGCACGGGGGACGGGGCGGGCAGCACCCGAACGCTGCTGTTCTGCAGCCCTGCTCCTCCTGAGGGCCGTGGGGTGGTTTACAGGGAGCTGGTTCAGCAGCAGCGTCGGTGGGGTTTGCAGGGAGGGATGCTGAGGGATGGCGATACCCAGGGTCTTGTGCAAAGCCATGGGGAGAGTCTGAGCATCTTCGAGAGTGTTTCTGCCATGGGTACGTCGTCGTTTTCAAAGAGGAGGTGAGAGGGAAGTGGTTTCAGCGGGGGTGAAGGGCAGGGTGGAATAGTCAGCCCCGGGTGACATGGCTGGGGAGAGGGGAGCAGGATCTGGCCCTGAGGCGGCCGTGCTGCTGGAGGGGGGGCTCAGCCGGGTCCTGAGCACGAGGGAGCTCGCAGCAAAGCTCGTTCTCTTGAAACCCATTAACTAACCCGGGCTGTGTGTCTGAGCGAGCTGGAAATTCATGATCGCCTGAAATCCAGAATAATTTGGGGTTTCTTTTAAATCAAATTGTGAATGAGCGACCGCTCTAACTAGGAATACGCAGAGGCTTCATTAGGAGGGGAGCAGACTGTATTTCACCTGGACGGCTCTGTGATCGGGACTTTTGGAGGAGTCAGCTGTCGCACCGTGCAGCGAACGGGGCTTTCTGCTAAATCCCTTGTTCTTTTTTCCTTTTGGCAACATCAAACAGAACTTCATTTTCTGGCAATTACCCTGAGCTGAGAGCAATAAATAACTCCCGCAGCAATGCCGAGGAGGAGGGCTGGAGGAATAACAACACCCCGCGTGCGCTAACTCCTGAAAGCTCGCAAGAAAAGCAAGAGCAGAAGCCTGACACAGCGAATAACCGCAATTGCTGGCAGATTTATGGATCACGCCGTGATATACAGAGGATCCGAAGCTGGGCAGGGCATAACATAATAAATCAGGCAAAGCCAACAACCCACGTGTCGCCTGCCTTCCCCAGAGCAGGTTGCTGTAGGCTTCTATTAAAAATTAATGAAAAGGATTGAGGAATGGCTGCGCTCCCTTGCAGTGTAAAGGTAAGGCAACGGGCGTGTAAACGTGCAAAATGAAGTAAAGAAATAGAAGTTTCTTGCAAATGAGAACACCTACTTCTGCTCAGGTCATTTAATGAGAATTTCACCCTTGACTTCATCCAAATTAGATGGGAATCACCACTGTATTAAGTGATCACAATTTAAAGTGCACATTAAGTTACGCAACTTTATATTTGGGGCCAAATCCCATTTCTGGCTCCCCTTAGACGATGCTGAGCCTGGCTGCAGGGGCAGAGCCCGCAGGGATGAGGGGCTCTGGGGCGTTCGCACCTGAAGGCTGAGAAGCTGCAGTTTGCAGAAACGTGTAGATTTAAAGAGATTTTTAGGTGAGAAGGGCACACAGCTGCTGTCCCTCCATCTCGCCAGAGCCGGACCCAGCCCTTGCTCCAAAGCAGTGGCTGTGCTGGAGCACCCAACAGATTCCTCCTCCTCGGTCCCCGCTCCCGGGTGAGGGATGCTGAGGTGGGGCGTGGGACAGCCCCGAGCTCCGACCCGTGTGATGGAGCGGGGCTGGCAGCGCGGGGGGGTGTCTCACTCTTTAATTGGCACCAAGGAGCTCCAGCCGAGTCCACCTGAGAAGGGTCTTGGGGAAGAAAAGGAACGTCCAGAGCCAGCTTTTGCAAAGGAGCTAGTAGATAAAGCTGTTAAAAGGCATAAATTCCCAGGGAACTCACAAGTAAAATGTAATAGAAAAACCCGTCTGCCTTTAAGAGAAGGGGTGTTGAATTTGTTCACATTTTCTGTATGTGAAAGCAAACCCTGATGAAGAGCAGAGTGTGTTCTCCAATCTGGAGAGCTGTTGTGGTCCCTCCCGCGAGCCGGCCCCGGTTCCCACGCTCCCCGCCAGGTGCTACGGCGTGATGCTGATGGAGCCCTTTTTTCCCTTCCTTTCTTTTCATTCTTGCAAATGGAGACCTGAGCTGGCTTTGCAGCAGCAGTGCGACTGGCAGCGTTGTGTCACTGTCCCCAAGTTGTGCAGTCTGACAGCAACGACCTTTCATTAATAACTGCTGTGATGGGTACCGGAGCCCGGTGGGGGTCAGGGGAGCTGAAAATTAATCTTTCTGCTTTCTCCCTTTTCTCCTCTTGCCCAGAGCATCCTCAGATGCATGACATCAGGTCCCCTAAGGTGGCTGTCGGCCTCGTGGGGTCTCTGCTGGCCAATGTCAGCCCAGCTGAGATGGGTTTGACGCTGCTTTTGGTGACCCCGTCCATATTCCGGTCAAGTGTCAGTGGTTATTGATGGCACCCATGGCCCTTTTGCACCACTGGTTCCTCACCACTGGAGCAGCCACCCCATGTGCCCTGTGTCACCGGGACACGGGAGGCAGCTCGGAGCCAAGCAAAGTTCCTCTTGGCCATGTCTGCTCCTGCCGCGGGGAGAGAAACCAGCTGGAGCTGGGGCTGAGCAGGCGAATGGCAGCCCTGGGACTGCTCCCACCCAGGCAGGAGCTGCTCCCTCTGGACACACGTCCTCTCCCGGTGCCCTCCGCAGGCACACACCTCCCCGCCAGGCCTCTGAGCCCCTCGGTGAAGCGGTGACGGAGGTGGGACTGTCACCGCCGCGGTCCCCGACCCAGCGGTAGGCGGGTGCTGTCACAACGAGTGCCAGAGCTGCATTTGTGAGCTGGGCTAACGAGGCAGCCGAACGCGTTAGTGCTCCGTCTGCCTTCGTCGCCCAGCAATTTCCTCTCCTGCCTCCCGCCGCTGCGCACGTTAATGCTCGTTACATTCCCCGAGCATCCCAGAAATGCCTGAACCCATCTATTTCACAGCGGTGTAATTAGGACAAATACGTTCTGCTTTCATATCTGCCAAAGGACTTGGTAGTGATTACGATTCCTTATCGGGTTGGTCCCAGCGCTCCCAGCGCAGAGTGTGGCTGCGCGGTGCTGGGCACAGGGCGGGAGACGGTCCCTGCCCTGTCGTAGAGTCTGGCTGGGGAAGAACAGCGGGAGAGGAAAGAGGTGTGAAATGATCCATCTCAGGTCATGGGGAAGGGATGCTTGACACAATGTGCCAGGTCGCGCTGCCCCGTGGCAGGAGAGACCATCACCCCGGCCTCGGGGCACGCAGCTTTCCTTTCTGCAGGGTCACCTCTTCCCTGTGCCAACGGGAAGGACGGAGCCCCAGGGAATTCAACACGGCGAATGGTGCAGAGGTCCCGTTCCTGCTCCGCGCACACCGCGGCACCCACCCAACGCTGTTGAGTTCTGGGCTTGAAAGCGAAATTCCAAAATAAATCCTGATTTCACATTCGTTGAGTTAATCACTTGAGCTCATCCTCTTATCTCCGGTTCATAGGTGTGTGTGGGCACGCACCCATACGCGCTTTCAAAGGAAAAATAATTATCGCAGAGATAAAGCTTTCATTATTTTTAATAGCATCAGGTCCACTCGTTGAGTTATTACAGTAATAAAAACTAATTAGATCCCTGGTGATACGTTCCCCCTGCGCACGCTGCCTGCCTACCTTATCGATTGTTATTATAAAAACCCATAACTGTATATCAGATCATTGGTAATAATGGCCGAGCCTTTTCCACGGGCGTATAGAACAGCGCGCATATTTCATGTAAATAACTCTTTACTCTTATTTACAAACCTGAAGGGGAAAGCCCTGATTTATTTGGCAGCTGCAGCTGTTTGTGGAGGTTTGGCTGCAGACGGGGGACCCGGGGAGGGTCTCTCTCCCCGTCGTGCTGGCAGTGCCCGGTGGGGGCTCGCTTGCAAACGCCTCTCGTCTTGCTAGGATGTCTGTGTCGGAAGAAAGCAAATCAAAACACAGATTTTGAATGTGTCAAAACATTTTCATTCCGATTTTTGAAGTTTGACTGTAGTTTTCAGTTTGATTTGTGCTTTTTTTTCCCTTACAAATGTTCTTTGGTACGCCACGGTTCTTTTAGAAAAACACTTTCATCCAAAGCAAAACAATTAATTTGAGGTTGAAAAAAATGTTCCATTTATTGTCACTGGCTCTTTAAGATGCCTCTGATTTTTTAAGCTTTTTTTTTTTTTTTCATTTTCTGAAAAATATTTCCAGATTTGAGAGCACCGGANCAAGAGCAACAAAAAAAAAAAAAAAAAAATCAATTATTCACCTAGCCCGGTTGGTAACACACGTTCCCCGCTGATAAACGCGGGCACCGGTGCCTGCCAAGTACGGCTGCTGAAAACCCACTAATTACCAGTGCCGGCGTGGTAATCTCCAGCAGTACGGGACTGTGTCATCTGATTACAGCCCCGCGCTGCCGGGCGGTTTGGCTGCCCCGTTCCCGGCCTTATCAGATGGATGCAGGGCCTGGGCCAGGGAGAGGACGAGCGATTACAACCCCCCGCATGCCAGAGCCAAAGCAAATTTACTGTTGTAATGCGAGGCAGGCATGTTCCAGCGCTGGGGGAAAGGCGGTTAGTAACGCATTGCTTGCTTGAATATGTAACAAGAAGGTTTAAACACTTCTGTATAGCTAACGCTAACATAATTATTGTTTTTACTGTTATCTGTACATATGCAGGCTATATAGATATCTATCTCCCCCTGTGAACGTGTGCAGGCTTTTTAAACTTGCAGCAGAATATAATTACCCCAATTAGACTTTGGCCACTACCCAAGAGAACCTTCCAGCACCAGCAAGAGCGGCGGCACCGTCCGTCCCGGCTTAAAATCCCATTTTCACGCTGTCTTTGGGAGCGAGTCCGTTTGAGGCTCAGCGCGAGTGTGTGGGACTGATGAAGGTCTGGCTCGGCTGATTTCATTTCATATATATATT